>OY101451.1:34459721-35059721 GCA_956483635.1 Panzeria rudis | reverse complement strand
TTGCCTTGAAACTAATTGTCCTTTCACTGGTGGAAATGAGAGTGAAAATGGCGATAAATTGCGTAGGTGAAACGAAAAAATTGGCTTAAATTTGGGGGCGTGGCATAAACTGAATATATTAAAAGCTAGACATACAAAGTTTTAGAAGGGCTTTCTTGCCACGTGCAAAAAATTGGACATTAGGAGGGAAGGATCCGAGATGACATAAGTGGCGTCCATAATTTGATGTCGGATTAAAAAGCCACCAGAACCAAAAATTAAGCCACGGTCAAGCCATAAACAGCGATATGCAATATGATGAAATCGGGCTTCAAAGGGCGGCGCTATATATAAAAAATAAAAAGTGCAGTATTTTAAGGCGTGGCAAACATTTTTTTCACTTTTTTAGAAACGTCATTCATATATCATTCATTCTAGGAGGTGATTGCTGCAATCTTTTTTCGAAACACCCACCCTATAATACTACCAATATTGGAAAATATATAAAGTGTATAAAGCGCAAAACTTAAATGATATGCAATATAGCAAAAAGTTAAACTTGGATGCAAATATACACATTCTGTTCTTTATTGTGTATATAATAGATATGGGGAATATTTGGGATCTCTATAACTTTTACGCTTTTGAAATATTACAATGTAGATAATATAGTCTACAATTGTAATAACATCATATGCCACATATAAATTATTCTCATATAATCGACTTTAAAGTCGATTATATGAGAATAATAGGTCTTTCATGAAATTATTCTGCATACTCCTTTGAGAACTCCTTTGAAACGACTACTATCACATACCCATCGTTGGGCAATGACAAAATAGCAGAGATGGCTGTATTTAAATTTTAATGTGGCTTATGATGTTACTGCACAAAAAATTAAAAAATTTATTTTATATTTATTTTTTCAACTTTTGTATAGCTTATGATGTTACTGCAGAAAAATTTAAAACTTGTTTGAAAACTAAGATACAATTTGTCTTTCTAACAAAACGGAAACAATTAAAATGATTATAACAAACTACCTTAGTGATTAATTTCTGCATTATTTTGACTGTTTATGGATTGCAAAGAATTATGGAAGGTATGATAAACCGGTAAAATATATGGAAGCAAGGATTTAAAATTTAGTAACTTATTGCCTGCAATTTTTACTGACTCTGCATACTTTTTTTCTGTCCACTTAAAAGCTCTGTTCCAGATGCATAACAAAACAGTCCCAACTTGTACAAAGTTACCCAAAAGCGTTCCACATAACAATTTTTGTACAATTTTGAGAGCGAATGAGAGAGTAATTTTTTCATTTCCTGTACAAAGTTGTACGAACTTTTTCTTTTGGGTAAGTTCGGACAAGAAATATATAACCAGCTGTTTTGTGTTACGAGATCTATTTATCGTTCCTTTACAAATCGTCTTTGTATACTCACACATTCGTGCATGATTAAAAAGCTTCATGACTTTCATATATAACTTCTTCGTAAATCAAAATTTGGTTTTTAGCTATAATTTAAGCTATAAAAAGTTGATGGCTTATGATGTTATTACAAAAAAATTCAACAAAAATATGAAATGTAAAAAGTTAATTATCGTCTAAATCAGAAACTAATTGGAAAATAGCTTAAATCTTTTGAAGAGATCTTGGCATGGTTATAATCAGTAGGAAACACTCATAAAACCAGTTTTTTAATTCGGGTGGCTTATAATGTTATTACAATAAGCTCTTCAATTATACTTTTGTAAACATGAATCTGACCATGAAAAGACCATAATTTTAAAAATATTTTTACACAGATCCATTCTCTAAAAATCATACCGAAAAACAACATGATATTTTTTTTAAAGAAATTTTTTGAACACTTTGAAAATGAAATTTTTTACTTGACTTTATACTCTTTCCTGGGATTCAAGGTAGATTAATACAAGTAGTAGTGAATACACAGCTGTTTATCTATTTTGATTATTGGAACTGTCAAAAGTTGTTTATTTCTTACAACCTGTTGAAATGATAAAAGAAGTGTAAAGAAAAAACTAAAGTAAATTGAAAAAATAATAATAAATGAAGATTAGATTTTTGACACTTCGTGCAACGAAACAACAATAAAAATCCATGAATCTAAATTGATTATTAGGCCAATGTTCGTAACGTTATATTCAGAAAGAATTGGCTATGATTAATATTCCAAGGAACAATGGAAAAATTAACATCAACTTAATTTTTCAACGTACACAGCAGAACAGAGTAGCGCCACTTTCGGAAGCTTCCGAAAGTTGATGTTAATTTTTCCATTGTTCCTTGGAATATTAATCATACCCAATTCTTTCTGAATATAACGTTACGAACCTTAGCCTAATAATCAATTTAGATTCACAAAGCAAATACGTTCGAAATAATCATATTAATAAGAACCCATGTTGTTTTTGTCATGTTGTATTTGTTTTAGTATTACCACTACCTGTTTTAATCTACCTTGCTGGGATTACAGAAAGACATTTAGAAAAAACTTTAGAACAAAAGTTATGTGAAAAAGTGTTCTCTTTCAAATTACATATTTATTTCTTTTTAAATCCCATTTTTATTTTTTGATTTATCGCGTGAACTACCCTATGTGCCTCTGCCTATGTACGTCTGCCCCTATGTGCATTGCGCGAAAATTTTAGGTGATAGAAAAAACGGAAGGCATAATTATAATCTGCGTGCATAACTATAAAATTAGATTAGATTTTGAACATTTTTTCTGTTCAAACCCAAGGTACAAAATTGACAGCCACAAATAAAAAAAGAGTAAACAGCTGTGGAATCAAGAATACCTGGTAAATAAATCTACCTTGGTTCAAACCTGTGTAATAAAATAATATTTCTCTTACTAATGAATTTTTAGCTATCGCACGGTTACAAATAACTTAAAATGAATTATATTAGTATGTCACACATTGCGATCGTAATGGATTTTTTAATGTCCATTTTGTGCCTTTTAATATGACACCTCAATAAAACATCTAGAGTATCGGGCGTGTTCTGAAAATCACTTTATCGTAAAGTGATTTGAAATCACTGAAAAGGTGTTCTGCGCACTAAAATGTTTGCAATCTCGTGATTTGAAACCGGTCAGCTAACAGGCTGACGACTTCAAATCACTTGACGTTTTTAAAGCATTTTGCTTTGAACTCTGTAATAATATGATTACATAGACTTAATATGATTTGTTCTTTATTTGTTTTTGTAATAAAATTAATTATTTTACACAGAAGAACCTTAAAATTTACAAATTTGGGATGACGATGTTTTTTGTGGCAACTTCATTTAGTTTTGTTTAGATTTTTCGTGATTTACTTTTCCTTTTTAGGAGTCAAACGAAGCAAATCAGCTATTATCTCGTGATTTAGAACAACGAAAATCACTACTAAAAATCTCGTGATTTTCAAAACACCAAAAAATCAGTCGGGTGATTTCAAAATCGTTCGTGGTTTGAAATCACAGTGATTTCAGAAGATAACTGTATTTACATAATTTTGTAAAGTCGGTTTAGAAAATTTTGTTGAATTGTCGCTATATTTCGCGAACCAGAAAAAGTGTGCTAAGATTTTGCATTAATATATGTAAATATATATATAAGAAAATCGGAAGGTGCACGGAAAACTGGTTTTTTAGTTTTATTTGTTTTAATCCATACATAAAATTTCATGCCGATTTGCGCAGGCTAGGAATTCGACTTATGGTTTCTTAGCGAAAGTTTCTTAGAATTGTCCGTACATTAGGTTTCTGCTATACGATTTTGTTTTTTTGTCCAATAGAAATCGACCCGCTCTAATGTATGCAAGGTGGGCCAAAAGAAGTCATCCGATGTTGTTTGGCTCTAATTTTTTTTTCTAAATGAAAAACTTCGATTCTGTTTTTTGATTATGTTTATTTGAACCTTTAGAATTTTATTGGTCAAGTCGAGAAGATGATATCGGCCAAATGGGCGCCGTCACGGATCGTACGGGCTCGTTTTATGGCATTTTTCATCACTTCAGCGAGAGCTTCGGGCGACAGATTCTCGCACTCGTGTCGAATGTTGTCCTTGAGGGCTTCCAGGGTCTCGGGCTTGTTCACGTAAACACGGGACTTCAAAAAACCCCACAAAAAAGTCTGGAACGGTTAAATCGGGCGATCTTGCGGGCCAGTGTTAATCGCCAAATCGAGAGATGAGGCGACCCGGGAACGCCGTCTTCAGAATATCGGTTGTGGGTCGCGCAGCGTATACCGTTGCTCCGTCCTGTTGGAACCACATGTCCTCCAGTCCTAATTCGTTCAATTGCGCCAGAAAAAACTCGGTTAACATGGTTCACAAATATTGCAATTAAGATTGCTAAAATAAAAACAATTTCTACTTCAATATGAGTAGTATATTCATAAAACTATGATTACAAAATATATTATTTTTGACTTTTGCATTTTGGATTATATCTTCCATAAATTGCATAAACTTAAGATATTTCAAACCAAATCTTGGTGGCGTATAAACGAAAATGGACTAATGGACTAAATAAAAAATATTTTGCAGGTATTTTACTTATAACGGGTGTTTTTTTTAGAGGTATAGAACTTCGAATTGAAATAAAACACAAGAAAATCGTTTTAATGTCCATCAATTTGGCTTTATTGGAAGGATAATTTTATGCCATTAATGTTTAAATATGATTTCGGGCATGTGGCCGCCGCGGCTGGCTCGAATAAAGCCAATTCTACAGGTCCAATTTTCAACCACTTTTTCGAGCATATGGGGCCGTATCTTGGCAATAACGCCACGAATGTTGGCTTCCAAGTCCCCTAACGTTTCTGGTTTGTTGGCGTAGACGAGCGACTTCACATATCCCCAAAGAAAATAATCCAATGGTGTCAAATCACACGATCTTGGTGGCCAATTGACAGGTCCATTCCGCGAAATTATGCGCTCATCGAATGTTTCCTTCAATAAATCGATTGTGACGTGCGCTGTGTGGCATGTAGCGCCGTCTTGTTGGAACCACAACTCATCCACATTCATGCCATCCAATTCGGGAACAAAATAGTCGGTTATCATGGCTCTATACCGGTCTCCATTAACGGTAACTGACTCTCCAGCATTATTTCGGAAGAAGTATGGCCCAATGACTCCACCAGCCCATAGAGCACACCAAACAGTCAGTTTTTGTGGATGTAATGGCGTCTCAAGGGTCTCATGTGGATTCTCTTCACTCCAAATGCGGCAATTTTGCTTGTTGACGTAGCCATTCAACCAAAAATGAGCCTCATCACTGAACAAAATTTTGCGATGAAAATCAGCATCGAGATCAATCTCATTTTCGGCACGATTTGCAAGCGTTGTTCTTTTGTCAACCTGTTCATGATGAAATGGCAAACCAAACTAAATATTAATCACTTGACAGCTGACAAAATGGCCGCCAGTTAAAAAAGTGATGCCAACTTAAAGTTCTATACCTCAATAAAAAACAGAAAAACTAACATTTTGGAATATATCGCCAATTCTACTATAAGCGGTGTGGCTTATAAACGAATTATACTGTAGAATATTTTATACAATCAGTGCAAAACAAAACTTTTTTCGCTATGTGGGTATGGAAATTTTAAGGGTTTCCATGGGAATTTTTGAAAATTTTCACAACAAAACATGAGTGTTAGTGAACAGAAGTGTTATATTCGTGAGAGTGCGTGATGAAATATTTTAGGGACCTTAAAAGGAAGCTTTCAAAGGGCCGAATCCAAAAAATAGTTTAAATCGGTCTAGATATTTTGCAATAAATTAATATTGACCAAAAAAGGGTAAAATTTCCTATAGTACAATGCGGAGCAGATTAAAAACAGAAGCATTTGCGCAACTACTTCCTACTATTCCTTGTACCGAATCAACGAATGCTGATTTGAGAAGTCGTTCTGATTGAAGAAGATGAAATGAAATATACATTTGTTTGTATGTCAGATTAGTATTATTTCTTTTTTTTCAAATTTGTTATCATTATTAAAAACAAAAATTTAATATAACAAATTTTTGAACTGTGCCGAAGTGATTCATGTGGTTTGAAGACATGTAGTGCAAAGTTTCTATAAAATAACGGCCTTATGTATAAAAAATATTTTATGTTTATTAAAAGCTTATTTGACACCTGTCTGTAAACCTTTCATACACATAACATATTTTTTATAAATAAGGGAGTAAATAAATATTTGTTTCTGAATTTGTTCCATTTCAATTTAATCTAGCGCTTTTTAGCGCTTTCTAGGAAGGTGAACAGCGCTATATGGTTATGAATAGTTAACAACACTGCATGCATTATACAATATTATTGCATATGTTGTTGTACATATTATTATTGTTTTGACTTATACTATGCAATAAATTGAACAAAGAAAATATTCTGCCTGTTCATAGGATCCGTTACGGAATTGGATTGGAGACGGAATTCCAATCCAATTCCAATTGTGAATGCGTTCATGAAAACGTAACGAAATTGTTTTGTTCAAAAAGTGATTATTTTCGTTCAAAACTCAAAATATCGTTTACTAAGTTGTATATTTAGTAATTAGAGGCTAGGAAAAATTTGTTCTACCTGATAAATCTATAAATTAAAAGACTTCTTAACTCTAATTCATGAACAATCAATTTCGTTTCTCAACGGAAATTTCGCAAATCCAATTACAAACGAATTTCATGAACGCAATCAACCGGTTTTTTAGATAAAACGATACCAACGCAATCCGTATTGGATTCTGTGAACAGGCTGATTGCCCAATTTTCCTGACAGTGAAACATAACACTGAATAATGTTACCACCACATTACACAATTTTCTTGGTTGTACAATAAAAATCAGAAAGTAAATGAAAATGAAAAATTTCGAACCTTAAATTTAGGCGGAACTGCGTCGAGGCTTTGAAAACAAAATTTGGTATTTTTTTACTCATTGTAGTTTTTTATACATGCACCACTGAAGCATATAAGGAAGATTTTTTATAAGCACTGCCGATGCATATGTCCATGTCCATATGAGTTCACTTTTAAGTTGACATTAAATGCACTTTCCCAGTGTTGCCGTCGGATTATTTTTCTTCATTCCCATTTTTCTGATTTTTTTTTTGTTCTACTCAAGTCAAACTTTCTTGGTTTGATTTTATACTTAAGTATAAATGAACATGTAAACATGTGAAAAGCTCAAGCCAGTAGCTAATTGTTTATTAATATGATTATTTCGAACGTATTTGCTTACGAATCCAAATTGATTATTAGGCTAAGGTTCTTAACGTTAAATTTTACTTTTTCTCATACAAAATTATTTGCTTAATTAACAAAACCTCTTGTATATTTGTATCGATTGTATTATAGTATTAAATACAATAGTGTAAAGTTTGTTTTTGGTAATTTTCATCTAAAAATTAAATCCACTTTTACACCTTCATTTCATATATTTTGCAAAATCGTATTTCCTACGATACTCAGATAAGGTGACCATACGGCCTCTTTTTTAGAGGACAATCATCTATTTTAACTCGCTGTCATCTATAAAATTTGTGTCCTCTTTCTGTCATCTTTTTTTATTATCAGTCATCTTTAATATTAAAAGAATGATCAATGTTTGCTTTTATTGAACTTTTGCTTTTAAAAATATACATATAGTAGCACCTTTTTTACGAGAAAGTTAATATATCGATTGATTGTGTGGAGGCAATAATAAAAATCAGGGTCAACACGAATAAAAGCTGTAACGAATTTGCAATTTTTGCTATTTTAAAGAAAGTTGAAGAATCTGAAAAGTACAAGTAGAACTATAACCTAATTATATTATATACTGCAGTAAGAAATTTCGAATAATGAATTTTTAAGTTTTGTTTCTTTTAACTACTTTTACATATTTATAAGTTAAAGTAAAATGTTCTATTTGTTACTCTTTTTACATGCATACATGTGTGTATCATAACGGGTACGAATAGAAGGGAATCGCAATGGATCCAATCGGGTCTCCGAGTGGATGTGTGGTATAGCACTACCCTTCCTCACCTAACCTAACCTACATGTATGTATGTGAATATAATTTTTTCTGTAAAATATGTAACAAATGTAGACATTGAATTCAAATAAATTTTTTACTATTTTTGTTTGTCACCTTTTTCTTCCTTCGAAATCTGGTCACCTTAACTCAGAGAGTATTTGTATATAATCTCAGAGAGTATTTGTATGGTGCCTGTTCTTCCTTTGTCCATCAATAGAAGATAGAATAGAATAGGGGAAAGATCTGGTCCAAAGACCGGCACTGCGAGACCTAGTGGATTTTTTGTCCCATAGATCTATAAATTAAATCAAGCTCTGCATGACTCTCCTTATGAAAGTTAGCACAGAGGTTGGAGAAGCCCGCCTAATATCATCCGAACACAGAAACTCAGAATAGAAAATACGCTTGATACTGTTACATAAGACAATACATTCACAGAGAATGGCGTTGTCCAAGCATAAACGACACAAGGGTGAACGAGCTTGGTTACTTTTCAACAGAGGATAGTTCAGTCCAAAGTGACACGTGAGAGAGAGTCTGTAACCATCCGTAAATCATTCCTGTTGAAATTTAGGATGCCACTTATGAAAATGGCTGCATCAATGCTTTGGTTTGCCTTAAGAATCCAGCCACTCTTCCTTTGCGGTCGATATGTCATTTTTCTTGATTAAGGACTTGACAGTCGACCAGTTTACACCACAAAAGCTCTCTGGCCCCATAGAGGAGCAGCAGAGGCCTTTCTGCCAAATTCCGCCGACTCTCCGTTACTCGGATGACCACTGGGGCCAGGTATCCAGTAAATGGACACCTTGTTCCGTATCGATAGCTCCTTTAGTGAGTAAAATCACTCTAAAACAAACTTAGAGCGAAATTGCTAACAGAGGAGAGACTTAAGAGCTGCCGAACTATCAGAGAAGATAGCTATACGCGCACCCTTAATGCCCCTAATTTTTTTTTTTAAGTGACACAATCAGGCAATTAATACCTACCAGTTAATTAATTAATGTGTACCTTCTTTGAGAAAGGGATAGTGTAGATAGAATAGGTGGTGAAGCGGGAGAGAGATAGAAAGCTTAATTCATTTACAAGCCTGCTATTGCGCGTTTTTTGTAGAGCAGTGTTGCAAGCCCCTCTGGTGTCATGTAGAGGCATTGAGTTGTTTAAGCTGTGTAGCAATTTTATTAGTTCTTTTACTTTGCCGACGGTCTGCTACAATACCGACGAAGGAGTGTGCTGCGAAGTGCATTAGGATATGTGAGTATTAATCGGTGAAGGTTGGCAGTACCGGCACCGATTAATACTAACATATCCTAATTCTCAGTGGTGAGTGCTGTGATCAGTGCTATACCTTCATCACTTTAACAGTCCAACAACAACTAACACAATAACACACCAATGCACATTAGAAAAATGCATGATGTTGTTGGCTTGCCTGAAACTAGTCTTAAACTCAAGACCTCAGGGTTTGTAGTCAAATGCGCTCAGCCAACAGAACTACTCAGCCAACAGAACACACTTGGTGATCGCCAGCATTTCCGCCTGAAATACCGTTGTGATCTTTATCAATTCAGTACCTGCACTTAATTACGATTAAAAAAACCCATTTTTGTTCAATACGGATGTAAAAAGTACTAATTAATAGTTATGTCTACATTTTAAATTAATTTTTCTTAGAAAAGAATATGAGAATCTGTTAGTAAAGTATGTTTATTTTTTATCTCATGAAATTCCCACTCCAAATTTTGGATATGTTATGCATAACACTATGCCCTATCAACAGAAAGTTTATTAAAAAATTAAAGATGAGGTTTTTGAGATATTTGCAAATTTATTATATTTTTGCAATACTGCTGTAAAGAAACTGTATACATATGTTTAGTATTGGTTTTTGAAACCATACGACTAAAGCTTTTCACACATGTGTTATCTGTTCAAATCGCATTATCGGTTGTAAAGCTATATTAATTACAATATGAGGTATTTTGTTAAATTGTTCTAAAAAATCGAACTTTGACCCACTGCAGCGAAATTGAAAAAAAAACTAAAAACGACACATAGCACGCAGGTACATGAAATATTGGTCTACCGAGTCTTATTCAGATCCGCTGACATGCATGCGACAACCTATTCGAAAATTTTTGGAATTAGTCACAATTTTTTTATAAAACTTTCTGAATATCTCGAATAATTATTATGAAATTTTCACTTGTTATTTCAAGCACATACCGTTAAAAAGGCATTACAAATCAACACAAAATACCATGTAAGTACCCTACAGTTACAAATGTAGTGACAAGGGGGTACAAACCACCCTGAATAGTGTAGCGACCACCATATACAATATTAACACAACCAACATACAAGCAGTGACAACTCCCAGACAGTTAGTAAATTGACATGCATATAACGTCGAGATTTGCACACAACGATGGAGCAATTAACGATACCGTACGAGCGATACTTGCAAATCGGCCACTTGAACTGTCGTCGGAGAGCTTTATCGATTCTTGTTCCTTGCACTCGTACTAACCGTAGTTCGTGTTATCTACTTTGCCGATTGTAAGAGCTTCCGAATACACTCTTGCATTCGTACTAACCTTAGATCGTAGTTTGCCGATTATAAGAGCTTCCGAATACACTCTTTCATTCGTACTAATCGTATATTGTATTATTTAGTTTGCCCATTGTAAGAGTTTCCGAATACACTCTTACATTCGTACTATCCGTAGATCGTATTATTTAGTTTGCCGATTGTAAGAGCTTCCGAATACACTCTTGCATTCATACTAACCGTAGATCGTATTATTGTAAGAGCTTCCGAATACACACTTGCATTCGTACTAACCGTAGATCGTATTATTGTAAGAGCTTCCGAATACACTCTTGCATTCGTACTAACCGTAGATCGTACTATTTAGTTGCCGACTGTAAGAGCTTCCGAATACACTCTTGCATTCGTACTAACCGTAGATAGTATTTCTTAGTTTGCCGATTGTAAGAGCTTCCGAATACACTCTTTCATTCGTACTAACCGTAGATTGTATTATTTAGTTTGCCGATTGTAAGAGCTTCCGAATACACTCTTACATTCGTACTAACCGTAGATCGTATTATTTACTTTGCCTATTGTAAGAGCTTCCGCATACACTCTTGCATTCGTACTAACCGTAGATCGTATTATTGTAAGAGCTTCCGAATACACTCTTGCATTCGTACTAACCGAAGATCGTATTATTTAGTTGCCGACTGTAAGAGCTTCCGAACACACTCTTGCATTCGTACTAACCGTAGATCGTATTATTTAGTTGCCGACTGTAACAGCTTTCGAATACACTCTTGCATTCGTACTAACCGTAGATCGCACTATTTAGTTTGCCGATTGTAAGAGCTTCCGAATACACTCTTGCATTCGTACTAACCGTAGATCGTATTATTTAGTTCGTCGATTGTAAGAGCTTCCGAATACACTCTTGCCAGCGTTGTCATATCGTACGCGTTTTTACGATATGACAAACAGGGGTGTTAAGTATGACGATTTTTTACGATATGACAAAAAACGATGACGTACTATGTTGTCATATCGTACGTTTTTTACGATATGACAACACTGAGAAAGCCATGAACGGTGTATGGCTTTCTCAGTGTTTTCATATCGTAAATAGCTTACGATATGACAACACAGTATGTCATATCGTTTTTTGTTATATCGTAAAAAATCGTCATACTTAACACCGCTGATGACAAAGCGGAAATATCCACACAGTGTCGTCATATAGTAAGCTTTTTACGATATGACAACACTGAGATATCAGTACACGGTGTATGGATATCTCATCGTAAAAAACTTACGATATGACGACGCTGTATGACTACTTCCGTTTTATCATATCGTAAAAACGCGTACCATATGACAACGCTGGCAAGAGTGTATTCGGAAGCTCTTACAATCGACGAACTAAATAATGCGATTAACGGTACGTACTAACCGTAGATAGTATTTCTTAGTTTGCCGATTGTAAGAGCTTCCGAATACACTCTTTCATTCGTACTATCCGTAGATCGTATTTCTTAGTTTGCCAATTGTAAGAGCCTTCCAAATACACTCTTGCATTTGAACTAATCGTAGATCGTATTATTTAGATTGCCGAACTTAAGAGCTTCCGTATACCTCTTGACTTCGTAGATACATTACTGCCTAGCAATTTACCAGACATCTCACCCGAATTCTATATTTCGTTTTATTCTTTTATCAGACACCTGAGCCGCGACTACCGGCGATCATTCATCACACCGCCTCCTGCCACTGGATCGTTTCGCCGTATACCGCATCGCCAGCTAATGCGTGACAGACTCTGTAGTGTTAAGTTAGTCTTAAGTAGTTTAAGTTTCGTTAAATAAAGCTTTGTTCCACCCATCTTTAACATCTAAAAGATACACATACATATTTTATTTCGAAGGAAGCAGACCTTTGTTACGAACCTGGACAGACTGAGTCATACCTCGGCTGGGAAAATAAACTGCATTACAGTTTGTATTACTTTAATTTTTTGTGTTGTTAAAGTGCTAAATACTTGACTACTTAGTACTGCATTTGTTTTTAATGTAATCAACAGCAAAGAATAGAATAGGGGAAAAATCTGCTCCAAAGACCGGCACTGCAACACCTAGTGCATCTTTTGTGCCATAAACAACAACAGCAAACACAAATGATGATGTACTTTTGAATAAATTTAACTAAACACAAATTAGAATAAATTAATAAATTAAGTGCGACTTTACCTCGAACACGAAGGGTTCCGTACGAATACACATACATATATCTCTTTTCGTTTTGCCCTTATTTAATTTTGGCAATTTTTTCATTTTGCTTTTTCGTTTCATTTTAGTTTTTTTTTGTTGATTTAGCGATTCTCTTTTTGGTTTTGGCGCTTTTTTCATTTTGGTGTTTTTTTTTGCGATTTTCCGTTTTTACAAATTCTTTTGTTGTTTTTTGACGATTTTTTCGTTTTGGCGTATATTTTTGTTTTAACGTTTTTCGCTTTTTGACGATATATGTAGTTTTAGCGATTTATTTTTGTCGCTCTTTTCGGTTTTTCGTGATTTTTTTAGTTTTATCGTTGGGTTTTGCTTTTGTTTTAGTGCTTTATTTTTATTTTGACGACTTTTTTCGTTTTTTGCGATTTTTTTAGTTTTGGTGATTTTTACGTTTTAGCGATTTATTTTTAATTTTAGTGCTTTTTTTCTTTAAGCGCTTTTTTTATTTTGACATTTTTTTAATTTTGGAATTTTTTAGTGTTAGCGTTTTTTCAAATTTTACTTCTTACGGTTTCCAAGATACAGCAAATTCTCTAAATTGCGTAGTCAAAATTATATTAACTGATAGAACACTTTTTAATTTTTATTGTTTTAAATATAGGTGTTAATTGGTGCAGTCTATTCTACAGACTACACCAATTAACACTAACTTTGAAAATTTAAAGTGTTTAAGTAAGTGTCTGTATATTACATTAGTATTTCAACATTTTTCGTAGCTCGCTTTAGAATACCCTTTAATTTTTAGCTGGCATATATTTATTGTTGTAGCGGCCAAAGTTTTACATATTCTATGAAAATTTCAGGTCCGTAGCTCTTACAGTTCCCGAGAAAACAGCCTGTGACAGACAGACAGACAGACAGACAGACGCACGGACATACAGACGGACAGCGTAGGGAAAACAATAGAGTTCCTTTACACTTTTGTGCACAAATGGTAAAGATTACATAAAATAGATTATTTATATTTTCTTAAAATGTTCGTGTTATAAAACGTATCGTTTAGATTACCAATAAGAAAAAGAGTTGAGTAGTCAAAAGTGTAAATGTTTTTCAGCACTACATTTATTTGCCTTAGCTGTTTCCTGAATCTTTACTATTTTTCCGTTCGCGTACTTTTTTGGGCAATAGCTTTTTTTGAGAGTAAATTTTTCAGTTTACTCAGTAATTACTCATTTATTGCATTTTACTGTAAAAGTAAAAAACGCACCTATTGTTGTATACATAAGGTTGGTTTGAACAGCTGTTTTCTATGGTTATGGTTATGGCACGTCTAACTTAACCTTAACTTTTCAAATAATTAAAAAAATTTTTTTGGTTTAAAAATAAATTTGTCGGTGTCAGCACTAGTTGCGAAATAGTTAGCTTAAAGTTAATTTAAAATTAGCTCAGTATCCGACAGGCTGTTTAGTTTTCACTTTTCATTGGCCGCAAACATACATACACATACATGATTTTATTAATAAAAATAAATAAATTTGTTGTTCCACGAACAAGATTTTCAAAATATACGTCGATGGCTTAATATAAAAAAGGCTTAACTCGAATTTTCTTCATTTTACAGGAGAAGAAAAAAAAGAATAAAAACTAGGGCACTCACATGCAAAAAATTATTTTTAATTGGGCATAAAACCATTATTTTCAACAGTAGCTTACTTAGTTCTTTATGGAGGATGTATTTAGGAGTTGGCTAGCCGAAAACATTAAAACACGATTTTAGAAAAAATTGAGATACGCCGTTTTTATATTACGCCATCGATATATTTTGAATAATTTATATTCATTTTATTAGATATAGCGAATATATGAACTATGTGCTAATTGAAATTTAAATTATGAATAAGAAATATGTTTCTGAAAACACTGACAAACCTAATCTGATTCACTTTCACTATCCGATTGGAAATCTCCAACATCAATGTTAAATTTGTATTCTTGATCGCAACCCAAATAAGAATCACTCATAAAATATAAAGTGTAATCATGACGACCCGGACTGGGTGCAACAAAATCAAGTTTTACTTTAGCCTTTTGTTGCAAAGTAAGACGTTTGATGGATAACAACGAATTTGTTTTGGAATCACCGATAACAACCCACCAACCTTCTTCACGTTTCTATTAAAAAATATATAAAAAAAATAATTAAAATTATCGATTGATTTAATTATATAACAAAGTGAATATACCTGTGGGAAGAAAGGTGCTATTACAGGACCAGTAATTTCGTCTTCTCTTTCCAATTGTACTACCACATTGACCGTAGATCCCGAATTAATACGATCTTTATCAACAACCTCAAAGCTCATTTCTATATTGGGATAACGATTACAAAACCGCGCCACATCTGCCATTTGGGCATCGCTTAATTGCAATAAACGGGAACGATCATCGTCTTCCAGTTCCATAATGTCAAACACAGTTTCGATTTTCTAAAATTAGCTTTGTTATATCATGTGTTTAAGAAACAAAAAAATAAACGTACCTTATCTGTACATCTTTTAATAATGTCAAGATTAAAGTGCGGCAACTGTTTAAGGTATGAATCCTTACTCCACATAGCTTGCGTTACCATCTGTGCCAACTCCATAGCAGCAACAGCCGGTGATAGCCAACCATTCGAACTGAGAACATCTACACAGGCCTGTATCAAACGTATGGCTTTGCCTAAAATAATTTCCGTATCGCCCTGTAGCTCTGGGCCCAACTGTAAACGACACAAATGTGCTTGTAACAATAAATTTGTCTTAATATGCGGATCATTGAATCTGTAAGAGTATTGAAAGTTAAATTTATATTTCAAGACTTTAGCTGCATTTTAACAATACTTAGGTGCTGAATCATTAGGTCCAGTTAGTTTGTTTGGTAAGCGCTGTGATAAGGTGCGTAAGATGCCTTCTTCATGATGACGTACTACAATATCTTCATATTCTGCCGCAGATGATATAATTTCTAAAAGACCTCGTACTTTTGTTTTGTTGTTTAGTGATAAACTAAAAAGTTCTGTAATGGAAGAAAAAATTTGGTCATATGTTGCAATTAAACAAATAAAACAAGTATTTCAGCTTACCTATCGTGGTGTAATTGATATAATAATAGGCAGCTATCATGCCCAAATTAAGCGGTAATGTATCCATATCATCTTCAATACTAATGCATTTTGATTGTTCCAAATCTGACAGAGTATTTTCCACCAATTCGGATAAATGATCAGATAAATGTCGATGTGTTACACCTTGTAAATTATAGTAATTGGGATTTTGTGTCAGACGTCTGTAAAGGAACGTCCAAGTAAGATAATCGACAGCATCCTGTTTGTTTTCTATGGTTTTGGTAACAACTTCAGCATTGAAGTGATCATGTAAGCGATGATCTAAATGACTTTCAATTGGCAGGGATTCATTGAGGAATTTCTTAAAGAAGTCTTTTTTCGATGACTGGCACATTAAAACGCATTTTGCATCGGCATCTTCAATGGGTCTGTTCGCGCGACCAATCATTTGCAAAACATCGGTTATGGGATAATCTTCGTAGGAATGATTTTTTCCGTTGTAAAATTGTGTATCCATAATAAGGACTAAATGGGCTGATATACTCATGCCCCAGGAAAGATCTTTGGCTACAACCGCCACTTGTACGGCACCTGAATCGAAAAGCTGCTCTACCAAACGATGATCTGATGCCGTGAGGCCTTCATGCAAATAGGCCACACCCTGCGACAGAGTTTCTTTCAAAGTTTTATCTGTCATACGGTCTAAAAATGGCTTAATATCTTCCTCTTCAGCATGGAAAAAGCGATTTGGTTGCAAGTCAGATGCAGAATATGTTAGTATATCGATTGCAGTGAGACGGGCTTGTTTGCGCGAAGATACAAAAACTATTACGGGCTTATGAGGGCTGTATTTTAATATTGCATTGTATACAGGCTTTGACATTGATGCAATTCTAGTGGCATTGTGGGTAATATTGAAGCCTTGAATATGCAGTTCTAGTGGAATGGGTCTAACACTTGGATGGAAATTGAAAGTGGCATTCGTATTGCAACCCAACCACTGAGCTACATCTCTGGCATCGGCAAGTGAGGAGGATAGAGCCACAATTCGTATTTGCTTTTCAATTTGTGATGATATATACCGCATTCTGGAACATACGACCTCTAGAACAGGGCCATCTTCACCTCCTACTAGTTGTAATTCATCCACAATAAATAAATGAATATTTTGTACATTTTTACGTTGTTTCCAACGTCTGGATAAAACGTCCCATTTATCAGCTGTGGTTATAATTAGCTGTCCTTTTGCCAAGAGTTTTAAGTCTGTGCCAGTTTCACCCGTTAGTTTAACAACTTTAAGGCCCAGTTGAGCAAATTTGGTATGCCAATCGGCAAAGACTAAATCAGCCAAGTCTTCTTTCGAGACCAAATAGACACACCTTCCTTCAGTTTGCTGAGAGAACAAACGCATTATGGCAAACTCAGCTATAGTCATTTTTCCTGAGCCGGTAGGAGCGCCAACAAACACATTATCGTCACTATTATAGACAGCATTGAAGACCTGTGTTTGTATGGGGTTAAATTGAGGATATTTTTCCTTATAAAACTCTTCGAATTTGGGATTTCTTAGAGCTGAAATAGGTAACGGTTGTAAATCCAACAATTCTGTGGGAGGCATATTTTTTTCTGGCAATATTAAATGACGAAACGAAACCGGTAACTGTGTTTCAGACCCAATCCATCTGTCTGACACAATTCTTAGAAAATATTGCGGTGGCAAAGGTTCAAATACTGGAACAAAGAACTTCAACTGATGTTCATCTTGGCAGTACTTTTCCTTAAGTAAGAAGAATTCATGATGTAAAACAATTTCTGAATCAACATCTTCTACCATTATCCAGAAACCCTCAGACTGGCCATGAACCTTTTCATCCCATTGGAAATCTGGCGTTATAGTTAATTCAACTCTTAAAGTAGAACGAGTTATAGGTTGTATGTGTGTAGATAGTTCCAATTTTGGAAATTGATGCACAAATTTATGTATGGTTTTGCCCAACTTGGGTACGCGGATTAATTCTCCTATCTCATGGGGTTCCAAATCATACAATCGCTCCCAAGGAAAATTTTTCTTTTCCAATTTTTTTGCTATTTCATCAGGCATCTTTTTGAACTGCCTTAAAGGTGTCATAGATTGCCACATTCGACGATCTATCATCTTGCACAAAGTCAAACATTTGTCAGCCAATTGAGCCCAACCCCGATGTAGAACAATTTCAAAAATAGCTCGCATTAAACGGGAAGCAGACTGTGTAATAAATACCATGTCCGACATTAATGCGAAACCTTCTAATTTCAATTGGGATATATATGCTTGCAAAAGCACGTTGACTTTAGCGCTATGTTCCTCCATGGATTCTTTTATGGGTATGGGAACTCGTTCCATTAACTTTTGTAATTCTAACTTTTCTTCTTCTCTTACAGCAATATGTTTAAATTCTGACGACAAAGAAAACACTCTGAACAGTTCAATTTCTGATAAGGTTTGTTTCAGCAATTGATTGTAGGTCATCATGGTTTCATGGGTACAATAGTAGTGAGAAGCAATACGACCTAAAGCAGTAACCTGAAATTGCCCGGATTTACGATCATATTTAATCAAACCACTACGATCTAAATGTAAAGCTGCTGTATGTATCAAATCAGCTCTTCTTTGCTCCAACAGCGGATCTTCTTTTAAAGCATCATGGCCTACACCATACAGCAAAGGATTTCTTAACATTCTAATGTAAAGATATGTATATCCCAGCCAATTTACGGCATCCTTGAGATTTTGAACTGTGCCTAATACAATTTCAGCGTTCAACATATCCGCCATCTTGGAAACAAACTGCGATTCAATAGGCAATTGTTGATTAAGCAGAGATAAGTAAAATTGCAACTCACCGTGGTTAGTTATCAGAATACCTTCACCTTTGGTGTCATATTGAGGTCGTCCAGCACGACCTAACATTTGCAAAACATCTAAAGCTGACAATTCCACCCATCTACCCTTTTCGGGATTGTAAACCTGGGTGCCCTTAATTATAACCGTATGAGCGGGTAAATTAACACCCCAGGCTAAAGTTGCCGTAGAAACCAAAACCTGTATATGACGATCAGCAAACAGATCTTCTACCAAAGTACGATCAACTCTCGACATACCAGCATGATGTATAGCAAAACCATAAGGTAAAAGTTCCTTCAATTCGTTATTTTTTACTTGTTCAGCTTCAGTTCTCAAAACTTCCATACTGGCCGATCCTTCGCGAAGAAAGCTGCCTAATGTGTCTTTCTCCAAACACATATCACGAACAGCACGAGCCGTTTTTCCAGTTTCTTTACGCGAATGCACAAACACCAATACTTGATTGCGACCAGCATGTTCCATGGTTTTTTCATAAACAATTTCATTCATTACCTGGAATCTTTTAAGAGCTTTCTTTTCAGTAACACCAATATATTGCTGTTCTAAGGCGACAGGACGGTAACTGTTGTCGAAATAGAATAATCCCTTGTCCGGCTTTACTCGTAAAAATGTGGAGACATCTTGATAGTTGGGCAAAGTGGCAGACAAACCAACTAGACGTACATCCTCCTGGGTTACTTCTATGTTGCGAATGGTACGTGCAACTAAAGCCTCCAAAACAGGGCCTCTTTCATCGTGCAATAAATGTATTTCATCAATAATGACTAGACGTACCAGAGAAGTAAATGTTTTCTCACCTCCTTTACGCGTTATGATATCCCATTTTTCAGGAGTGCAAACAATTACTTGAGTAGCGGCAATTTGTTCTCTAGTCAGTTGGTGATCTCCAGTTAATTCCGAAACAGTAAGATTGTAGCAAGCCAATCTTCTGCCAAAATTACCCACCATTTCTTGTACCAAGGATTTCATTGGAGCAACATAAATAATTTTAAAGTCATCAGCATTAATGGTTCCATCTTCATTAATATGTTTGCCTATTTCTCGCATCATACACAGCAAAGCCACATTAGTTTTACCAGCACCAGTGGGAGCGCATAGAAGCATATTTTCATCTGATTCCAGCGCTGAGCGCCATAATCTAGATTGAATACGATTTAAAGATTTGAAGCCTTCAAATACTGGTTGAACATATTTAGGTAGTTTTTCAATAGGCTGAAGCTCTTCTTTATCTTCAAATGGTACTTGCTTTAATGCGGGCACATGAACCTCCTCATAACCTTTACGTTGTTTACGAAATGAACCATCGGGCAACTGACATCTTTTATTGGCCATAAAATGAGAACCTTGGGTAAAAGCCAATTCGTCCAATTCAATAACTTGTCTTTGACCAGGTACTTGACCCGCCATTCCCTGACTTCCGTCATCCATTTGCGATTTATCCATTTTACTTGTACGTGAACTATTCCCATAGCCATCCTCATCTTCTGTTTTCCCAGTGTCTAATTGCACAAGGATTTTAGCCAACTTTCCATCATTACGCATTTTTTCACGTATACGTTGTCTCTCACTGTCGGTCTGAGCAGAAGCAAGCATTGTACAATACAATATCATTTGGCGATTAAGTTTCAATTGCTTAATAAAATCAAAACAGTCATACCCCAGCAGCAGTACCAATTGATTTTCACAATCTCTTTCGTCTGCTGCATCTTTAAGAATGCGCAACACGTCGGCAGCTTTGCTTTGCGAAACCATTGCATCTTTATAATATTTACTAAGACAGCGTTGCAGCCAATATGCATCAATATCGAGCGGATGCAAGCCGCGTTCTTTTTTTACATTTACTGATTCTTCAGCGAGTAGCTGAAAATTTAGAAAAATACTTATAGTTTGTAGGGGTAGAAGTAATATGTATACACAGAAAAAACTAAATTTCATTTTCTGTAAAGGAACTCAATGAAATAGTAAATAGTTTGTCTAGAAACGGACATAAAAACAAATTTGTAAATATAGACAAAAATATCTCAACAATTTCATTGAAAAAAAACGTGTTTTTTCAGTGAACAAATTGTTTAAATCTGTAAAGCAATTTGTCTAAAAGTATTTACAAATTGTAAACAAAACAATTTACTAAATCAAAGTGGATTTTTTGAAAAATATCTGAATTTATAAAACAATTAGTCTAAAAATACTAACAAATATTAAACAAAAAGTTTACTTAATAAAAAAAATATTTACTGGATTTTTTGTAATATATCAAACAAAATGTTTTTCTGGGGCATCATCACTATCCATTAAGCATTTATGAAATTTCACTTTGTTAAATGTGTTGAAGTCTGAATGTTTATCTAAAGCCTCTAAAGATATGAATGAGAATTAATGCAACGACATTAACGAATTGATTCACTCAAAAATCTTCAGTAAACAAACTAGGCACAATCGCATTCCTTTTGCTATCATTGTTGTTGTTGTTATTTGTGTGTATGTCGTTATCGGGGTTTTCACACAGTTTTTCTTGTTGTTTTTGGTGTTTGCGTCCTATATAAAAGTCGAAACAAAAAATTCATTGAATCAGTAAAGAGCATTTACTGAAAATGAAATTTATTTTTAAGCAAACTAATGTTTGAAAATCTTTTGGTGATAATTTTTTCTGTGTGGAGCAATAACAATTATAATTTATTAACTAATAAATTGCACTCCACAACAATGAAGAAGTTTCGGAGATCTAAATACATAATTCTTTCCTAGCAAAAGCTTTGCTTACTGGCAGGCAAAAGAGTATATCGTCACCTTAAATGCAAACGGACGTAACTACACTTTTATTTTTTTACAGAAGCAAAAAAGTAACATTTTAAGGTTATATGAATTTTGTAAATAAGAAGTAAAAATACGAAAAGCAAAAAATTTAAAGCACTATTAATACCGTTGTGTACAAGCTCACAGAATACATGTGTTTGTATGTTTGTCGTACGCCGTTTTACATTAAAAACATACATGCATGCACTTGTGGTTACGTCCGTTTGAATTTCTTTAATAAAGTTGCCATTTTTAATCGTAGGTGTCTAAAATTTTGTGTGAACATGTGTAGTAGTAGTAGTAGTTTTTGTGTAGTTACATCCTTATGCATTTAAGGTGACGATATGAGGATTTAAATCGTAGCTACATATTTATAATTTGACTCGATAAACTACTTATTTTTTTGGTTTGAGAAGTTCAAAAAATAAGGGGTGCCCCTTAAAAACGTACTTATATTGTCAGAGCAATTAACTAGTTATTATTAGACTTACTTGAAGCTAAAAAATATGTAGTCAAATAAACAAAATAAAAAAAAAATTAAAACTATACACACCCGATAATTAATTTTTTTGTTAGAAGTTCAAAAAATAATGGTACCCCTGAAAAACCTACTTATATTGTCAGAGCAATTAACTAGTTATTATTTGACTTATTTGAAGCTAAAAAATATGTAGTGAAATAAACAAAATAAAAATAAAATGAAAATTATATACACTATATTTTATTTATATTTTTCAGGTTTACTTAAAAAGTGTTGGTCTACTTATCGAGTCGTAACCGCACGAAAATCGTAACCAGCAAAAATAAACTTTACAGGAAAAGCTTTTTTTAATAACTTCGCTTCAAATGGCAGTATTTCTCTGAAATTAAGTATATCAGTTATTTTTAGTGCAATATACACAGAAAAAGTTTTGAACATAAATAGTATGAAAAAAGTTCATAATCTATTATTCATATAATTTATTAATTTATAAATAAAAAACAGGAATTATTTCATACGCTGTATGAATTTTGTTTTTAATAAATATATTTATGAAATCAAAGTTGCTTTGAAAAAAATTTTCAACTTTTTTGTCAACAAATTCTAAAATGCTTTTCTATTTATATAAAGTAAAAATACAATTAATTCCAAATAGTCTGTTTGGCAGAAAGGAAAGAGTTGTGCCTAGTACAACAGACTACAAGTTCAATACTGAATTTTAAAAAATATTTTTTAGAGAAAATATGAATTAATTTATGTTAAAGTTCCTAGCTGGAATGAAAATAATTTGAAAAAAAAATTATCATGTTAGATTCATAGCATTTATGAAAAAATTCCTTGGATATAAGTAATATTTTTTTCTGTGTACGTAACATAATAATTTTTACGGCCCTTTTCACAATATATGATTAAGAGTTAACGCTGACTTTAACGACAACTTTTGTATGCCGAACTTGCCGTTAAAGTCCACGTTAAGTTTTAATCGTACATTATGAAAAGGGTCGTTAGTGGTTTATTTCTAACATAATGGTATTTTATGTGGCTTACGATTTTTTTCTGCCATGCTATCTACCTACTAACTAAATAAAATTTTGTTGGTTACAATAAAATTTTATGTTAAAACATTATAAGGTTTTTTGACTTAGTTTTATTTTAAATGATGTTTATTCATGACAAAAGCTAATTTTTTGTTTTTTATAAACAAAGTTAATATTTTCATTAAACATTATTTAAAAAAAAATTAGTAAAACGCATTATAAATCTTAAGAATTGGCAATTTTTTATGTTTGTATTGGCTTAATACAATTTTGAGTTGTTTTATTAGATACATACTTCACATTTTCAAAACTAAAATTAAAACTGCGAAAATTGCAAACAAAGAGATCTCATAAAATTAAATTGTACCTAAGAGGATTAAAAAATAAAGCACAAACATAAAGGCCGTGTCAGATACAACTTTGTGGCCTTGCGTGACGTTTCTAACTTTGATAGAAGAGTGTAAAGCAAAAGGTGTATGACACAATGGAAACTTTGACAACACTCGCGCATTGCTCGTTTGCCAAAAAAGTAGTTGATAATTTTGCTATTTATTTTATAAAAATAAAAGTCAATTATGTTATTTTACGATTTATTATAAATAAATAAATGGCACATACATATTTACCTCTTATTAAAACAGATTCAAACGCACGATATGTTTCGTTTGGCAATATAATAAAAGAAAATTATTCCAGCTGATTGTCAAAGCGAGCAAAAAGATGAGAGTTGCCGAACTTTTCGCTTCACGCTGCGTTAAAAGTGCTTTATGTAGCATGTTTCGTATAAGTATGTACATTTCATGTCAAAGCGAATCTGTAACGCAACGCGAAGCAAAAGTTTTATCTGACATGGCCTTAAGATATAGATAAAAATTTGGAGCGATTTTCCGTCATCCCACGTCAAATTTGGTTTATAAACAGACCGGTTTCGGCTATGTGCCATCTTCAGTGTTCTATTGAATACTAAATCGTTTTTCTGTTGTACGTTGTTTCTTTTATAATTCGTTTGTATACCTAACTTCCTTCCTTGATCCCTTTTGTATTCTGCTCCCTATTTCTCTCTCTCTCTCGCCTCTATATGCTTTTATGTGTCTCTACCTGCTACCTGTTTCTCTTACTATTATGTTTGTGTTTAATATTTGGTTTATAATCTGCTCTATTAGTTATCAGTTGTTTTATCCCTACGTAGGTAATAATCCGTAATTGTACGTTTCTGGGTAATCCTTTTGTCTTGTTCATTTTCTACTACGTTGCCTGGACTATTGTTTTCTTTTGTGTAAAAATATTTTAACGGTTCAAATATTAGGTCTGAAGCAGTGTTTATTTGTTCATTTATTATTCTTCCGTCAAATATTTTTTGCTTGTATATTTCCATGTTCTCTAATACGTTCAGTCGCCGTCCTTTATGTTGTGAATGTAATAGTTTAACTGTTTTTCTAATATGTCCTGGTGTACATTTGTTGTCGAATATGTGGTTTGCGAAATTCGATTCTGGTGTTATTCCTGGTTCTCTCAGTTTCTTGTTGTAGTCTCTCATGTGCTCGCGAAATCTTGTTGTTATCTTTCTTCCAGTTTGTCCGATATAACTGTGTTGGCATGTGCAAGTTAATTTGTACACTCCTTGTTCCTAGATGTCTGTTTCGTTTGTTCTGTTCTGCAGTATTCTACCCAAGTTGTTTCTTGTTTGGAATGCTGTGTTAATGTTGTGTTTTCTAAAAATTTTTCCAGTTTGTATGTTGATTTTCCCATATACGTAAAGGTAGCCTAGGTTTTCTTTTCTTGTTCCTGTTCTCTGTTCCGTTTCTTACTTGCCTCGATATCCTTTCTAATCTTCTCAACTAGGTCTTTTTTATATCCGTTGTTTTCCGCTATGTTATATATTATTCCTAACTCTCTCATATAGGCCTCACGTGTAAGGGGTATTCGCTCAAGTCTCGTTATTAATTGCCTAATTGCAGCGTTCTTATGTTGTTGAGGATGGTTTGATGAGTTGTGTATTATTGTATCTGTAGCGGTTGGTTTTCTGTATATTTCGTATTCAATTCTATTTAAGCTCTTGTTTGCCCTAATCGTTAGGTCTAGGTAGTTTATCCTTTCGTTCTCCTCCACTTCCATTGTAAATTTTATGTTTTTGTGTTGTTTGTTCAGTAGATCCAGAATTTGCTCCTCCATATTTCCTTCTATTACACATATAATATCGTCCACGTATCTTGCATAGAATGTTAACCCAAAATTTGTTTTTAACTTTTAGAAGAGAAATACGTAGAAGAAGAGAAATACGTAGAAGAAGAGAAATACGTAGAGGAGTTAAAAACAAATTAAAGAGAAACAGGTATCAGGTAGAGACACATAAAAGCATATAGAGGCGAGAGAGCGAGAAAGAGCGGGAGAGAGAGAAATAGGGAGCAGAATACAAAAGTCATCAAGGAAGGAAGTTAGGTATACAAACGAATTATAAAAGAAACAACGTACAACAGAAAAACGATTTAGTATTCAATAGAACACTGAAGGTGGCGCATAGCCGAAACCGGTCTGTTTACAAACCAAATTTAACGTGGGATGACGGAAAATCGTTCAAATTCAAAAAACCCCGTCGGAAGAAAAACACAACACTCAATAGATAAAAATATCTTCTAACACTAAACGACAACTGCAATAAAAAGTCCTTAATTGTTATCCACTTGTTCTATTTCTATTAGTGAATTCATAATTGATTGACGAAATTTTAAATTCATATAGATTATTATTGTTGCAAATTCATGATGTACTTTGTTTAAACTACTTTATTACTACAAAATTTTGTTTAACGTAATATGTTTTCAATAATTTTAAAGTTTTATAAATAAATTGACATTCATTTTTTCACTGCAAACAATAAGTATCGTTTTAATTTCTAAGAGGTTATGGTCCCAGCAGCTTATAACTAATAATTGATAAATTAAAAACGGCCTAACATCCTTGTTAACGAAGAAGGAATACCAAAGAAATTTCTGGAAAATGGCAGGAAGTAGTTTCAAGATTGACCCGCTTGGGCGTAATAATTTCGACACGTGGAAAATACAGATGCAAGCGTTGATCATTAAGAACAACAACTGGAAATATGTGAGTGGACAGCATACGAAGCCAACATCACCTCCAGCGAAAGTAGCTGAATGGGAAGCTGGAGATGATAATGCAAAAGCCGACTTAGTATTAGCGATTTCCCCATCCGAATTGAAGCAGATAAACAATTGTGCAACAACATCCAATGTTTGAGATAAATTACATAGCATCTACGATTCGCGAGATCCTGCAGGGACAGCTATGTTGCTAAAGTCATTAGTTTTATCAAAAATGAAACATGGCGAGTGTATGAAAGAATACTTGGACAATTTTTTTGAAATTATTGATAAATTGTGCGAGATAGAAATTGATATCCCAAATGAGCTGACAGTATCCTAATGCTGTATAGTATCCCCGAAGAATATGAGTCTTTTCGCATAGCAATAGAAAATCAAGAAAACTTAATGGCGCCTGAGATTTTAAAGATAAAATTACTTGAAGAATATGAGGCTCGTAGATGTGTAAATCAAAATAACAATGATGCATTATTGATCAAGAAACACTATAAAAATAGCGCTCATGGATTTGGTAAAAAGTCTTTTAAATATAAATGTTACAACTGTGGTAAAGCTGGCCATAAAGCCAACGAATGTAGACTAAAACCAAATAAGTTTGATCAAAATTTTCTACAAACCCCGAAAGTGTGAAATCAGTAGCTCTTCACGTGAGTATTAATAATGAAGAATGGTGTTTAGACTCCGGTGCGTCATCGCACATGACGTCAAATGAAGAAAAATTCATCAATTTAGAACAGGCTGGAAATAAAACTTTTAATTTGGCAAATAATAATGATTCTACAAATATTTCAGGCAAAGGTGAAGTCGAGATAAAAGCAAATAAAAATTATCTAGTAAAGTTGCAGATACGCTGTTTGTTCCCGATCTTTGCTCAAATCTATTGTCAGTATCAAAAATGACACAAAATGGATATGAAGTAATTTTCAAGAAAAATGTTGCAGTTATTGTCAATTCAATAAATGGCGAAGAAATAATGAAAGCTTATAGAAAAAATGATTTATACTTCGTTTCTGAGATATTTAAAGAGGGAAAAGTCGCAAATTCTATTAACACAATTTAAGATTGGCACGAACGTTTAGGCCATTTAAATGAAAAAGATTTAACGAATTTGGTTCGCCAAGAAAAGGTAAAATGCACGAAGATTAATTTGCATGAAAAACTTCCAATATTTGAAAAAAGAAGGCATAAAGCACGAGTTTACTATTGAGTATACGCCTCAGCAAAATGGAGTGGCTGAACGTAAAAATCGTACACTAGTAGCGATGGCTAGGTGCTTGATGATTCAATCTAAGATATCTCCGGGATTTTGGGCTGAAGCTATACAGACAGCCAATTATATTCGAAATCGATGCATTTCACGTAGTATTGATTAATTATTTTAGAAAGTTTGGATCAATGGCTTATATATTGGACAAGAAACCTGGAAGAGGTAAATTAAACCCTAAATCAAAGAAATGTATATTTCTAGGGTACTCTGTACAATCTAAATCATATTAACTTGTTGTTTAATGACCAATTGTAATTAATTAATGTTCTTATAGTAGGAGTTACCTTCGGGCTAGTGATGGTCAAACCAAAAATAAATAAAACTAATTCATTTTATTTTAAACACCCAACGTTTCGTTTGTTTGCTTCAAACTTCTTCAGGGGTATATTTTATTTATAAAATCTAGCAACAAAACAATAGCTTAATAAATTTAAAATTCAACAATTGTTTAGCAATTAATTTTCAACTTACAAATTCTTGTTTTACAAGTTAATATTTATCACTCATTACTTATAAATAAAAAACTGGACTTCACGACACAGAATTTGTATAAATAAAAAATAAATAATTAAATAAAAACAATACTACACAAAATTTTATTTGTCAACCTTAACGCTAATATCACAGAACTTGAACTAAATTAAACTATTGCAGCAGAATACTGTAGTTTGGTGTTATCTTTATCCTCATTTGTATTCATTGTCCTTTGTATTTTTTGTTGTATCCTTAAACTTTCGAGAGTGTAACGTTTATTTGCTTTCTTCTCTTTGTCCAATATTTTTATATTTTCTAAATCAACTATATGTTTACATTGTTTTGCGTGAAGGGATAACGCTGTCGCCTCTTTTCCCTTCCTTATATCAGCTTTGTGTTCATTTACTCTCGTCCCTAGCTTTCTTTTTGTTGTCCCAATGTAAACTAAATCACAGCTTTCTCTCTCATTTCCATTGCATTTGATTTCGTACACAACATTGTTTATCTTTAATTTGTCAAGTTTTGTTTTATTATTTGTGAATAGGTTTCTTAAAGTTCTGTTTGATCTGTGTGCTATTCTTGTTGTTGGATCTTCGATTATATTATGTAGTGCTTTGTTTCTGTAAGCTTTGGAATGTATGGTACACTGTAAAATTTCATATTTGTTTTTGTTTGTTGGTTTGTGGAAGTTTTATTTTCGTTTTTAAGAATTTTATTAATTAAATTATTTATTATGTAGGATGGGTAGTTATTTTTTCCTAATGTTTCCCATATCGTGTTTATATTTTGTCTTTTGTATCTTTTGTCACTTAATTGTAAGACTTTTTTGATGAAATTGTTGGCCGTATTCAGTTTCATTTGTAGCGGCTGTGTTGAGTGATAGTTCATTATTCTTCCTGAAGAAGTAGGCTTTTTGTACCAATTTGTAATAATTGTACCATTGTCGTTAATTATATAAATGTCTAAGTAAGGTATTGCACTATTTTTCTCATTTTCTATCGTAAATTGTATTTTATTATGGTACGCGTTTAGTGTTTTTAATATAATTAGTTCGTCAGGCAAAACAATGTAAACATATAGTTGATTTAGAAAATATAAAAATATTGGACAAAGAGAAGAAAGCAAATAAACGTTACACTCTCGAAAGTTTAAGGATACAACAAAAAATACAAAGGACAATGAATACAAAGGAGGATAAAGATAACACCAAACTACAGTATTCTGCTGCAATAGTTTAATTTAGTTCAAGTTCTGTGATATTAGCGTTAAGGTTGACAAATAAAATTTTGTGTAGTATTGTTTTTATTTAATTATTTATTTTTTATTTATACAAATTCTGTGTCGTGAAGTCCAGTTTTTTATTTATAAGTAATGAGTGATAAATATTAACATGTAAAACAAGAATTTGTAAGTTGAAAATTAATTGCTAAACAATTGTTGAATTTTAAATTTATTAAGCTATTGTTTTGTTGCTAGATTTTATAAATAAAATATACCCCTGAAGAAGTTTGAAGCAAACAAACGAAACGTTGGGTGTTTAAAATAAAATGAATTAGTTTTATTTATTTTTGGTTTGACCATCACTAGCCCGAAGGTAACTCCTACTATAAGAACATTAATTAATTACAATTGGTCATTAAACAACAAGTTAATATAATACACTCGGAGGGCCAGCCGAAAAATGAAGGAAGAAGAAAATTTAAGATCTAGCTATGAAAAAACATATAACAACAAAAGCTTTTTCCAAAAAATAAGGGAAACTTACAACACAACAACATGTAAGTTATTGAAAGAATACAGTAGAGATGTTGAGAGATTGGCAAAATCTATTGAAAGAGCATCATATTTACAAAAATGCAGACGAATGAAAATTACACCAACCCATGTAAAAGACAGCACACATAGACTAAGCCTTTTATTCAGAACAAGAACAGCACAAATTGAATTATCAAAAATAGAAACAAACTTACATACAAAATTATTAAATATAGAAATAAAAGAGACACATACTAATACGGCACATATTCAAGAACAAATTAAGAAAACAGAAACAAAGATCAAAGATACACTGAGAGAAATAGAATGGGAGAAATATAAAAAAGAACAATGGAAAAAATTCAACAATGTAAGAACGAAAATTAAACAAATACACGTATTAAAAATAGACAAACTAAAAAAACAAAAATTTAAACAATACAATATTATATTTAACGAGGAATGGTTTGTCAACCTTACAGACATAAAATTTGATCTAGAGAAGAAGTGGATATTATCGCTAGGGAACAAATTCTCTTTGCCTGTAAACAGGAGGAATTTCGCTCCAATCCCACTGATTGCAGACATTGAGCAGTGGGTACAGAATATAAAAGATGAGACACAAAAAGAAATTACACGATCAAGGATCGCCAATAGAATCGCAAGTTATAAAAGAAAATTAAAAAATAGTGAAAAGGAGAAATTTATTCTTAGCACATATGAAGAGACTAGGAAATACATAAAACAATATGAAAATGAAATAACAATAACGACAGCAGATAAAGGCAATAAAACGGTAATAATGTACAAAAATGATTACAAAAACAAAATGAAATCTATGCTAAATGACAAAAAAACCTATAAGCCAATAGAAACAGATCCCACTGAAAAACTCCAAACACGAAATAACAGCATAATAACGGAATTATACAAAAAGAACATTATAACAAAATTTGAAAAATATAAAATGACAACACACGCAGCAGCTTCTCCTCAATTATATGGTTTACCGAAAATCCACAAAGAAAATATACCCCTCAGACCTATCTCATCATCAGTGAATTTGCCGTGCTACCATCTATCAAAATACGTAGGAAATATTTTAAAAACTATTATATCGCCTACTTACAACATAAAGAACTCATTTGAATTGAAACAAAAATTAGAGAAAATAAAAATAGATGACAACGAAGTAATGGTTTCCTTCGACGTGGTATCATTGTTTACCAATATACCGATTCACCTAGCAATTAAGAACATACTGGAAAAATGGCAACAACTAAAAGAACACACAGCAATAGAGAAGAAATTATTCCTAAAAATACTACAGTTCTGTTTAAATGAAAACAATTATTTCAATTTTGACAATAAATTTTATCATCAGACGTATGGTATGCCTATGGGAAATCCTTTATCCCCAACTATAGCAGATATTGTACTTGACACCCTTTTGGACGATGCAATCGAAGAATTAAAATCAAAAAATATTAAAATTAAGTTTTTGACGAAATATGTGGATGACATTTTTGCTGTCATAAATAAATCTGACGAACTAATTATATTAAAAACACTAAACGCGTACCATAATAAAATACAATTTACGATAGAAAATGAGAAAAATAGTGCAATACCTTACTTAGACATTTATATAATTAACGACAATGGTACAATTATTACAAATTGGTACAAAAAGCCTACTTCTTCAGGAAGAATAATGAACTATCACTCAACACAGCCGCTACAAATGAAACTGAATACGGCCAACAATTTCATCAAAAAAGTCTTACAATTAAGTGACAAAAGATACAAAAGACAAAATATAAACACGATATGGGAAACATTAGGAAAAAATAACTACCCATCATACATAATAAATAATTTAATTAATAAAATTCTTAAAAACGAAAATAAAACTTCCACAAACCAACAAACAAAAACAAATATGAAATTTTACAGTGTACCATACATTCCAAAGCTTACAGAAACAAAAGCACTACATAATATAATCGAAGATCCAACAACAAGAATAGCACACAGATCAAACAGAACTTTAAGAAACCTATTCACAAATAATAAAACAAAACTTGACAAATTAAAGATAAACAATGTTGTGTACGAAATCAAATGCAATGGAAATGAGAGAGAAAGCTGTGATTTAGTTTACATTGGGACAACAAAAAGAAAGCTAGGGACGAGAGTAAATGAACACAAAGCTGATATAAGGAAGGGAAAAGAGGCGACAGCGTTATCCCTTCACGCAAAACAATGTAAACATATAGTTGATTTAGAAAATATAAAAATATTGGACAAAGAGAAGAAAGCAAATAAACGTTACACTCTCGAAAGTTTAAGGATACAACAAAAAATACAAAGGACAATGAATACAAAGGAGGATAAAGATAACACCAAACTACAGTATTCTGCTGCAATAGTTTAATTTAGTTCAAGTTCTGTGATATTAGCGTTAAGGTTGACAAATAAAATTTTGTGTAGTATTGTTTTTATTTAATTATTTATTTTTTATTTATACAAATTCTGTGTCGTGAAGTCCAGTTTTTTATTTATAAGTAATGAGTGATAAATATTAACATGTAAAACAAGAATTTGTAAGTTGAAAATTAATTGCTAAACAATTGTTGAATTTTAAATTTATTAAGCTATTGTTTTGTTGCTAGATTTTATAAATAAAATATACCCCTGAAGAAGTTTGAAGCAAACAAACGAAACGTTGGGTGTTTAAAATAAAATGAATTAGTTTTATTTATTTTTGGTTTGACCATCACTAGCCCGAAGGTAACTCCTACTATAAGAACATTAATTAATTACAATTGGTCATTAAACAACAAGTTAATATAATACACTCGGAGGGCCAGCCGAAAAATGAAGGAAGAAGAAAATTTAAGATCTAGCTATGAAAAAACATATAACAACAAAAGCTTTTTCCAAAAAATAAGGGAAACTTACAACACAACAACATGTAAGTTATTGAAAGAATACAGTAGAGATGTTGAGAGATTGGCAAAATCTATTGAAAGAGCATCATATTTACAAAAATGCAGACGAATGAAAATTACACCAACCCATGTAAAAGACAGCACACATAGACTAAGCCTTTTATTCAGAACAAGAACAGCACAAATTGAATTATCAAAAATAGAAACAAACTTACATACAAAATTATTAAATATAGAAATAAAAGAGACACATACTAATACGGCACATATTCAAGAACAAATTAAGAAAACAGAAACAAAGATCAAAGATACACTGAGAGAAATAGAATGGGAGAAATATAAAAAAGAACAATGGAAAAAATTCTACAATGTAAGAACGAAAATTAAACAAATACACGTATTAAAAATAGACAAACTAAAAAAACAAAAATTTAAACAATACAATATTATATTTAACGAGGAATGGTTTGTCAACCTTACAGACATAAAATTTGATCTAGAGAAGAAGTGGATATTATCGCTAGGGAACAAATTCTCTTTGCCTGTAAACAGGAGGAATTTCGCTCCAATCCCACTGATTGCAGACATTGAGCAGTGGGTACAGAATATAAAAGATGAGACACAAAAAGAAATTACACGATCAAGGATCGCCAATAGAATCGCAAGTTATAAAAGAAAATTAAAAAATAGTGAAAAGGAGAAATTTATTCTTAGCACATATGAAGAGACTAGGAAATACATAAAACAATATGAAAATGAAATAACAATAACGACAGCAGATAAAGGCAATAAAACGGTAATAATGTACAAAAATGATTACAAAAACAAAATGAAATCGATGCTAAATGACAAAAAAAACCTATAAGCCAATAGAAACAGATCCCACTGAAAAACTCCAAACACGAAATAACAGCATAATAACGGAATTATACAAAAAGAACATTATAACAAAATTTGAAAAATATAAAATGACAACACACGCAGCAGCTTCTCCTCAATTATATGGTTTACCGAAAATCCACAAAGAAAATATACCCCTCAGACCTATCTCATCATCAGTGAATTTGCCGTGCTACCATCTATCAAAATACGTAGGAAATATTTTAAAAACTATTATATCGCCTACTTACAACATAAAGAACTCATTTGAATTGAAACAAAAATTAGAGAAAATAAAAATAGATGACAACGAAGTAATGGTTTCCTTCGACGTGGAATCATTGTTTGCCAATATACCGATTCACCTAGCAATTAAGAACATACTGGAAAAATGGCAACAACTAAAAGAACACACAGCAATAGAGAAGAAATTATTCCTAAAAATACTACAGTTCTGTTTAAATGAAAACAATTATTTCAATTTTGACAATAAATTTTATCATCAGACGTATGGTATGCCTATGGGAAATCCTTTATCCCCAACTATAGCAGATATTGTACTTGACACCCTTTTGGACGATGCAATCGAAGAATTAAAATCAAAAAATATTAAAATTAAGTTTTTGACGAAATATGTGGATGACATTTTTGCTGTCATAAATAAATCTGACGAACTAATTATAGGTCTGTCTGCGTACTTTTCCAGTAACAAATACTCAGTAAGTTTTTTTGAGAGAGTAAGACCAATTTTACTCTGTTGGCTGAAAATATCTGAAAAAGTACGCAGACAGAATCCAGTAAAATCTTGCAAAAAAACAGCTGATCGGTGTGTAAACAATTGAAATAACAAAGCAAAAGAATTTTAGCTTATGTGTACGCAAAACTTCTTTTGCTTACATTGCCCAACATAGTGCCAGCTTAACAATGGAAAAAAATAATGAAATTCCCAATACAGTGCCCTCCAACAGCTTGACAACGGAGAAAAATAATTTGGAAGTGGAGTGCTCGCCAGGGACGTTTAAAAGGGTTCAAGATGGTAAGTATGTATAATGAAATTACAACTTAAGTATTTGAAAATATATTTTATGCTTGCAGACGAAGAATATGGACAAGTTCTGGCAGCTCAAATGGCGGGCATGAATGAGTACAATGAAATAATATTTGTACCAAACAACAACACTGAGACGGACGCTCAAAAAACAATTTGGTTGGATGCATCTACCAAATTGCTAATTAGTTTAGTAAAGGAAATGCGTCCAAAAGTGGGTAAGTCACTGCACTTAAAAAACAAACGGCAAATGTGGGTGGCCATTGCTACAAAGCTTTGTGCTAATGGCCACAATTTCAACGCCTCCCAGGTAGAGGGGAGATATTTTACGTTGGAGCGCCAATATAAAAAGACGCAGCTTAACAACAAGCAAACTGGAAGAAGTAGACAAGTGTGCCCTTTCCAAAGGTAAAAAAGATTAGTATACATTTGATGATTATGTTAGTTATTTTGTTTACATTTTCGTAGCGAATTGGATGACCTGCTTCGGGAGAAAAGATCGGTGAATCCTGAATACCTATTGGATAGTGAAACCGAGGTCAACTCAAATAACTACAGCCTATCTGAACCCCCGAATTCTCCGCAAGGTGGTTATTTATTATTTCATTATTTATTTTTCATTTACTTATATCTGTATATTTTACATTTGCATTTACAGAAAATCTGGATATGACGGCTTCATGCTCTAAGCGAAGGAAAACGTCTTTGCAAGAGTACGTGGAAAATGCAGAGAGACATGCGGAGAAGAAGGAAGGTTTGATTACACTAACATCTATTCCAAATACTCGCCTCTTCAATTGCAAAGTTTGTCCCACAAAGTTCTGCTGGTTCTATTGGTTCTGCCATCTCCAATCCACTTACGCCACGGTCGCACTGTATATTTGGACGTTTCTAGCATGAAATGAAATGTTTTGTTTGTTATAATTCATTATAAACGTTAAAACTCAACACAATTCTAACTACTTACCTCTGCCATTGTTAAATTTCAATTTTTATTTTAATTTCAAAAAATTATTTCATTCAAAGAATAAATAAAAACAGCTGTTCAAACTAGTTGCAAAATCTTACTAGAAGAAATTTCTCCAGTAACATTTTGCAAGTTCTCTAACTTCCAACTGTCAAAAAATTCTCTTTTTGGCTCTCTCACTGCAAGAGATTTGGAGTACGCAGACAACATTTTGCAAGATTTCGTAACATTTTGTACAAAATTATGCAAAATATGTGTACGCAGACAGACCTTATATTAAAAACACTAAACGCGTACCATAATAAAATACAATTTACGATAGAAAATGAGAAAAATAGTGCAATACCTTACTTAGACATTTATATAATTAACGACAATGGTACAATTATTACAAATTGGTACAAAAAGCCTACTTCTTCAGGAAGAATAATGAACTATCACTCAACACAGCCGCTACAAATGAAACTGAATACGGCCAACAATTTCATCAAAAAAGTCTTACAATTAAGTGACAAAAGATACAAAAGACAAAATATAAACACGATATGGGAAACATTAGGAAAAAATAACTACCCATCCTACATAATAAATAATTTAATTAATAAAATTCTTAAAAACGAAAATAAAACTTCCACAAACCAACAAACAAAAACAAATATGAAATTTTACAGTGTACCACACATTCCAAAGCTTACAGAAACAAAAGCACTACATAATATAATCGAAGATCCAACAACAAGAATAGCACACAGATCAAACAGAACTTTAAGAAACCTATTCACAAATAATAAAACAAAACTTGACAAATTAAAGATAAACAATGTTGTGTACGAAATCAAATGCAATGGAAATGAGAGAGAAAGCTGTGATTTAGTTTACATTGGGACAACAAAAAGAAAGCTAGGGACGAGAGTAAATGAACACAAAGCTGATATAAGGAAGGGAAAAGAGGCGACAGCGTTATCCCTTCACGCAAAACAATGTAAACATATAGTTGATTTAGAAAATATAAAAATATTGGACAAAGAGAAGAAAGCAAATAAACGTTACACTCTCGAAAGTTTAAGGATACAACAAAAAATACAAAGGACAATGAATACAAATGAGGATAAAGATAACACCAAACTACAGTATTCTGCTGCAATAGTTTAATTTAGTTCAAGTTCTGTGATATTAGCGTTAAGGTTGACAAATAAAATTTTGTGTAGTATTGTTTTTATTTAATTATTTATTTTTTATTTATACAAATTCTGTGTCGTGAAGTCCAGTTTTTTATTTATAAGTAATGAGTGATAAATATTAACTTGTAAAACAAGAATTTGTAAGTTGAAAATTAATTGCTAAACAATTGTTGAATTTTAAATTTATTAAGCTATTGTTTTGTTGCTAGATTTTATAAATAAAATATACCCCTGAAGAAGTTTGAAGCAAACAAACGAAACGTTGGGTGTTTAAAATAAAATGAATTAGTTTTATTTATTTTTGGTTTGACCATCACTAGCCCGAAGGTAACTCCTACTATAAGAACTAAATCATATAGATTGTGGGATCCTGAAGCAAGAAAATTGGTTAGAAGCAGAGGCGTAAAATTCACTAAAAATTATACAAACGAAAACGATTATTCCGATTTCATTGATGACGAGCTATGGAAATTAAGTGATGACAAGGAAGGTGGTTAATTCTGAAGTGCGACATAACGAAAATGTTTGCCAAGAAGATGAGAGAGACGAAATCGTTGAAATTGCTGAAGTTATTGATCCACCAAATGTGAAGAAAGCCTTAGAATCGAATGAGTCCAACGAATGGAAGCAAACAAACAAGTGAGTACGATGCTTTGATAAAAAATGAAACTTGGATAGTAGTAAATAGACCTAAAGCCAAGAAAATTGTTAAATCTAAATGGATTTTAAGAACAAAATATAAATCTGATGGCACTGCAGAAAAGAGAAAGGCAAGGCTAGTTGCTCAAGGCTTCACTCAAGTCACAGGTGTAGATTATTTGGAAACATTTGCTCCAGTTGAAAGAATCTCATCAATAAGATTGATTATGGCTTTAGCAGTTCAGTTAAACTTGAAAGTCCACCAATTAGATTTTGTCAGTGCATATCTCAACGGTGAGCCGAAAGAAGAAATTTTTATGGAAATACCAGAAAGAATTGATGTTATTTTATAAGAAGAGAGTGCCGATAAATATAAAAATGAAAAGGTATGTTTACTAAAAAAGTCCCTCTACGGACTTAAACAGTCCGGAAGGCAGTGGTATATAAAACTACATGAACAATTAATTAAAGTAGGTCTAGAACCATCTAAATTTGATCCATGTGTTTATACATATCGAAACAAACAATGTTGATAATCGTAGTTATATATGTAGATGATTTGATTATTGCTACAAATGATGAATACGAGTTAAAAAATCTTAAAAGCAAATTGTCAAGTAAATTCGAAATGAAAGATTTGGGTGAACTGAAATATTGTCTTGGTATAGAATTTATCAAAAACGAAAATGGCGATTTATTTATGTTACAATCCAAATATATAAATGATATTCTATTGCGTTTCGATATGGGGGAGTGCAAAGAAATCTCAACGCCAATGAATCCAAATGTAAAACTTACAAAGGAACTGTCTCCGAAATCAGAAGAAGAAAGAGAAGAACTAAAAGACTTGTCGTATCAAAATCTCATAGGATCATTAATGTATCTAGCTGTATCTACAAGACCAGATATTGCTCATGCTGTAAGTATATTAAGCCAATTCAACACAAGTTTTGGGAAACAACACATGATCGCAACAAAACGACTTCTAAGATATTTAAAAGGCACGCGAAATTTGGGACTAAGGTTCTCTAAATCAGAAAGAGATCTAGAAGGTTTTGCAGATGCTGATTGGGGTGCATCAATAGATGATCGACGCTCATACACAGGATATGTTTTTAAATTTTCAAGTGCTGCCATAACTTGGGAATCGCGGAAGCAAAGAACAGTTGCATTATCCACTACGGATGGAGAATAAATGTCCCTGCCTGAATCATCTAAAGAAGCTATTAATTTAAAAAGTGTTCTTCATAATATTTTGCCTTTACGGGGGCCTATAAATATTTATAATGATAATCAAGGTGCTGGTAAATTATGCAAAAATCCTGTTTTTCATAACAGAACCAAACACGTTGACATCCGTCATCATTTTGTACGAGAAACAATTGAAAGAGGAGATATTAATGTTGAATATCTGGCGACTGACATACTAACAAAAGCATTAAACAAACCTAAACACGTGCAGTATTGCAAAATGATTGGACTGAATCCTATTTATTAACCAAAATACATCTTGAGGGGAGCAGTTGCAAATTCATGATATACTTTGTTTAAACTACTTTATTACTACAAAATTTTGTTTAACGTAATATATTTTTGTTTTTATGTTTTCAATAATTTTAAAGTTTTATAATTAAATTGTCATTCTATTTTTTCACTGCGAACAATAAGTATCATTTTAATAACCAAGAATTATCATCTTTTATATACGGTTTTCTGCAAAGTGTCTTGAGATCTTTGTGTCTCACTGAAGAAATATTTAAAATATTGCCCCTTACTCCGTACAATACCAAAAAAAAAATTGGGACTTGTCTACTCGCTGTCGACAAAAATTTAATACTATTAACAGCCTCTTCTCATTTTCTATGCCTTAGAGAATAGTAAGTGGCTGTCAATAATAGTAAATTGTTGTCGAGTGACGTCGACAAATAGTTACGGAATAAAGGGGATTATTGTATAATGGCACAGGCGCGTTGTAGATAATTCCAGAGTTAAGCCTACCAATTTAATATCATATTTTTTTGTTTCGGAGTGCTCAAAGTAGCCGTATTTGAGTTTCATTGTACGGCTATATATTTCAAAGAAAATAGCAAGTATCTTAATAAATGGTATTTTTATGGCATGGTGTGGATTAGTAAATTTTTTTATATTAAAGTGATTTTATAAAATGCAATAATAGGGTGATGGGTTTGTCGTTGAATTTGATATCGTACGATATCCAAACGGTTTTACTTGGAATAAATGTATCGATATTGGTGTGAATTAAATCAACAGACATCGTATTACGACCTGGGGCTAGATTCCGCAACGATGAATTTTTTATCAGGAAACACTTAAAAACAAAAAAAATTCACCGCATTTTTTCCAGTGAATAAATTTAGGCTCTAGTGCTCACTATAACCGTCAAAATAATACATTCTCACCGTTGCGGATGCACAAATCTAAAGTGAACACTGAAATTGGTGAACATTCCAAAATTCATCGTTGCGGAATCTGTCCCCTGGTAATAAATGCGTTATTTTTATGCCAACAGGGATGATAAATTAAAAAAAACGCATTTCGTACCAATGAGCTTCTAAAATAGTACTTTTTTGGATCAAATAGTACTAAAATCTTTTTGAATTGTTGTAACCAAGTAAGCCACACGATTTTGATTGAGTTTATGTGCTCATTGTGTCAAAGATCAAAAATGGCTCTGTTTTCTAAAAATATTTTTGATAAATTCTTTTTCAAATAATGATGCCAAAAATCAAACAATTTTAATTTCATAATATGATTATTTCGAACGTACATATTTGCTTTGCGAATCCAAATTGATCATTATGCTAAGGTTCGTAACGTTATATTCAGAAGGAATTGGACATGATTAATATTTCAAATAACAAGGGAAAAATTAATATTAATTATGCCCAATTCTTTCTAAATATAACGTTACGAACCTTAGCCTAATAATCAATTTGGATTCATTTTAATTTCAATTTATCTCAATGAAACTTCACTTCTGCCATATAACAAGGAACATACTTTAAAATTCGTTCACAATGGATAAACAAGCCATAGCAGAAGATATTTTTTTTTATTAAAATTTGAAATCCGACATTTCTGTGGTTTTCTTGAATAAATGCGTAAGTCGACTTAGGTAGATTTTGAGTTATTAATGCGAAATAGTTCTTTTTCAAGCGATCTTTAAGCGAAAGTAAAAATTTTCGCAATATCATGAACCAGTCTGTATATTTTTTCATGCACAACAACTTGACTTCTATATTGATTTGATAAATTTTCAGCAATAACGACTCAAGTATTCCCGTGTGATGGATTATTTAAACACACAAGCAGAGATACGATGTTATTATCTAAACACATTTTGAAATCTTTTCAAATATTTTGTTCTATTTTACTTAGTAAATGTTCTTTATGTCCACATATGCGGTTTTATGCATCCTTGCTAGGATCTCGTTCGTATGTTATTTTTTCTGAAAATTTTATACAAAGTTATTTTGGCAAATATATGGCGAAAGTGTTAAAAAAATCAACGATGTTCATACCGTGGACAGAGTTTAAAAAATATTTTGTTTTGTTCTACTGAAAAAATCAGTTTTAAAGCCAATAATTTGTTTATAGAATATGGAGTTTGACATTAAACTACTCCATCAGCATCGCTGCTGATATTTGTCCTTGAACACTAATAAGCAAATATTAAAGTTGTTCTCTCAAGACCGCATGTTATGTATTCTCCTTAAATAAGTATACAAATCGAGTCACGAAATAACAGCCTAAGTAGACTCAAGAGAGAATTAAGTTAAAGGTCAAAGTAGAGATAAATTATTATTGAATAATCAATGGAAACCAGCCAACAAATTGGGAAAATTTGCAAATAGTACCAAATGAGTCACGGGGGTACCATCGTACTTTTTTGGTTTCAATACTACAAAAAAAGTACAATTGTACCAACTTTATCATCCCTGGGTGCCAAGCATGAATCTATTGCGCTTTTGGCCTACATAGCTGTCACAGAAAACACTTATCGAAGGATGCGCTTTTAGTTCATACAAAAGTTTTAGATATTGAAAAATCATTGTGTAAATTTCATTACATTCACATATTGTGACAGGAAATTAATAGCCATTTCTGGTGTCATTTTCATATTAACTCTCACAAGCACAGCACATTATTTCTCTTCTAAAAAATTTTTCTTTTCAGAATCTGTGTATCGTCGATAAATGCCGGCACGTTTAGAAGTCGGTCTTTCGGCCTTGTCTTGTTACCTATGCCCTTCAGCACTCAATCTGATTTGGTGGACATTTTACTGCAATAGTTTCTACACATTTTATTTTGATATAGACTAGAAAGGACACTTGTGTCACCGGTTTTCAATTTTTGTAGTCTCTTAAGTAATATTTTTATTCTGTATATATTCTTTATCTGATACAAGTTTCTGTGATGATAAGCCCTTTTGCATTTCATATGACGATATGTACTATTGATCCGAGTTATCCGATATTTTTATATGATCATATTACAACGATAATATACTGGTTAATTTGATTAATATTTATATTTTTGCCTCCTGTTTAGTTGAAAAAATTTTATCGTAACTAGCATTTCAGTCACCAAAAAATATAAACAAACACAAATTTGAGTTTACGTTAAAATTGATTTTGCTGTAAATTTGTTACAGTGCTTTGTAGAACCATTGATGCCAACTTTGGCTCTTTTTTACGATATGACAAAAAACGATATGACATACTGTATTGTCATATCGTAAGTTTTTTATGATATGACAACACTGCGATATGACAGCACCGTGTATGGATATCTTAGTGTTGTCATATCGTAAAAAACTTTCAATATGGCAATACTGTATGTCATATCGTTTTTTGTCATATCGTAAAAAAGAGCCAAAGTTGGCATCAATGTGTAGAACTATGAAATTTTTACAGATAACGTAAAACATCGTGCTATATTATTGACTTACATTATAAAACGCATATTGAAAAATATGTTGGTTGCGACTTTCGTGCGGTTACGACTCGTTATTTTATTAAAACATAACATAAATTGTAACTACTTTCAGGTAATCCGACAAATACGTACTAATTTTACTAACTTTTTTCATTTTTATTCGAACGAACAAAATTTTTCAATTATTATTCGAACAGCTTTTGTCGAATATTCGAGTAACTTTTTTAAATTACTTTTTATAAAAATAATATAAAATTTATAAAAATAATACAATATAAATTTATAAAAATAATATAATATAAAATAGCATTTTAATTGATTGATTGAATTTTAATTTATTACCATTTATTTTGCGAAAGTCCCCACTGTGCAATGTCTGCTTTATTTATTAATTAAACAGACACTTAATATATCGTTACCTAAAATGATAACGCCCAAACTAACAAAAAATTTCGCCATTAGCACCCATAATAATACACAACCTCTGAGAACTTTAAGTGCCTACCTAATACGGTTCACAAGATAAAACACAAAGTCAAAATTACCTTTAGCATGTTTTTGTCTTTCCTGTAAAATAATGAAAATGCGAGTTAGGCCGTTTTACGTTACAAGCAGTGATGCCAATTTAGCAATTTTCTAGCTACATTTAGCCATTTTTCATCCGGTTTAGCCAGAAGAAAAGTTAATTTAGCCATTAGCTATTTTTTTAGCCACTTTTATTTTAATCTAGCCATTTCTAGCCATTTTTTTCATACATGAAATTTTTACCGATTTTTTCATAAAAAATTTAAACTCGGAACAAAGGAACACTTAAAACCTCAAACCTTTTTTAGAGATGAAAACAAGGTATTTTGTTTTGTTTACATCCATATTCGTTCATCCATTCAGAAGTTATACACAGCAAACTTTTTAAAAATTGGCAAAAAATCACCGAAAAGTGTTTCGTTTATAAGAATAAAAATCTTTGTTGACCGTAATAATATTTAATGACAATCGATAGGAGGCAAAAATAAAATTCAGAAGGGGGGTTGAAACTTTCTGAAATACTTGCATTCAGAAGTTATACCCAGCAAGCTTTTCAAAAATGTTAAAAAATCGGTGAGCGCAACAAGAGCTAATGGCAAGCGATAGGGGGCAAAAATACAATTGAGAAACTTGGGTTGTCGCTTTCTGAAATACTTGCATTCAGAATTTATACCCAGCAAACTTTTAAAAATTGGCAAACATCACCGAAAATTGAGCCCGAGTAGGAGTAGGGGGCAATTCCTGCTTCTCCGAAACTATCTAACCGATTTGGATTAAATTCAAAACATAGATAGATCAGTCTTAAAAAAGATATAAGCTATACTTTTTTTCAAAAATAGGGCCACCAGGAGGTAGGGGGAAATTTCTTCCGCTTTGAAACTATCTATCCGATTTTGATGAAATTCAAAAAATAGATAGATCTGGTTTTAAAAGAAGACATAGGCTACATATTTTTTTCAAAAATAGGACCACGAGGGAGGTAGGTGGAAATTTCTTCCTCCTTGAAACTATCTATCCGATTTTGATGACATTCAAAACATAGATAGATCTGAGTCTTAAAGAAGATAGCCTAATACATTTTTTCAAAAATATGACCACGAGGGGAGGTAGGGGGAAATTCCGTACTCTTTGAAACTATCTATCCGATTTTGATGAAATTCAAAACATAGATAGATTTGAGTCTAGAAAAGCACATAGCTCACGTGGTGAGGTACGGGAAATTTATTCCTCTTTTAAACTATCCATCCGATTTTGATGAAATTCAAAACATAGATAGATCTGAATCTAGAAAAGTACATAGGCTATACATTTTTACAAATGGTAGCACGAGGAGTGGTAGGGGCGATTTCCACCTCTCCGAAACTATCTAACCGATTTTGATGAACATACTAACATCGGAGTCTAAAAGAAGACATAGGAAATTTCTTCCTCTTTGACATTATTATTGAACCTACCACACTGCCTCTTTTAAAAACAGACATACATACTTACCTGAATTGTATAAATAATATTATATTTTTGTGAAAATAAAATTTCTAAGATAAGGGAAACGTAAGGAACTACGTTCCTACCCGGTGTCCCATTACACACCGTGCGTTCTTTTTTTTGTATTAAAAACTAAAATATTCGATTTTGTCGAATAATTCAAGGCAAAACCCCGGTTTGTGGAATACCTCAAGAGCCGTGCTTTTTGAATGAGGTTTAAAAAACGCGGAAAATTAAAAAACCCGGTTTTTTCGAATAATGCGAAAACCGGTTTGACAACTCTATCTATGTAAATATATTTTGTAACTAGCTTTAACTCGCGGCTTCGCTCGCCTGTTTCGGAGGAAGAAATTGCACCCTACCTCCCCTCGTCATTGGTGTAGGTAGGCCCTTCTTTGGGGGTCTAAGCCCTCTCGAATAGCTCTAGTCCTCCCTAGAAATTCAAAATATTAGAGTAATTTGGACAATATAAGCGAACTGTAGGGGCCAATGTGGGCTTTAGCCCCTCCCCCGAGAAAAATTTCTAGCTATGCCAATGCCCCTCGTGGTCTTAGTTTTGAAAAAATATATAGTATATGTGTCCTTTTAGATAGGGATGTAACGATACGCCGTTTTGCCGATCCGATACCGATTCCGATACTTAAAAATAAATATCGCCGATACCGATTCCGATACCGATATGAATATCGAAATTGAGTTCAAGTTTAGATTAACAAAACTCAAGGTGGGCAATTTTTTTATTATACAAAATTACAGTGTAAATTTAAAATTTATATTAATCCAGTATATAAAATTGGAAGTAATTTTTAAGGAACTACATTTTCATTGCTTCCAAAGAATCTATATTAAAAATATGCAGATAATTAGTAGAAAAGCAAGTACAAATTTGTAATTCCTTTACAATTTTAAAAAATACTCGCCATGCTTTTTAAAAAATCGATTTTTAAAGGACATTTATCAACTATTATTCTTCTAAATAACTTAATAGCTTAATTATTAAAAGTCTTCTAAAAATTTATGTTTATTCACTTAAATTTACATGAAAACAGTTTTGTGTTTAAATTCGCATAAAAAGAAACAAGTTCTGAAAATGGGTAATTTTTCATCCTTTTTTTGAGGAATCATTATAGAACACCGAAAAAGATATTTGTCCTAACATCGCTTCAAATTCGGTATTGGTAATCGAAAAAGCGAGCTTCTTGCAATGACAAGCAAATGTGAAACTAATTAGAAATTATCCAAATTTACAATATTTCCGGATCGCGAATTCTACATTTTCATGACTTCTTTGGAGTATCTTTTTTTGCTGGGAATAAGATTTAAAAAACAACGAATTGAATTTGAGTTCATGGTAAAATTAACAATAAATAAATTATTGTTTTTGCAAAATAACAGCGTAAAATATTATTAACTTTTAAAATTTATATTAATAAGATTTAAAAAATAACGAAATGAATTTAGTTATTGGTAGAATTAACAAAAAATAAATAATTTTTCAAAAAAAACTGAAATTTTTTTTAAAGTATCGTCGTATCGACAGTAAAATATCGCCGATACCGATGTATTGGAAAATCTGAAGTATCGCCGATATATCGGTATCGGTATTCGTTACATCCCTATTTTAAATATCGGTATCGGTATCGGATCGGCAAAACGGCGTATCGTTACATCCCTAGTTTGAAGATAAATAAAAATATTTAGATATTTTGACTATCATATAGAATTTTTAGTAAGCTGCTTGTATAGTCTGTTGTGAAATCGCATCATATACAACAAAATTTTCATAGAGTGAGGTCGTCGTGGAAAATTTAAATTAGTGATAAAAATGAAAAATCTTAATTGTTAATTTTTCCCTTGTTCCTTGGAATAATAATCCTGCCCAATTCTTTCTGAATATAACGTTACGAACCTTAGCCTAATAATTAATTTGGATGCACAAAGCAAATACGTTCGAAATAAACATATTACATAATGAAAAATATATACTTGTACGAGGTAGTTTTGTGTAGTCTGTGTACATGAAAAAAGTATGATTAGAAAGCCGCTTCCAAAGTTTATTTTGTCCTTAAAGCGCAGTATTCACCGTCAAAATGCATGACACAAGCATCGTGTACGTATGAATTATACGATAAGTCAAATAATCTTATAATCAACCAAATTTCAAACCGCATATAAAAATCTTTTAATGTACAGAGTTTGAAAGCTTTAAGTATGAAACACTACAATATGAGTTTACCTTGTTATTGGCTTTCTTTAGTACATTCATGACCTATTACGAATACACGTTCAAATACGAACTTCACGCAAGCGAAAAATTCAAAAATTTAGATTTTGCTTCAAGCATCGTCGGTGTGACGCACAAAGCAAAATTTCACTAGTACTACTATAAAGAAGGTCATGCATTTTGACCGTAAATACTGCGCTTAAAATACATAAACAGCAATACAAAAAAAAGCAATTTTTGTCTACAAACTCTATATAACATATGGAGTTTGACGTCCATTCTACATCACAAGGCTAATTAAATTCGCCTCTGCTACCACCTTATAAAATAAATCACCTTAATTTAATGTTTCTGTAAATGCTGTTGAAAATCAACAGTAATATTCGCCTAAGTTTTAATATAGTAAAAACTAACAAAATATACGAATCGAAAAGTATTCGACGTGGCCGGTTTTTTAATTTAAAAAACCGGACTATTCGACATTCGAAAAATCAACATTTTGAAAAAACCGACAACCGTGAGTCGATCACCCTAGTATTCTGTCAGGTTATGTAATTTTGAAATTTAGCTATATCTCCTGAACCATATTAATTAAACATTTCAAACAAACAAAACTGATAATTAATGGGCCAATTAATTATTAAAGGGTATTCCATTAAGTAATAGAAGGAACAAGTCGAAAAGCAAATCGCCAAACGAAAAAATCGCCAAAACAAAAAAATCTTCAAAATGAAAGAAAACGCTTAAATTAAAAAAATCCGAAAACTAAAAAAACCAAAACAAAAAATCGACAAGTCAATGAAAAAACGCCTAAAGAAAAAAAGCACCAAAAATGAAAAAAAAAAATAAATCACCAAAACGCCAAACCAAAAAAGTCTCAAAAACTCAAAATATCGTAAAAAACCGAAAAAATTGCATAAACCAAAAAATCGCCAAAACAAAAACCAAAAGCGTTAAAACTAGGGATGTAACGAATACCGATACCGATATATCGGCAATACTTCAGATTTTCCGATACATCGGTATCGGCGATATTTTACTGTCGATACGACGTACTTTAAAAAAAAGTTTCAGTTTTTTTGACAAATTATTTATTTTTTGTAAATCTACCAAGAACTAAATTAATTTCGTTATTTTTTAAATCTTATTAATATCAATTTTAAAAATTAATAATATTTTACGCTGTTATTTTGCAAAAACAATAATTTATTTATTGTTAATTTTACCATGAACTCAAATTCAATTCGTTGTTTTTTAAATCTTATTCCCAGCAAAAAAAGATACTCCAAAGAAGTCATGAAAATGTAGAATTCGCGATCCGGAAATATTGTAAATTTGGATAATTTCTAATTAGTTTCACATTTGCTTGTCATTGCAAGAAGCTCGCTTTTTCGATTACCAATACCGAATTTGAAGCGATGTTAGGACAAATATCTTTTTCGGTGTTCTATAATGATTCCTCAAAAAAAGGATGAGAAATTACCCATTTTCAGAACTTGTTTCTTTTTATGCGAATTTAAACACAAAACTGTTTTCATGTAAATTTAAGTGAATAAATATAAATTTTTAGAAGACTTTTAATAATTAAGCTATTAAGTTATTTAGAAGAATAATAGTTGATAAATGTCCTTTAAAAATCGATTTTTCAAAAAGCATGGCGAGTATTTTTTAAAATTATAAAGGAATTACAAATTTGTACTTGCTTTTCTACTAATTATCTGCATATTTTTAATATAGATTCTTTGGAAGCAATGAAAATGTAGTTCCTTAAAAATTACTTCCAATTTTATATACTGGATTAATATAAATTTTAAATATTAATAATCTCTTACACTGTAATTTTGTATAATAAAAAAATTTCCCACCTTGAGTTTTGTTAATCTAAACTTGAACTCAATTTCAATATTCGTATCGGTATCGGCGATATTTATTTTTAAGTATCGGAATCGGTATCGGATCGGCAAAACGGCGTATCGTTAAAACCAACTAAAATCGCCAAATCTAAAAATATCGCCTTAAACCGAAAAAAGCGCCAAAACGAAAAAATAGCCAAAACTATAAAAATCGCAACTAAACAAATCGCAAAAAAAAACAAAAAAAAATACAAGTAGATAAAAGACAAAAATAAAATCGCCAAAAACCAAAAAATATCATCACAACTAAAATAAATCGCTATAAACCGAAAAAATCGCTAAAACGAAAAAGAATCTAAAGAAGTAAAAATATCGTCAAAAACCGAAAAATCGAAAAAAAATCGCTGAAAACAAAAAAATCGCAAAAACTAACATAAATCGCCAAAAACCAAAAAATTCTAAAGCGAAAGCGTCAATTCTAAAAAAATCGCCAAAACTAAAAATATCTTATAAAAATCACCAAAACGAAAAAAAAATCACAAAAAAAAAACGAAAAAATTCATCTGAAAACCCCCTTAACTGAAAAATTTAAAAAAAAGTCCTCAAAAATAAATGAAAATCGGCAAAAAGGCAAAAGGAAGGGATATGTATATATAGAAGGTATTCGTACGGAACCCTTCGTGTGTGAGCCAAAGTCGCCAGAGTAACAAGCCAATCGGCTCAAAATCGGCGGCTAGCCGCCGGTCCTTTCTCTCCAAGCCGCGCCGCCGCCAATTGACTTTAGCTATACAAAACAATTATTTTTCATTAAATATTACAATTTTTTAGCTAAAAAAAAATTTTTCCCAAGTTTTTTATTTTAACAAATTTTTCAGTATATTTTCGTTCAAGCCGACATTTAACCCGCCGCCGAGTCATTGTTGTAAATATTATCCGCGCCGCCGCCGCCGATGAAAATGCCTCGGTTTGGAACTCTGAAAGTCGCACTTAAGTGAATCTATGTAGAATCTATAAATCTATATGTAGGTTTTCCTGCTGATGTATAGATCGACTAAAAAGGGATGTTGGAAATTAAAATTTTAAGGGGATATAAAAGGAGAAAAATGGGTAAATTCGGTAACATTATATATCCAGATCTAACTAAGGTAGATGTAACATTCGAAAAACATTTAAAAATATATCGAAAAAAGCGGAAGGGATTTGGATACTTTTTTAACTTTTCTTATTTAAGGAAGAAAAAGCGTAAAAATGCTATTTTGGTATTTTTTTGGTAACCCATTATTTATCTTCTAAAATAATAAAGATAGAAATTTAATTTAAATTGGTATCTTCTCTCCTTAAGAATCCCTCAAATGCGTTTAGGGGCGATAAAGGGCAAAAATATAATTTTGGTCCTTTTTTGTAACCAATTTGTCTTCTAAAGTTAGAAATAAAACTTAAATTGTGTTCTTATGCGCCAAAGAAGCCCCACAATATGTTTTCTACTAATAATTATGTATATGGTGGAAAACCACCATAGCGAGATTATAAGTTTGAGGTGGGTTGCATTGAGAGCAAATTGCACTTTTAAACAAAAGCATGGCGATTTTTTATATCTGCACAACAATGGGGTAGCGAAGCACTGACTGAGGTATCATCGCTCAGAACTAACGACCAAGGCTAGAGACTTAAAATTTTGTACGTCGGCCCTCCTCCCGATGTATAGATCCACTAAGAAGGGATAAAAACTAGTAAATTCGGTAACCTTATATATCCCGATCTAACTAAGGTATAAAACATAAAATTCCAAAATCATCATAATAAGATCAAAAAATAAGCGGACAGGTGTTTGGTATTTTTTTGCAATTTGTACATTTAGGCTCCGAAAAGCGGTAAAAATACAATTTAAAATGTATTCTTATCTCCTCACGGAGCCCTCAAATGCACTTTTGCTACTTTTTAGAAATTCTAATATATAAAGGGTGAAATTGGAAGCTCTTTTTGGTACTTTTTCCTGTGCAACTATTTGTTTATGTATTTTGTATTAATATTTTTTAATAGAAAAAAATTGTATGTAGGTTTCGCTTTCGATGTACGGATTCACTAAGAAGGGATTTTAGGAGATTAAAATGCTATGGGGACAGAAAGGGGTAAAAACGGGTAAATTCGGTAATATTATACCTCCGGATATAACTAAGGTAGACCCAAAATTCCAAAAGCATCATCATAAGTTCAAAAAAAGTGGAAAGGTGTTTGGTACTTTTTTGAAATGTGTAGATTTAGAGGCCGGAAAAAGTGTAGAAATATTATTTTGGTTCTTTTTTGTTAACCCGTTTATCTCCTAATATAATAAAGATAGAAATGAAATATAAAATGTATTCTTCTCTCCTGAATAATTTCTCAAATGCGCTGTGGTACGTTTTGGATATTTGGATTAGGGATGTAAGCGATACCGATACCGATATATCGGCGATACTTCAGATTTTCCGATACATCGGTATCGGCGATATTTTATTGTCGTTACGACGATACTTAAAAAATTCTTTTTCAGAGTTTTTTTTTAACAAATTATTTATTTTTTGTTAATTTTACCATGAACAAATTCATTTCGTTATTTTTTAAATTTTATTCCCAGCAAAAAAAGACACTCCAAAGAAGTCATGAAAATGTAGAGTTCGGGATCCGGAAGTATAAGCAAATTTGGATCATTTCTAATTAGTTTTACATATCCTTATCATTGTAAGAAGTTCTCTTTTTCGATTACCAATCACCGAATTGGAAGCGATGTTAGAACAAATTTCTTTTTCAGTGTTCTATAATGATTTTTCATCAAGGAAAAAGGATGAAAAATTACGCATTTTCACAACTTGTTTCTTTTTATGCGAATTTAAACACAAAACTGTGTTTTCATGTAAATTTAAATGAAGAAATATAAACTTTTAGAAAACTTTTAATAATTAAGCTATTAAGTTATTTAGAAGAATATTATTTGATAAATGTCCTTTAAAGAATCGATTTTTTATAAAGCATGGCGAGTATTTTTTAAAATTATAAAGGAATTACAAGTTACTTCATTTTCTACTAATTATCTGCATATTTTTAATATATATTCTTTGGAAGCAATGAAAATGTAGTTCCTTAAAAATTACTTCCGATTTTTTATACTGGGTTAATATCAATTTTAAATATTAATAATCGCTTACACTGTAATTTTGTACAATAAAAAATTGCCCTTAAGTTTTGTTAATCTAAACTTGAACTCAATTTCAATATTCGTATCGGTATCGGTATCGGCGATATATATTTTTAAGTATCGGTATTGGTCCTAATGTATTATACAGACTCTTATAGAAACTTGAAATTGTCAAAGTTAGAGTATTATTAAACAAACTACACCCATAATACTGAAATTTAAACAAAACAAAAATGAAAGAATCAGTTAATGTAATTATGACTATGTAACTTTGACAATTAGCTGCCTCGTGAAAACCGTAAGTGGCAACCTCTTGCAATGTTCACAGCTAATTAATGCACATTTTAAAGGTAGCAGTAGCGAATGCTAAAAAAAACAATTTAAAAATTAAAGGGTATTCTATCAGGTTATCAAATTTTGAAAGTTAGCTATATTTTCTGAACCATAATAATTAAACATTTCAAACAAACAAAATTGATAATTAATGGGTGAATTTATTATTAAAGGGTATTCCATTAAGTAATAGAAGGAACAAGCCGAAAAGGAAATCGCCAAAACGAAAAAATCGACAAAACAAAAATAATCGCCAAAATAAAAGAAAAAGTACAAAAACGAAAAAATCGCCAAACCAATGAAAAAAGCGCTTTAAGGACAAAAAAAGAAGCAAAAATTAAAAAAAAAATCACTAAAACTAAAAAAATCCCAAAAACTAAAAAAATCGCAAGAAACCGAAAAAGTCGCCAACACTAAAAAAAAGTCGCCAAAACTCAATACGAAACAAGCGCCAAAACCAATAAAAATAGCAAAAACTAAAAATATCGTCATAAACCGAAAAAAGCGCTAAAACGAAGAAAAATCGCCAAAACTAAAAAAAATCGCCACAACTAAATAAAACGAAATAAGAAAACTGAACAATAAACAGATAATATTGTAGGAAAGAAGGAAGTTTGTTTTTATTAAGATGATAAAGACGATATGTAAAGGTGTATCTATCTACTAAAATGAGTTTTTGCTTTATTTTGATATCCCACTAGGTTTGGTAAATTTTTTTTAGCATATTACTATTTCGCGCGAAAGTCCGCCATATTATTTTTATTTTTTTTAACAACTATCTACGAACACTTGCGTTATTAAGACGAATATAACGATAACTTAACTGTCGAAATCCATACAGCCGTTTGGAAGATACGAGGTAATAAAGAAATTTACAAACATACATCCAAGAAACACGCGAAAAAGATAGACCTTCTTGGCAGTCGGATAATTAAACATATACGGTATATATATTTTCGTATTCTCCTTTTAATTTCCTTTATTTTGATACCCTACTCGATAGTTTTGGTAAAAAAAACATTTTTCGCGCCAAAAATCCGCAATTTTTTTCTTTTCAAACACCTATCTAAGAACACTTGGGCTCTTAAGACGAATACAACGATACCTTAATCGTCGAAATCCATGCAGGCGTTTGGAAGATACGTGATAATAAAGAAACATACAAATATATAAACAAGAAACGCGCGAAAAACATAACCCTTCTTGGCAGTCGGGTAAAAACAACTAGATTTGGCTCGAAATGTCGTAAGTACTAGATTTCGAGACAATGTAAATACCCTATAACCAATTTTAATAAAATTTAAAACATCCCTATTTATAGACACATAAGCTATACATAAAAAAATAGAACCACGATAGACAATAGAACGAGGGGTTAGGGGGAATTTCTTCCTCTCCGAAACTATCTAACCAATTTTAATGAAATTTAAAACATAGATAGATCCATATTTAGATGGACAGACCGTTACTAATATTATAGATGCGAAAGTAAGTTTGTTTGTTGCGCTTTACCAGCTAAACGGCAGAAACGATTTTGGTGAAATTTAGAACATAGATAGATCTGAGTCTAAAAGTAGGGATTTAACGAATACCGATACCGATACCGATATATCGGCGATACTTCAGATTTTCCGATACATCGGTATCGGCGATATTTCACTGTCGATACGACGATACTTTTAAAAAAATTTTCAGAGTTTTTTTAACAAATAATTTATTTTTGTTCGATTTTACCATGAATTAAATTCACTTCGTTATTTTTTTAAATCTTATTAATATCAATTTTAAAAACTAATAATATTTTATGCTGTTATTTTGTAAAAAAAAATTTTTATTTTTTGTTAATTTTACCATGAATTCAAATTCGAGTCGTTGTTTTTTAAATCTTATTCCAGCAAAAAAAAAAAGATACTCCAAAGAAGTCATGAAAATGTAGAATTCGCGATCTGGAAGTATTGCAAATTTGGATAATTTCTAATTAGTTTTACATATCCTTGCCATTGCAAGAAGTTCAGTTTTTCGATTACCAATCGCCGAATTGGAAGCGATGATAGGAAAAATGTCTATTTCGGTATTCTATAATGATTTTTCCTCAAGGAAAAGGGATAAAAAATTACTCATTTTCACAATTTTTTTGATGCGAACTATATTTTCATGTAAATTTAAGTGAATAAATATAAACTTAGAAGTCTTTTAATAAATAAACTATTAGGTTATCAGGTCGCTGGTGAAAATTATAAAGAAAGGGTTCCAGCCCACTTGGGTCCAATAATAATGGTCCCTTTGTGTATCGGTATCGGAATCGGTATCGGCGATATTTATTTTTTAATATCGGTATCGGTATCGGATCGGCAAAACGGCGTATCGTTACATCCCTAATTTAAAAATAAATATCGCCGATACCGATTCCGATACCGATACGAATATTGAAATTGAGTTCAAGTTTAGATTAACAAAACTCAAGTGCCATTTTTTTATTATACAAAATTACATCATAAGAGAGAATATTTAAAATTTATAAAACATTGGAAGTAATTTTTAAGGAGCTACATTTTATTTGCTTCCAAAAAATCTATATTAAAAATATGCAGATAATTAGTAGAAAAGCAAGAAAAAATGTTTAATTCCTTTATAATTTTTAAAAATACTCGCCATGCTTTTTAAAAAATCGATTTTTTTAAAGGTCATTTATCAACTAATATTCTTCTAAATAACTTAATAGTTTATTTATTAAAAGACTTCTAAATTTATATTTATTCACTTAAATTTACATGAAAATATAGTTCGCATAAAAAAATTGTGAAAATGGGTAATTTTGTATCCCTTTTCCTTGAGGAAAAATCATTATAGAATACCGAAATAGACATTTTTCCTAGCATCGCTTCCAATTCGGCGATTGGTAATCGAAAAACAGAACTTCTTGCAATGGCAAGGATATGTAAAACTAATTAGAAATTATCCAAATTTGCAATACTTCCAGATCGCGAATTCTACATTTTCATGACTTCTTTGGAGTATCTTTTTTTTTTTTTGCTGGAATAAGATTTAAAAAACAACGACTCGAATTTGAATTCATGGTAAAATTAACAAAAAAAAAATTTTTTTTACAAAATAACAGCATAAAATATTATTAGTTTTTAAAATTGATATTAATAAGATTTAAAAAAATAACGAAGTGAATTTAATTCATGGTAAAATCGAGCAAAAATAAATTATTTGTTAAAAAAACTCTGAAAATTTTTTTAAAAGTATCGTCGTATCGACAGTGAAATATCGCCGATACCGATGTATCGGAAAATCTGAAGTATCGCCGATATATCGGTATCGGTATCGGTATTCGTTACATCCCTACTTCAAACGTCTAGCCAAGCCGCTTATCAAACACGGAAACACTGCCATATATTACAACAGGCTTGTACAAAAGTACAATTCTACCATGTTTGGCTAGTGGCTTGAGAAGTCTATTTCACTCTTTAGTGACGTGAATGTCAAGAAATAAACAAGAAGAAAAAATATAAATCCGTGCACTAGGGTTCCTCTTATATGTGTGGGCTAAATATTTTTCGGATTTTGATTAGTAAATACTGGAAGTATTCTTTTTAGTAAGAGGCACTATAATTGGCAATTCGGAAATTATGGGAAATTATATCGATATAGGTAATGTACCAAACAAACGCTTTGAAAAATGAAGCCAGATCCGCACAAAAACACAAATGTGAAAGAAAATAAGGCCAAGTTCATATCCAGAAATTTCTTCCGTTAAAAGTACTGAGATCCAAATACATAATAAATAAATAAATAAAAATAAAAACGAGAACCAAGTTCTTAATATGTACAGCACCATTTCATTTTTAGGCAACCTGATAGCTTGGCAATATTTTTTATATCTAATATTGGGTAGAATTATGGGAAAAATATTGCCAAGTTAGAAATGAGATGGTATCCTTCTTTTTTTTAAATTAAGGCAAATTAAAACTAAAACTTTTTTATAATAATTTTCTCACTAAAAAACCGGTTGCCCGTTTTTTCTGAATTTTAGAAACCGTAATCTTTTTTATTTTTTTTATTTTCAAAAATTTTAACTATTCGAAACCCGGTTTCTGGAAAATGTTGAATAATCGATCACTCTATAGGATACCCTTTAGTTTTTAATTGTTTTTTGCCATTTGCTTCTATTACCTTTATAATGTGAATTAGATAGGAACACTTCAAGAGTTTGCCTCTTACGGTTTTCACGATACTAATTGTCAAAGTTACATAGTCATAATTACATTAACTAATAGAATACCCTTTAATTTTTATTTAGTTAAATCTTTTATATTAATAGATAATTTCAAGACTCATATATATATAGAATATATGAGTCTGTATAATACATTAGGACTTCACCAAGTTTCGCTGCTCGCTTTTGAACACCCTTTAATTTGTAACTGTCATTTGTTTGTTGCGTTAGCGGCCATAATTGTACATATGTATGCTCTGAAAATTTCAGGTCCGTACCCCAAACGGTTATCCAGAAAACAGCCTGCGACAGACAGACAGACATATGTGCGGGAGGATAGCGTAGCGAAAACAATAGGGTTTCCTTAGACTTTTGGGTGCCGAACATTAAAAGTTACCAAAAAGAGCTTCAAATATAATCCCTTATATAAAAGTACCAAAGCGGAGAAGAATGCATTTACATTTTATTTCCATCTTTATTACTTTAGGAGATGAACGGGTTAACAAAAAAGTACCAAAATTATATTTTCTCCCTTTTCTTTGCCCCTAAATGTACAAATTTACAAAAATTACCAAACACCTTTCCGTTTATTTTGTGTTTTTATTATGATGCTTTTGGAATTTTGTGTCTACCTTAATTAAATCCGGAGATATAAGGTTACCTAATTTACCGTTTTCACCCCTTTTTGCCCGCTTAGCATTTGCGTTTGAACTAGGGATGTAACGATACGCCGTTTTGCCGATCCGATACCGATACCGATATTTAAAAATAAATATCGCCGATACCGATTCCGATACCGATACGAATATTGAAATTGAGTTCAAGTTTAGATTAACAAAACTCAAGCGCAATTTTTTTATTATACAAAATTACATTATAAGAGAGAATATTTAAAATTGATAAAACATTGGAAGTAATTTTTAAGGAGCTACATAGTCTTTGCTTCCAAAATATCTATATTAAAAATATGCAGATAATTAGTAGAAAAGAAAGAAAAAATGTTTAATTCCTTTATAATTTTAAAAAATTCTCGCCATGCTTTTTAAAAAATCGATTTTTTTTAAAGGACATTTATCAACTAATATTCTTCTAAATAACTTAATAGTTAATTATTAAAAGACTTCTAAGTTTATATTTATTCACTTAAATTTACATGAAAATACAGTTCTGAGCTTAAATTCGCATAAAAAAATTTTGAAAATGGGTAATTTTGTAACCTTTTTCCTTGAGGAAAAATCATTATAGAATACCGAAAAAGAAATTTATCCTAGCATCGCTTCCACCGAATTGGTAATCGAAAAACAGAACTTCTTGCAATGGCAAGGATATGTAAAACTAATTAGAAATTATCCAAATTTGCAATACTTCCAGATCGCGAATTCTACATTTTCATGACTTCTTTGGAGTATCTTTTTTTTTTTTTGCTAATGGAATTTTCCCCATTGAACTTGAATTCATGGTAAAACTAACAAAAAATAAATAATTTTTTTACAAAATATCAGCATAAAATATTATTAATTTTTAAAATTGATAATAATAAGATATAAAAAATAACGAAGTGAATTTAATTCATGGTAAAATCGAGCAAAAATAAATTATTTGTTAAAAAAAAACTCTGAAAAAATTGTTCAAAGTATCGTCGTATCGACAGTAAAATATCGCCGATACCGATGTATCGGAAAATCTGAAGTATCGCCGATATATCGGTATCGGTATCGGTATTCGTTACATCCCTAGTTTGAACAATTATTTTTTAGTGGAAGGCGAAACCTACATAAAAAAATTTGTCTATTGAAAATATTCATTCAAAGTACATAACAAATGGTTGTGCAGGAAAAAGTACAAAAGAGCTCCTAGTTTTACGCTTTATATTTGCATATATACGAATTTCCAAAAAGCACCAAAGTGCGTTTGAGGGCTTCTTAAGGAGAGAAGAATACATTTTAAATTTTATTTCTATCTTTATTATATTAGAAGATAAACGGGTTAACAAAAAAGTACCGATATTATATTTTTACCCTATTTCGGCCCTTTAATGTACAAATTTCAAAATATTACCAAGCTCCTGTCCGCTTGTTTTTTGAAGTTATGATGATGCTTTTGGATTTTTTTGGTCTGCCATAGTTAGATCCGGAGATATAACGTTACCCAATTTACCCGTTTTTCCCCCTTATCATTTGAATTTCCTAAAATCCCTTCTTAGTAGACTTCGTACATCGGAAGAGAAACCTACATACAATTTTTTTCTATTGAAATATATTCATTCAAAGAACATAACAAATAGCTGTACAGGAAAAAGTACCAAAAAGATCTCCCAATTTTACCCTTTATATAATCGAATTTCTAAAAAGTACCAAAGTCCATTTGAGGGCTTCTTCACGAGAGAATACATTTTAAATTTTATTTCTATCTTTAGTATTTTTAATAAAGGCTTATTGATAAAAATTAAACAAGAATGTGCCACAAAATATGACCGAGGCCGTGTTCAAAGCAGTAAGTGTCAAGCGAGGACTACCTGTACATTTATTTTAAGATGTTAACATGCTGTTAACGACAAGATGAGGTCGTTAAGATTTTTGGTTTGTATCTCAGCTATCCGATGTGGTAGCTCCCATGTGGTAGCTGGACGTTGAGTAGCCAAGAAACGCTCAGCGTGCTACTTGATACACACTTCCCCGGCAATCTTCCAGCCCCTGTAGTAGTGTTATCTTCACCCCACACTAAACCTAAGAACTTCAGACCAATCAGTCTGACATCCTTTCTGCTCAAAACCCTAGAAAGAGCTATTGATATACATCTGAGAATGTTTATAACCGCGACACCTCTCTCCCTCACAACATGCCTACACCAAAGGCAAGTCTGTGGAACACAAAGAGTTCACCATGGTGGCCTTTTTAGACATAGAGGGTGCCTTTAACTACGTAAAACCCGATTCCATTGTCTTGAATATGATAGAACTAGGGATTGATTCCAATATCTGCAGTTTCGTTAAGAACCTGCTGACAAATAGGGTCATAAGCGCCTCGATTGGAAATGTTACTGAATAGAGGGCAGCCAATCGGGGCACTCCACAAGGAGGGGTGCTATCACCACTCCTGTGGAATCTGACTATCAACTCTCTGCTGCTAAGTCTGGAGCGTAAGATGGTTAAGACTGTCGCATACGCCGACGACGTGGCGGTAGCCATCTCTGGCAAGCACCTCAGTACAATCTCTCAGTGTATGGAGTCCGCACTGGCACTCGTTAGTGAATGGAGCGTCAATTTTGGGCTGGGCGTCAATCCAGCTAAGACTATCTTGGAATCGAAACACCCAGTATAGAGCGGATAAGGCCCTCGTGGCTATCTATACGTGTAAGAGCCATTGGTCGCAGCTGGGGCGTAGAGCCCAGAGGGATCAACTGGATCTTTGGTGTATTAGTTTGGTGGATAGAGAAATATTTCGGCTGGCAGCGACCCTGATAACAGGTGCGCTCAGGTCGACTCCAACGAAAGCACTCTTCACGTTGATGAACTGGCTTTCGGTGGAGGGTATGGCCAAACAGCTAGCTTTATTCTCGGCGATCAGGCTGAACGCTACATGCCCATGGTCACGAACTGATTATGGGCACTCCAGGATTCTGATTATTGCGCACCGACGCCTTACTTTGGTGGGCTATTCCTCTCACTTGTTCCCAGCAGAGAACAGTACCTCTCATCCCTCAACGCTGATGGAGCGATCAAAGTCTTTACGGATGGCTCCAAAAGGGGCAACAGAAGTGGCGGAGGTTTCTATGTGGAAAACTTCAACGTAAGAGTCCCATTTAGGCTGCAGGACGGTTGTAGCGTCTTGCAAGCTGAAATCTCCACTATCACTAGGGCGGCAAGATGGCTTAGGTACTATAGTATATCGGAAGATATCTATATATTTACCGACAGCAAAGCGGCCATCGCCGCTATAAATGGTGTATACACCACTTCCTTGGCGGTTGTCGAATGCCGGGTATCTCTAAACGAGATAGCGAGACATTCGAGAGTAACACAGTTTTGGGTTCCGGGACACTCAGATTGTCCCGGGAACGATATTGCGGACGGAATTGCGAAACAGGGCGTGACATTGAGCAACTCGATGATATGCTACTTCGTTGGCATCCCTCTATCACACCTTGAATCATTCAGGCTGGCACAATATAGGTGGGAACGCTCTTCCCGGTGTTCTAATTTCTGACGATTCCAGCATTTTTGAATTTGTATATGTACATTACTATTTATTTTACATATATCCACTATGGGTACTTACATTTTCCGCATGCAAAGTGTGATCAATGCGTGCCTCTTCGCCTTCTTCTTGGCCGTCTTCGTCTCGTATTTCGCCATACATATCATTATCACTTTCTTCTTCAGACTCCTCAAATTGCACGTTTATACCATAGGTTTCATCGATTTGTTCCTCATTGACATTTGCATTTAAAGCAGTAACTGCATCAGAGCCGAAGTCTGTAATTTTCTTGCCTAAATTTACAAGTAACGCAAATCTGCAGAAGACAAAGTAATGAGTTTAATGTATTAATGTTCAACAAAAGGTTATAACTTACCTTTCATCGGTAACAGAACCCAACAAACTATCAATTTCTCTTTTGCGTTCACGGTCTTTTAGTTTATCATTTTTTAATACAGACAAAATTTCATCGGCAGCGCCACATAGAATATCTCTCGGCTGATCGCCAAGAGCTTCTTGTATAAAACTTAAAAGAACTTCATAGGTTTGACGAGTCTCCTGTGTTTTAGGACGATACACAATTCCTACCATTTCATCAATGCCCTCTGACAATAGTGTAGCACCTTTCATACGTTCAAAATCATATTGCGCTTCATCACGCTTCTGACGCTTTGCCTTGCGTTCCTCAGTTTTCTCTGGCTTTGAGCGCTGGTAGCGATCACCCATCCGTGTTCCCTCTAGTTTGCCCACTAAGGACATAACTTCACCAGTAGCCTCATCACGCCGTGGGCGCTCGATAAGTCTAACATCGGCTTGCAAAACCAAATTCGAGTTCTAAAAAATAATATCCGTTTTATTAAAATTTTCATTACATATTTTATGAATATTTTAGAATGATGTTTACTATAGTAAACGTTTAGAATGACTGACCACGATATGTTAGTACTTCACTTATTAACACGTACCGCTTTATATTCGTATTGCAGTTGTCTTGCAGCCGCATCAGCCATGTTTGTCTATAAATTTCTATGTAGGAAAAAATATTATATAGGTATAATTAGCAAAATTTTTGTTAAGCCGTCTGGAAATATTTTCCCTTTACGAATTTTTTACTACACTGCCAGAGAGAGAGACGGATGTAAAATGTTGTCGGCGGCGGTTAATACCAAATATAGTAGGTGGCGGCTAAGAGCTTCGCGGCTAGCAAAGTGTGTTGTCTAACGGCCGGCCAACACAGTATTTCTTGTTTACTTATATACAAGGCATATTTATAACAGTTATACTCAGCCCATTTATTAATAAATTGGCTTGCTAACCGATTTACTGCATTATTTATCAAACTAATTTTCATAAAAAGTTTTCGTAATACGTTTCAGAACAAAATTAAATATTTTGAAATGCGCCTGTATGGTAGAATTAGTCGATTCGTATCGTGTTACTGTACTTCTTTCCGTTTCATTCTACTTTGTGTCTTGGTTTATGAAAACGTAGCGTTGGAAACAAATTATTTGCTTTATTTCATAATTTTATCATATTAAATAAATAAATGTACCATCATATAATTTATATTCGTATTTGATTTCATTTATTCTAATTATTTACCTTTGTTTTTTAGTTTTCTTTGCTTTTTGTTTTTGTCATGTATTTCTACTTGACGCTCTCTACGTAAAAATCTATTTTCTATACATTTCTACCTCACAAAAGTTACGATACACATTGAATAAACAGTAACATGTTTTATTAATGTAACAGATTTTGGCAGTTTATCAGTAACCTCACAATACGATTCGACTAATTCTACCATTAGTCAATACCCACTTTTTCTAATAAAAATATATTAGCTTAGCCATTAGCCGCACTAACTGGCGGCGGCTAAGTGATTGTGAAAATCATCGGCGGCGGCTTTTAGCCGGCTTTCAGCCGACCGGTCTCGAGCTCTGAAAACCGGTCTTGTATTTGTTTTGACCAGCGTTGCCAGAATGATGATTTTATAAAATTTTTGATGATTTTTAAACCTAAATATGATTTGATGATTTTTTTCCCCATATGATAATTTTTTTCTCGCAAAATATGATTTTTTATACTGTTTATGTGTATATTGTCAGATAAAAAGCAAAAAGTTCCATCTGACATTTTGAAAATTCCAGGAGAAGGATGAAACTTGTTTAAATGAAAAAAATATATTGACAATTTATGCACAATTTCAAAATACAAAGCAAAAATTACCAACAAATTTATATATTTATTGGGAAATTTTGCACCATTGTCCATATATTTTTCATTTCAACAAGTTTTATGCTTCTTCTGTAAAACTTTTAAAATGTAAGATAGGGCTTTCTGCATTTTCTGTGACGGATATCATGTGTGGGATATCATGTACAGATTTTTTAAATTGTTTTGCCAAAAATTTAAAATAGCCTACGTCAGTATAATTCACCCTAAAACGATAACGGATTATTCGATATTAATAAATCAGCCAGTCATGCATATTAATTTTGTATATTTCCAACTGTATCGGAGTTCTTCGGAAATTACCGTGGAATTTTTTTCTGCAAAATTAATTGTTTGTTTTCAAAAACTTATAAAAGAAATTAAAACTGCAAAAACTTTAAATTGTTATCATTAGTCTGACAGTTAGGATAACTAGAAATAAAATAAGCCTTAAATCATGAAAATCGATGGCAAATGTTGATTTTATTCGCACTTAAGTGATAAAAATCACAATTTTCATACAACAGAAAAACTTAAATCAACTAATTGTGAAAAAATCGACATTTGTTTTCGATTTCAATGGTTTATGCCTAGTTATATTCCTAAGTGGCTTTTCACACTATGCCTTTTTAGCCTGGCTTTTTTGACAATTCTCTTTTAAATCCCCTACGAAAAGTCACACATTTACATTACAGACTTTTTATCCATGCCTTATTTGACTATTATACACATGCTTAATGCTGAGAGTACGAAAATGACAAAGAGAAATAACAAAAAACCCCTGAAATTTCAATTTGTGCCTTTTTTCTTACCCCGCTAGCTTCTCACCACCTCTCTCTCTCTCTTTCAAACTAAAAAAGCCTGACTTTAAGGCCAGGCGAAAAAGGCACAATGGAAATTGCGTGTAAAATACCTACATAGCTTCCCTCCTCATTTTTGCATGACTTTTTGAAAACGAAGAAAGTTTCATTTTGCATGAAAACGCATTTTTCGCCGCTAATATCTGAATAACACGAAGCCGTTGGAAATTGAAGAAAATTAGTTATGAATGACTTAAAGATAATTTTATTTTGCATTTTTTGTGCATTATTTATTAAAGTTTGATAAACCATTCTCAAGTTAGGGTAATCTATACTGATGTACCTAGTGAAAACCTTAGTAATGCCCATTAAAAAATCTGTACGTGAGAGAAAAAACTGAAAACAGATTTTTGCATTACAGTTTGTATATTTAAAACCTGTATACCAGTGCATATAGTTGTTTTCGAAATTTTTTTTTGTCGCGGTGGAAGTGATTTTGTTGGATTTTTATATGTTCTTAAGCTAAATTCACCCATTTTGTCCGAACAAAATTTTTGTCCGGACAAAATTTATTTTATATGTAGCCTGACGTTCGTTCTCTTCTTGATATAGACGTCAAATTATATATAAAATAAATTTTGTCCGGACAAAAATTTTGTTCGAACACAATGGGTGAATTCAGCTTTACAGTCATGGCGATATTTCATATATATCACTGATTGCTCCCGATTTTCATTAATGTTCACGAATTTTTTACAAGTATGTATCTTTTTAATAACTATTGGTTGCCAAAAAAGTAGTAACTCTCCTTCTTAGAAGATGGCATGAAGGAAATTATATAATCGTAAAGAACGCGTTTTTGTTTTAGTTTGATGTAAAAGTCTCATTGTTCAGCTTTGGAATAAAAATTGTTGATGATTTTTTATATTCAAATATGATTTTTATTTCGCCAAATGATGATTTTCGTCGAAAAGCTTCTGGCAATGCTGGTTTTGACTGACAACTGACCAGTGTGACCAGATTTTAAAATAATATAAAGCTAAATCAGGTTTTAAATAGAGCTAAAAAGAGCTTAAGAAGGAATTTTAAAGCCAAAAATACAGCAAAATTTTTTTACAGGTTTGCAATAGTAACTTTTCATTAGCGGAGTTCAATGATTGATGCAAATGGTCTTGCGAAAGTGCAAATGCAAAATATCGTAGCTTTTTTGTAAAATACAACAAAATACCCAAAATTTTTTAAAAAAAGCTACGATATTCTGAATTTACACTTTCACAAGACCATTTGCATCAAATACTGTACTCCGCTATTATTTTTAAGTATTTTATAGTTTAAATGGTGTTTATGTAGGTATAAATAATATGAAATTATATTTTTGGCTCATTTAAATGAAAAACATTTAATCAATAACAACCACCCAAGTGCTGAAAATAGCATTTCGCAAAATTAATACGATTTCGACTCGAAGTCACTAAACTGGTGTGTTAGAAATCGCAATCACAAAAAACTTAGCTATTTCAATTCGCAAGCAAAGAGGGAAGTGAAATCTAAGTGTGAAAACAAATTGTTATGGTTTGTCAAATAATACGTAAAGAAATTAGCATAACCCATCTCTCTTTTTTTCGGATTGCGCCTCCATTTAGATTTAAGTCGCCTCAATTTAAAAAAAAATTGAAATTCAATGATTACTAGCGCAATATCAAATTCGACATTGTGCTTCGAATAACGTCACCATTTAACGTAACCAAGCGTGTCGTAAAGCGAGGTACTACTGTATTATTAGTAACCCTGTAACAAAAACAAAAACTCACCATACTTTGACTGGAGGAAATTTTCCTATCTGCATAGCTGCCAGATCTTTCGATTTATCGTCATTTTAACGATTTGACGACTTTTGCTCTAAATTTTACGTTTTTTAAGAAGTTAACATATATCGTAAATTGTTTTAGTCCAACGTCTTGAACAACTGGTATTTTTGAAATCTCGCTACAAATTTGTACGTTCTTGAAAATGAACGCAATACACGCATTAAAGTCGCTCAGCAAGTATGCCAAATAATTCAAATGTTTTGATTTTTTATCCAGAATTATCGGTTTCACACATACAAAGAACTTTTTACTTATACCAATATAATGCTTGACAGATATTATGTTTTTCCCAAACATGATATAAAACTTTAAAACTTTTGGAAACGACTATCAGACGGTACGTGTTAGAAATCAAAATATTATGTATGAAAGGCATTGGAACAAAAAACTTTTAAGCTTAATTAATCTCTCGCTCTCTCTCTCTCTCTCTATATATATATATATATATATATATATATATATATATATATATATATATATATATATATATATATATATATATATATATATATATATATATATATATATATATATATATATATATATATATATATATATATATATATATATATATATATATATATATATATATATATATATATATATAGATATATATATATATATATATATACAGTGCGCTCGGCATAACGTCAACACCCCATTTCGTCAACATCCCAAAACGTCAACACCTTTTTATTGACATTGTCTACTCTAAAACTTCAATTCAACTACAAAGCTCTAAAACGTCGACTCTAAATAAAGTAAAATTTTAGCTTAAACCCATATGTAACACATATATGTGCAGAAAAAACAACAGATTCCTTTAAGATGTGTAAAAGTATAGATACACATATATGCCATGATCTCATGCAATATAGTTTTGTTGCTTTTAATTAGGTTGAAAACCTTTTTTTTTATTTGCTTTTTCCTTGGTTTTATTGTATAAACAATAAAAACGCTTTAAACTATTGTATCAATAATATTTTATCTTAAATTTGCACATTCATAAACGTCAACAATCTGATAAACGTCAACACTCGCGGTTTTTATTAGTTGACGTTATCCCGAGCGCAATGTATATATATATATATATATATATATATATATATATATATATATATATATATATATATATATATATATATATATATACATATATATATATATATATATATATATATATATATATATATATATATATATATATATATATATATATATATATATATATATATATATATATATATATATATATATATAGAGAGAGAGAGAGAGAGGGAGAGAGAGATTAACTAAGCTTGCAAGTTTTTTGTTCCAATGCTTCTAATCCTTTGAGCTATTTTTTTCATTCATAAGTCGGATTTCGTTAATTATATTTTGATAATTTAAAAGCACTCTACAACAATTAAAATGTTAATACTAGTTGTTTTTATAAATTTAACAAGTATGCGATCAATCATATTGGTAATATTAAAAATATTTTTTTCATAAATATAATTTCGTCCAAGATATTTGTAATAAATATTTGTAATAATTTTTTTAAAAATGTCGCTTGAATATACGAGAAGGCAAAAAGGTTCTGTTCTTTTAAAAAATAATGGTTACGTTTTCCGGAAGGACAAAGAGAACAATGGCAGCGTTTATTGGAAGTGCGTAGAATGTCTTGCTGGAAAATGCCGCGGACGTATTATAGTTTCGGAAGGACAAATTAAAAAATCGACAGCTCATAATCACGTATCACACAAAGCAACGATTGAAAAAAGGGATGTGCTACATAATATCAAGGAACGAGCTCGTGTATGTCAAGAAAGCAATCATCAAATTGTGTCTGCTGAGACATATATGTTACCTGCAGCTGTATGTGGACAATTACCACCAATTCCCCTTATAAAAAAACAGCTCAAAGGATTAGAAACAAGAATAGTCTTACATTTGTTTATCCAACATCTTTGCTGGACCTAGTTATTCCGGATAATTATTCAAAAATTGAAAATAAGCCTTTTTTACTTTATGATAGTGGACAAGTCCATGATAGAACTATAATATTTTCAACCAGAAGAAATTTATCACACATGACGAGATGTGATCACTGGTATGCTGATGGAACCTTTAATACTGCTCCACAACTTTTTACTCAAATCTATACGATCCACGCTGTAAAATTTCATAATGTGTTGCCAACTGTTTTTATACTAATGGCCAACAAAACGCAAGCATCTTATGTTCGTGCCTTAACCGCCTTACAAAATTTAAATAGCAAATTGGCACCTATTACTATAATGACCGACTTTGAAAAAGCAGCAATGAATGCGTTCAATGAAGTATTTCCCAAAGCAATTCTAAGAGGTTGTTTTTTCCACATGAGTCAGTGTATATGGCGTGAAATGCAAAGCATTGGTATGCAATGGCGGTACACCAGTGATGTAGAATTTGCGCTACAGGTACGGCAGTTAGCAGCTCTTGCCTTTGTTCCGGAAGTTGATGTTTTAAAGAGTTTCCAGGAACTTCTACAATCAGAATACTTTCTTAAGAATTATGATGTGTTACAGCAATTAATAGATTATTTTGGAGATACATGGGTTGGACGTCTTCAAAATAATCTTACTCGTCGCCAATCATTGTTTCCCATAAAAATATGGAATTGCCACGATGCTTCAAAACTCGGTTTACCTAAGACCAATAATTCCGTGAAAGGATGGCATAGAGGATTTAGCTCCCTTTTAGGATTTAGTCATCCAACTATATGGAAGTTCATCGATGTTCTGAAGCATGAGCAGAAACTTAACGAAGTAAAAATTTAACAATATATTGCAGGCCAACACCCACCAAAAAGCCGAAAGATTTATCGTGATACAGCTAAAAAAATAGAAGACCTGGTTAATGATTACGAAAACCGTGACTTAATTGATTTTTTACGGGGTATTGCACACAACTTTAATCTCCAAATCTAATTCGTGCATTATAGTTTTATTCAATTATTTAATATTGTGGGTTATATAAAATACGAAAATAAAATTTATCGTTTGTTAATTAGAAAATTATTATACTTATGATAATTTGTATAAGTTTTTGTCTGTTTAATATATTATCAAAGTTATGGAACTTTATATATATATATATATATATATATATATATATATATATATATATATATATATATATATATATATATATATATATATATATATATATATATATATATATATATATATATATATATATATATATATATATATATATATATATATATATATATATATATATATATATATATATATATATATATATATATATATATATATATATATATATATATATATATATATATATATATATATATATATATATATATATATATATATATATATATATATGTATCAATCCTGAAACATAACACGCTCTAGCTAATATTTTCATCAATTTACAGGAGAAACAATAAATGTGCTAAATTATGTAATAGGCCAAGTAGTTTTCCTCCTAGATTTTCTTAGTGCCCTTTTACACACACAAAATTTACTTTGCAAAGTTTTAATTCAGCCGGTAGAAAGACAGAGATGAAGTATTCCTCTCTTTGTCTTCCTACCAGCTGAATTAAAACTTTGCAAAAAAAACTTTGTGTGTGTAAAAGGGCACTTAGCTATATCGCTATCTTTCTTCGGGAAAGTCTGATGTTGAAAGCAGTAATGTACGGACCTGAAATACATCGGAATTTATTTAAAAGCCGATTAGAATTTTTTCCGAAAAAAGTTTTAGTCCGGACAAAATTGTTTTATATGTAGTTTCACGTCTCTCTTCTTGAGAGAGAGAGAGAGAGAGAGAGAGAGAGAGAAGAAGAGAAATAATTTTTGTCGGAACATGTTCAGCTTGAATTGGTAAAAATGAGTTGCCACATCAAATAATGTTTATATAAGAATTCTTTCATTTCTTGTTTTATTTCTATAAATGTGCCATGCAAGTAATATCATACTGTTTAGATTAAGAGCTATTAACATAGACACTTGTATTTTATGCAATTACTAAAAAAATTTTCCGATATGTTAATTTTTTGTTCCCATATAACATATAGTAGCTTTGATTTTCTAGACAAATATATTCGAAATGGGGAATCGTTTTGCAAAAAAATTTTCCTACAACAAATTTTGTCCGGACAAAAATTTTTCGGGAAACAATGGGTGAATTCATCTTTAGGGCTTTTTGTCATAACATATTGGGTAGTATGAAAAAAAACATAATTTGCTTTGCTTTTTATTCAAAAACTTGTTTTAAAACCGAAAAATTCATAATTTTATATTGAATAACTTCCGGAATTTTGTGTTTTTAACACATTTTTAAGTAAAACGCAAATACTTCTTTTTATTCATACTACCCATTATATAAAAAAGTAATATATATATGACGATTTTTTTACGATTTCTATGAATTATTTTGACCACTTTTCTCCAAATTTTTACGATTTTACCTTAAACTATCTGGCAGCTTTGGCTATCTGGAGAAATTGGAGAAAAATTCTTTTCCATAGTCTCGTTTCTTGTGTCCCGTGGCTGGTGCAGATCTTTGTAAGTAATTGTAAATTCACAAAAATTGGAATTTAATTGCATAATAATAATTTTCTATGTATAAAGAGTAGCAAACTATATGCATATTTTTAATATACTTATTTAAGTTTTACAAAAGCAAAAAATCATAGAACAGTAAATGTTAAGAAGACTTTCCACGTTATGTAACCTATAAAGTTATGGAAAATGCATTTTGTAAAAGTTGAATTAGGAATGATTCAAGCTGATATATGAATTAAATTTGTTTAGATAAATGAAATAATGGTATATATTTTTCCAATTTGCTTACAGTTTTTCGTAAAAAGGTAAAAAAACAAAATGTTCTCATCACTCTTAGAAGCTGCCAAGAACTCTCCATTCCGCACTCCTTTTAGCAAGGCGGAATGTCAAGCACCAGCTAGTGGTGCCGGCCCCGTTCCTGGCCGTGAAATTCGAGCTGCTGATGCTAATCCCGGGGAGTCCTGCGAATTTGGCTCAAACAAATACTTTGCTTTGTGTGCTCTCGGTGGTGTATTGTCATGTGGTACCACTCACACTTTTGTCGTTCCTTTGGATTTGGTCAAATGCCGTTTGCAAGTAGATGCTGCGAAGTACAAGAATTTGTTCCATGGCTTCAAGGTTACCATTGCCGAGGAAGGTGCTCGTGGTTTGGTTAAGGGCTGGGCTCCTACTTTATATGGTTATTCCGCTCAAGTAAGTTAAATACGTTGGCTTATAATTTTTGTCCTATGTCTACATATACGTATATTCATACATACATACATATATTGTAAATTTCATGCGGCATTACCTAAACATGTACGTACATAGTTCAATTGTTATGTCATAGTAATGCAGACAAGACGTATTTTCATTACATCTTTTGGCTGAGAAAACAATTATTGATTGGTTTAATGGGCTAGAAATGAAAACATACAATATCCCAGCAAAAAATAACAACAAATCATGGGTTCAAGTGATGGCGAACTGGTCCATTTAGGTAAAACATTTATGATTTTTTACATTAGCGCGTCATTGGAGATCATGTGTTTGTGCGAAAATTTAAATAAGTTTTGCTTTAAAATGAATGAATTGAACCCAAGCAAGTTCCCTAATTCGATGTCATTTTTTCATGTAAATATAAAACCAAGGCGAATTCATAATTCATTGATATACCCAAGGTAGATCAACACCAGGTAGTCGCAAGAGAATTCGCCGTGGAGAATTTACATTTACGTAAACAGCTGGGCTCTTGCGGCCACCTAGTATGAATTTGCCTTGGATCTACCTTGTACAAAACAAATAGAAATAAAAAATAAAAATATTGCATTCGTAAAGCAGCTCTGGGCGAATCAACATCACGCGTCGTTGGCAATTACTTCGTAAATGCAACCAGGCCACTGTTGTTTATTGGCCTTCGAGAGTTTTGCGTCTCACTCCCGCATGTGATTGGTGATTGGAGTCAATTAACGGTACCGAGTTGCTGTTTCGTGGCGTTGGTTGATAACCGCATGCAACACATATGTACATAATTGTATAACCTAGCTTTTTAAAGCGTATTTTGATATATGGTGGAGAACCAAACAAAACTCAAAGAATAAAACAGGAGAAGAATTTGGTGAATCCGGTTTCCTATTCGACGGTGTAGGTCAGCGCGATTTTCTTGGAGGAGGCTCCTTAGGCGAAAGCCGTAATTGGTGATGGCGTTATGGAAAAATTTTCCGGCCAAATAATTCGTTGCTGTAGGCGACGTAACTTAAAACTAAACAAACAAAAAAATATTGCCGTATACGGCAAATACGAAAAAAGGTGAAAGGTTATCAATTCATATATTTTTTTTTATGTATGTTCCCTCAAAACTCCCCCATTTATGAACCGATTTCGGATTTTTTTTCTCTATTCAAAAGGATGTATTTCCAGATTGGTCCCGTTGAAAAGTGGGCGGGGTCACGCCCATACAAAGTAAATACATATTCGTTTTCAACTACTTCTACTCAACCGATTCTTATGAAACTGTACACACACATCAAGCTTATGTTTAAATACTACATCAGGATCATAAAAGTGGGATGTGCCACGCCCATGCAAAGTAAATATTGTCTTTCAACAACTTCTACTAAACTAATTCTTATGAAACTTTGCATACACCGTTAGTTATCGTTACAATACATCATTGTGGTTAGAAAAGTGGGCAGTGCCACGCCCATGAAAAGTAAATAAGCATTTTAAATACTTCTACTTAGTCGATTCTTGTGAAACTTTTCATACACACTTAGTTATCGTTACATTACATCATTGTGGTAAGAAAAGTGGGCAGTGCCATGCCCATAAAAAGTAAATATTCATTTTAATTACTTCTACTTATCCGATTCCTATGAAACTTCGCATACACAATTAGTTCTCGTAAAAGTACATGATGATAAAATATGGGGGCGGTGCCACGCCAATTTCGTAGTCGTTTTTCTGTTGCAAAAATTATGAAATAACTTTTCTTTTTCTTCCTGTTGTGCTTATTGAACTATTGAAATTTTGCAGATATTGATGTCCCTGCATAGGAAACAAAATTCTGCAAAAAATCTAAAATAAAAATACCATTTTAACTTTACCATATACATTCTATTTCCCGTATACGGCAATTACGAACCCGTATTTGCCATATACGTGGTTCGTATCCTAGCTATAGCTATACTAAGCTTTTCTGACTTAAGAAATATTCTACAACTGAGCCATCTTATTTTTTTCTTGGAGCTCAAACTTGTTTTATTAAAATGTGTCAAATAGGTATGTGATGGAAATCGATTTTGAAAACGAACCACATAAGCCATTCTTAATACACTTTTCATCCAATTTTTAAAGTCTTTGTGATAAAATTCTCTTTAATAAAGAACTATTCGCATAATATTTGTGTTAAAACTCTTTTTTAATAAAGAAATGTTATTAAAAAATTGCTTTGCTTTCGAATAGTGGCTTTGCTGAGTAAAGATTTTCTGCCCTTATCTTTTTTTGTTTGGTAAACTTTCATACGAGTAGTACACTTAATTTTAAAAAATAAAAAAATAAAAATACCGGTCCTAAATGGGTTAATTTTTTTAAAATATGTTTCTCATCGAATAATTATAAAAAGCTTTCATATGATACCCATATTGATACACTGAATTAAAAGTTTTGCAAGTAAATCCTTAATATCTGTAAAACTTTGTAGGTCCGTAACTCCAAATATGCGTTTTCGAGGATTTTTGTACGGTACTTTTTTTCTTAGAATTAAATTTTCTATCAGATAGGAAATTTTTATTTCATTTGGAGGAGTGTAGCTAAAGTAAATTTAAGCCTACACTAATCGAGCACTTGCTGCCAAGGCATATTAATCAATTTGGAACGATTTTCTGTCATCCAACGTCAAATTTGGTTTGAAAACAGACCGGTTTCGGCTATGTGCCATCTTCAGTGTTCTATTTAATACTAAATTTTAATCACCTTGCTTTAATCTACCTTGCTTGATGCTTAAATTCCACTAGTTAGCACTAGAGCGTTCGAAAACAATATTTTCTCTCATTATTACGTTTGTTTTGCAAAAAAAGCACGCCGATCGGCTCAAAGCCGGCTTAAGAGCCGCCGCAGACTTTCAGTGTAACTTCAAGCCGCCGCCGATCCATGCGGCTAGCCTCGGCTCAATATTGCAGCCGGTTAATTCCTTTTTTAGTTGCAAATTTGTACGACATATTACAAATTATGTGAAAGTCGTCAGGTGTTCGAAATATTTTATATAAAAATTTTTTTTTAAATTAACTTATAAAAAGAAAATTTAATAAAATTTCGTAATAAAGAAGTTCAACATTAAAAAGTGCAATTGATTATATTCATTAGTTAATGGTAAGTCGATTTCGATTATAGTCGAAAATCGATTTTCAATGCAAACAAACGAATTTTTTGTAATCGATTCTTAGTTGTCAACTTTACACTGAAATCGACTTTTGGCTCCGATTAATCGAAATTAGAAAAACGATCAAACATTGAAGTTTAGAAAGAAAGGTTTTGTGAACCATATACATTTCTATGTTTCAATATAGAATGGAAAATGGTTGATCAAAAAGTCGAAAATCGATTTCTTGCTTCGTTTACCATTCACTAATATACATTTTATCGCGAAATACAAAACCAGCCGCTGTCAGCCGGCTATGAGCCGCCGCCGAGTATTTTTCCTAAGCCACCGCCGCCGACTTTTAAATACGGCTTGTTTCTCTGCATGTAACATTACCAATAAACCTTATTAAAGTTTTCAAATCGACTTGGTTGTCTACTAACTAAAAGAAGAACAACATTTGTCTTTATTGTATTACAAATTCTTAGTCGATTTTACAACCGGTGTAAAACAAACTTGGTACACTTTTTAAAAATTTCGATACGTTAGCTATGAACGAAATTTTATTCCATATGAGTAGGCTACTCGATAACGCATGCGGTAATTCGGCTCCAGTATGTGATGCTTTAATTCCGTTTTTGGGATGCTTTTTTCGTGGATATTTTATGCAATATATTACCTACTAAAGTCGCATGCGTTTTTAATGAGTTCAAAAACTAAGCTTTATTTACGATTTAGGATGAAATTCAGAATGCATTCTATGAAACAATTATTTTGAGCTTTAAGTCTTTTTTACAAAATTGTTTTTAATTTAATTTAATTTAATTTTGTAAAATATTTCGTTTTTAAATGAAATTTATTTGCAGATGGTTAAGCATTGTCTATAAGCATTTCATTCGTTCTTTACTAAATCGTAGCAGGCTTCAACTATATTTTTGAGCAGTTACAAAAGTTGTAGAAAAATAAAACAAAAGGTGTAGAAAAATAAAATAGATAAAATAGTTTTGTATTAGTTTCAAAGCCTACTATGCTTATTTTTTAAAGTCATTTATTTGTCAATTCTCAAATGGTTTTTGAAAGTCTGTACATAAGATAAAAAGTTTGTAACTGTTCAAAAATATGATTGAAGTCTACTGACGATTTGGTAAAGCACTAATGAAATGCACATAGACAATGCTTAACCACCAGCAATTAAATTTCATTCAATATATTTAGTAATTTAATTTAAGTTTCTGGTTTATTTTTTCTAATTTAATTATGTATTTATTTTTTCATATTTTGTCCTCTCTTTTGTTGTCATTCACAACAAATCAGGGAAACAAAATGAGATTTTACAAATTGTACTAATTTTCAAGAACGGGGTACCACCGTAGTATAGTGGATAGTGTGTCAGACTATTAACCGGGAGGTCGTAGGTTCGATTCCTGCCAAGACCCTGGGTGTTTCTGCAAAAAAGTCGATAAAGGTTTAAGCAGTATGTGTGTTCGTTTAAAAAGTGTACTATTTTCAGTCCGATTGTACTAAATTATTTTTCTATTTTTTACTCAAAATTACATGCAGATGTGTGTAAAAAACTTAACAATTAACATAAAAGACACTTCAGGGATGCAAAATTTGGTACAATAGTACTTTTTTTAGCGCTATCTGAAAGTCAATAGTACAATAGCACCCCAATGACTAGTTTAGCACTATTTAAAAAATTTTCAAATGCTGTTAAGAGTTTATCGTTTTTTTTTCAATCAATTCTATAGAATTTTTTTCGTCCAACGTCTTGAACAACTGTCATTTTTGAAATCTCGTTAAAAGTTTTGTACGTTCTTGAAGAGTAAATGCAATACACGTATCAAAGTCGCTCATCAAGCATGCCGGAAAATCCAAATTTTTATTTTCCTTCCGCAATCATCGGTTTCACATAATTTTAGTTTTACCATGTTCTTAATCAAATATAGAAAGACATCAGACATGGTGATTAAAAGTACACAGATGAGTTGTCATTAGGCTATCTTAAAGGGCATTTACATTGTCTCGAAATCTAGTACTTTCGAGATTTCGAGCTAAATCTAGTTGGTTTTTAGTAAGACTTCGCATACAAAACGAAATCTACTTTGTCAGTAGATTTGGGCGAAATCTACTCAAAATCTAGTGTTTTTATTTATTTTTTACTTCCCTGTACAACATTTTTATATAAAAATTGAGTGAAATTGCTACAAGAATGCTACGCTCTACAAAAATCTTCCATAAAAGGTGTACAGTTTAAGATAAATTTCAATCGCTGTGTAAATGTAAGTAGGAATTGTATACAGACTTTGGATGGGTCGCACCTACATTGTCATTGGTCTCATATCGAAGATGTACATATGTGATAGAAATTCCACTGGGGTGTAGACTTCAGATTAGTGTTATCTCAATGTTATAAGAATTTTTATGAGACCGTTTTTCTAAGAAATTTTATAACAACGATCTTATAAAGCATCCCATACACGTTTCAATTCAATTGTCAATTGAGTCTTTCAATTGAATTGATTCTTGGCCACACACTTCATAAACTGAATTGAAAGATTTTTATTAAATTTTCATTTTTATACCATTAAAGACAATTTTAAAAATACTTAACTTTTTCTTTGCAAAAGAAAACTACAAAATTAATTTTGTCAGCTGATCAAGAGACTCGAACACACACAACACAATCGAATTGAAAGACTTACTAGCCAACTTGAAAAAATCAAAATCTTTTGATTTTTCTTCAACCAACCGGATAACTGCCAAACTAATCAATTGACAGAGCCAAAGTCTGAATGTGGGATTATACCATGTTCAGACTTCGATTTATAGTCACGTTTAAGCAAAATGCTCAAAAATTTAAACAACACTGTTCACAGTACACTTCAGATGATTAAATTGACATTTTCACAAATTAATGTAATTAAAAATAAAATAAACAAATCTATAATTATTAAAATTATTAAAAATGGAAAGGAATATTTTCTTTTCCATTGTGTTAAAATATTTTTAATTTTTAATAGCATTATTCACAAATGACGCTTTGTTGTCAATATTTTTTTTGGTCGTTGCTACACCATACGTGTTTAACGAAATGATTAAATTGTAATCATATCAATTTGAAGTGATTATGCGTATGATAAAACCTCTCATTTTTATGGTGATTAGCACTTAATCACGATTGAGATGATTAGCACTGTAAGTCTGAACGTAGTATTAAACGAGTTTCAGCATTGCTGATGTAAATGTACTATAATTGATTTATAAATTAAAATTTGTGCGAAAAAATAAAAATAAAATAACTAATTATGCAAAAGTAGTACATATTAACGGGATGAGAATTTGCATAAAATGAAATCTTATAGGAAAAATTAATTTACGTTTAACCCTTGTATTAGATTAAGGAAAAATCTACATTTTGTTTTCATTATTCTGCCGATATTTTCTCTCATGTTATCTCAAAGTTAATGTCTCGTGAAGACGATGTGTAACAAATAGAAAAGAACGAGTTTGCAAGTAGTTAAGCCCTGTACAGACGGTTGTCAGATCTTACAATATTGTCAGATCTGCCAATGTGCTGACGATGTACTGACAATAAAAAATTGTCAGCACAAGGTATATTGTTAGTTCACACGGTTGTATACAAGTTGTTAGAAAAGCTTACAATTTATTGGCAGACAATTGTCTGACAATAAATTTATCTGACAATGCTGTCAGTAGGGAATGGTAAATCGATTTCGACTCCAATCGAAAATCGATTTTGTGTTATAAAAAATCGACTTTTTGGAATCGTCTTCGATTTTAAAATCTCTGGCCATCGTCAAATAAACACGTAAATTAATGCATAGTTGTGAGTGTCGTGTGCTTGTCGCTTAAACGGCAATGTAAAAATAAATTCATCAATCAGCATTTAATAAGTATACAGGTGGCGCCATAAGGGCAACAAATATCGCGACCTTAGTATTGTTTTGGCTCACCGACCATTTTTAAAAAAATTGAGTTAAGTATGGGGTATATATATTTTGAATGCCCTCTTTCAGAATCCAAAAACTGTTTCGCGAAATTGTTCCTGGTTTCTGACATATCAAGCATTCATTGTGCTCGATATCATCATTTTTGATAAATTTTTTGTAAAAAAAAAATTTTTTTAAATAAAAAAATAAAAATCAGAAATCAAGTATAATACCAAGTTTTATCAATATTAACTTTTTATTCCATGTAAATATCTTTTCTAATAACATTTATACGCTTATTTTTAATAAAAAGTAGAAAATTTCATCTCAATAACAAGTTACTCAATACACAGCAGTTAGTATACACAAGGAGCAACAAAAGCTACTTTTTACAAATAAAATAAAAAAGTGGTTACTGGAGCACAAAACAAGATATTTTACTTTCAGTAAAAAGATGTTAATTTATAATCGGATTGATGAAAATTCACAAAAATGTACATTTTTCTTCCAAACATATGACGGAAGCAGTGGTGAGAATACAAAAAAATTCTATCGGATATATTTTGAGAAAACTTTATGTAAATGTTCTTTGTTGTTTTTCTCCATTCCGACTTTTTGGCATATGGGCTAAACCAATACTAAGGTCGTGATATAACAAAACTAAATAATGTTTGTCAAAAAACTTACGCTCATCAAATTAAAATATCAAAACCTTTTGATTTTCATCGATCAGAGCCGACAACGCGTACGTGTAGCCGAAAAACACGATTGCACGCACACACTTAGAACGTGTACGTGATTATTTGACCGTTGCCAGACCCCTTTATACTGAATTCGATTATTTGGCTTTTAAAATCGATTTTTTTATCATATCAAAATATTGGCAATTCTATTGTGTTTTTATGAAGTATTGAGAAGCATTTCTGTTGAATTACGGCAATATATAAAGAGAGCAGTGTTTTATCGAAATTTAAATCCACTAAACGAGTGGAAAACACTAAATTATGCCCACATATATGTAATGCAAGGCAACATTTGTGCATCTTTGAGACATCAATCTGAACGTTTGTTTTCTAAAAATGAATCAATAGTAACTTGGCAAAGAACCAGGCAATGCACTTATCACTTAAATTAACACCTTTTTTACGAACAACTTTGAGAAATCTTTCTGAAAATAACTACGTCGAATAATTTGTAATACTCTTTTTTAGATTTACATAATTTTATATAAAAGAAAATTGTTAAAATTCAAAATTTTAATTTTTAATTGTGCTTTTGTCTGGTTTTCTTTGTTAATGTTGTTTAATGTTTATTTGAATTCCCATGATTAAAGTTTGTTATGTTTAGAAATTTGCAAATCTAATATAATCCTGGATTTTAAAATCGATTTTGAGATCCGATTAATCGATCTTGAAAATCGAAAAGAAAAAGGTTGATCGAAAAATTTAAACTAGATTTTTGAGTCTGTTTACCATTCCCTAGTTGTCAGATGCAAAAATTATCATATGTGCTTGTGTTAACTTTAAAAAGTGAAAATATAAATTAGTATTAAACATGAAGAAGCAATTTTAACTATTTTAGCTGCATAGTTTCCTTTATTTTCCTTTTTCTCTAAAAAAAAGATGTGTGCAGTGCTGCCAATATAAAGAAGTCTCTGACAATGACGCCATTGTCAGATGCAGAAACTTCGCACATCTGACAATTACAAAATGTCTGACAATAATCTCACTATGGCAACGCGATGTGTTCACACGATTGTGAGATGTCTGATAGTTTTTCGTCAGCAAGTAGTATTAAAATCGACTGACAATGCTCTTTCTGCCAACGTTGTCAGACAAAAATTTTAAGTTCACACGATTGTAAGTTCCAGTTTACACTATGCAAGTCTTATTGATCAGCTTCTTATTCAGCTGTGAGAAAAAGAGAAATGTGTATTCATTTAGACTTGCATCGTCTAAACTTCGACTAAGAAATTTTTAGTACATTATACTTACAATATTGTAGATCTGACAATCGTCTGTATATAGCTTTACGTGTCAAATTTTGTCAAAACTGTGATTCGTGATTTTTCAGTAACATTGATTAAATCACAGGTACAGAAATATCGCCCATCTCTAGTTCCCATAGAATATAAATGGCTGACGAAAATAATGCCAATATATAATCATATGTACATATGTTTATTTGCGATGCTGTTAAAATGGATTTCTTGCTGTTGAAGATGGAAGGGGTAAATGTTGAAACTAAAATATTTCCCCCATATTCATAAAAAAATAAAATGTATTTTAAATCTATTTTAAGAAAATTTAGTATGAAAATTTTGAAATAAAATACATTTCAAACTCATTTAAAATTTTATGAACTGTTAAATAAAAATATTGCGAAAATTCTCTAATTCTATCAAAAATTCATTTAATTATTTTCAGGGTCTTTGCAAATTCGGTTTCTACGAAGTTTTCAAAGTGTACTATTCTAATATTTTGGGTGAAGAGAATGCTTACTTGTACCGTACCTGGTTGTATTTGGCTGCCTCTGCTTCAGCTGAATTCTTCGCCGATATTGCTTTGGCTCCATTTGAAGCTGCCAAGGTTAAGATCCAAACCACACCTGGCTTTGCTAACACTATGCGTGAAGCTATGCCCAGAATTGCTAAGGAAGAAGGTATTGCTGGTTTCTACAAGGGTTTGGTGCCATTATGGATGAGACAAATACCATACACAATGATGAAGTTCGCTTGCTTCGAAAAGACCGTGGAATTGTTGTACAAGTAATTCAAAATTCTTTTTATAATCAATGTAAACTTTGTTTTAAATGGTTTCTGTTTTTAGACATGTTGTTCCCAAACCCCGTTCTGAGTGTTCCAAGTCCGAACAATTGGTGGTCACATTCGCTGCTGGTTACATTGCTGGTGTATTCTGCGCTGTTGTTTCTCACCCAGCTGATGTTGTTGTATCCAAATTGAACCAAGCTAAGGGCTCCTCTGCCATTCAGGTCGCCAAATCCTTGGGCTTCATGGGTATGTGGAATGGTTTGGTCCCACGTATCATTATGATTGGTACATTGACTGCCTTGCAATGGTTCATCTACGATGGAGTTAAGGTTGCTTTGGCTTTGCCCCGTCCCCCACCACCAGAGATGCCTGCTTCCCTCAAGGCTAAACTCGAGAAGAGCCAATAAGCAGCATAAACAATATTCATTCGATTTTAATTAAGTTCATTAGATACAAAAAACCAACAAATTTAAACTGAATTAAAAGAATACAACTAAGTTATTCGGGCATGTTCTATATCACGCGAAATGAAAATAATGTGAATTTTCATGGCATTGTGATAAAAAATACTTATAACAATTTCATGAGAACTGACATTTTTATTTCGAATGAAACACAGAATAGCGCCGATTATCTATACTCAAATACGCAATTCTAGTTACAAAACAAATACAGGCCGCGAGGCAGCAAAAAACCTAAGACTTTCCTTCATTTACCGGCTAAAGGAAACAAACATTTTTCATTCACACTTTTCCAACTATGTACAGCAGCCAAACAAGCGTCCTCACAGGGGCATTAGAGTATAAAATTAAATATTTCATACTTTTAAAAGTATTTAAAGCTTTAAGTAACCGCATTTATTTCTAATTAATGCAAATTAACAATTTCATTCCATTTCAGCTTTTCAATAAAATGCATTTTTTAAGCTCTTAACGTACTATTTATATAATTTAGTTTAAACGTGTAATATTAACAACCGAAAAAATTTACTTAAGCTTAAATTTACTCACCTAAAAATCTGTCTATATTTTGAAATTACTTTATAGTCCCCACTAACAGAATTGTTAAATGATGTTTGTTAATGCAAATTTGCTTTTAGAAAAATATAATTTTTTAGTATCGTTCATTGTTGATATTAGTTCGTATTTAAATGTGATTTTTTAAATTCATTTTATGAATTGTATAATATAAACGAGCCCCTGACCCTTAACAGTATGATTTAAACAAAAATAGAAATAAAGTGTCAGAGCCGGTGTAATATTTGAAAAATTAAAAGTTTGTTTTATTTTATATATTTACTCTTATACGAATCGAAAGCAAATGTTTTCGAATTACAACGTAAAAACATATGAATTCGAAAGGATTTATTTAGTCGAACTAAATAAAACCCCAGCAAAAACTTTTGTATTTTTTGTAATCGGTAGTACTTTATTAATGAGCTACAAAGTAATGAGTGATACTTATTTATCTAATTACTATGCTTCAAATTAGAACTACTACTTAGACTGAGTCTTATATATAGATCAAAAGACAATTAAGAACTTGATTAGTTAATCTTAAGCTGTGTTTAGCATTGCCATACGAAATGACAGTAATTTTTTGTATTAATATGTCAATCTAAGTAAATTTCACAAAATGTCATTAACATAATGAATACCTCATGCAAAAGAAGAAGAAAAAATTGCGTTTGTTGTGTGTGCGAAATTATAGTCAGGAAAAATATTTATTTGCTATTTCAAATTAAATTTATCGAGAGAAATTTGTAAAATAAAATAACATTAAAATGGACAAAGAAAATTACATCAGAAGCTAACACAATTTTCTGTAAAAAATTTCATCAGAATCTAAAAAAAAATCACTAGAATTAAACCACCAATTTTGGTAGTTTAAACTACCAACCAAAATGAGATAATCGACTAGTGAAAAACAACATTCAAAGATTACTTATTTCCGAATTTATAATTTTTGCTAAATCAAAACAATTGGTTTTGCCGAAATTTCCCTATCTGATCAATAATCCAACACTCACAAGCTCTTATTGCAGCTAAATTTACAACTAGATACGCTTTGTGACAGTTAAATTACTAGTTGTAATGTTACTGGTCAAAAAAGGACAGTCATATTCCTAGTTGTAGCAAGAGTAGTAACGATACTAGTAAAAAAGAACAATCATTACTAGTTGTAACGAGACAATAACGATACTAGTCAAAATATAAAAATATATACAAGTCATTGATAAGATTCTTATTCAGCTGTGAGAAAGACAGAAATGAATACACATTTCTCTGTTTTTCTCACAGCTGAATAAGAAGCTGATCAATAAGACTTGCATAGTGTAAACTGGGACATAGTCGACATTTAAACGATGCAAGTCTTATTGATCAGCTTCTTATTCAGCTGTGAGAAAGACAAAGAAATATATACAAATGTCTCTGTCTTTCTCACAGCTGAATAAGAAGCTGATCAATAAGACTTGCAACGTCTAAACGTCGACATACAAAAGTAGAAGCAACTCTTTTGCACTAGCAAAGTTTACTTTGCAAAGTTTTAATTCAGCCAGTAGAATGACAAAAGGTCCATTTGTTTACTTTTACAGTAAAATGCAATAAATGAGTAATTACTGATTAAATTAAAAAATTTACTCAAAAAAAGCTATTGGTCAAAAAAGTACACGAACGGAAAAATAATAAAAATTCGTAAGATTAAGGAAACAGCTGCTGGCAAATAAATGTAGTGCTGAAAAACATTTACACTTTTGACTACTCAACTCTTTTTCTTATTGGTAATCGAAACAATACTTCTTATAACACGAAAATTTTAAGAAAATATAAATAATTCATTTTATTTAAACTTTTCCATTTGTTTTGTAGACTTCATTTGATTTTTCTGATTTGTGTTTAGGTAAATTTATTCAAAAGTACATGATCATTTGTTGTTGCTATTGATTACCTTAAAAACAAATGCCGGACTAAGTACCCAAGTACTTAGCACTTTCACAACACTAGAAAATTAAAGTAATACAAACAAAACAAAGCAAATGGTGTCTAAAAATTGTATTTCCGTTTTAAAGGTTTATGCTTGAATTTACAAGCGAAAAGTTTCATAGCAATTATTCACATTTTATTTTTGTTCCAGTTTTATTTAAATTTTTCTTTCTTTCGCAAATTTTTTCAAAAATTGTATACTTTTTTTGCTTACTTTTGTTTGTTTATCTTTTCAATCATATGTTTCTCATTTTACTACATTTTACTAGCAAAAATTTCTGCAGTAAAATTTTGTAACTACTCAGTCATGGTAGAATAATACAGGTAGTGGTGAACCGTTAACGAACTTTTTTTTTTGAGTTCGACTCTGTCAAAAGTTGTTTATGTTATACCAACACACACCCACACTACTGAAAAAAACATGGCGAAGTAAACACACACATGTGGACATATACATTTTTTTTCAAATTTTCTTTTGTGCTTTTTGACAACCTCGAACATAAACAACAATAAAAAGCCGTGTTGCTTTTGCTGTTGTTGGGTTGTTGTAGCTTCGCTACTACCTGTAGTATAATTCTACCATGTACTCAGTCATGAACTGTCACTTTACTTCTCTCAATTTGTGCTCTCATTTACTGTATTTTGTGTAAACGAACGCAATTTAGTAAAATGCATTAAAGTTCAGTAAAAATTTTTAAAAACTTTTGGGCATTGATGCTAACTTTGGCTCTTTTTTACTATATAACAAAAAACGATATGACATACTGTATTGTCATATCGTAAGTTTTTTGCGATATGACGACGCTGCGATATGACAACACCGTGTACGGCTATCTTAAGGATTCACCCATTGTTTCCGAACAAAATTATTGCCCGGACAAATTTTTTTTTATATGTAGTTTGACGTCTCTCTTTGTGAGAGAGAGAAAAGAAGAGAAATAATTTTGTTCGGAACATTTTCAGCTTGAATTGGTTTAATTTTAATTTTTGTCCGGACAAAGTGGTACTGAGCTGCCACATCAAAAAATGTTTTTTATAGCAATTATTTCATTTCTTGTTTTATTTCTATAAATGTGTCATGGAAGTAATGTAATAGTACAGTAGTTTTCCGGTTTAACGAACCAGTACCTTGTCAGGCCCGTTCGTTAAACTGAAAAGTACGTTATACGCAGTACTTATGTAGAATAACCAGTTTATGGATAAATAAATAACTAGAATTGTATTTTTTATTGTAAGATAGCGTTGTATAAGAAATATCTTAAAATAAGTTTTTTAACTAATATATGAATCTTATTTGTTCGTTAAACTGAGCACAAAAAAATATTTGTGTTCGTTATATAAGATAATCAATGGAGCGAATTGATCTTGAACTGTTCGTTAAAAGCGATGTTCGCAGAATCGAATGTTCGTTAAACCGGAAAACTACTGTACTTAGTTTAATAGTTAATAACATAAACACTTGTATTTTATCCAATTGCTAAACAATTTTGTCCGAGATGTTTATTTGTTATTTACATATAACATATGGTAGCTTTGATTTTCCAGCCAAATTGTTCGAAATGGGTGAATCGTGCTGCAAAACACTCTCAGTAAAAGAAATTTTGTCCGGACAAAAATTTTGTTCGGAAACAATGGGTGAATCCACCTTTAGTGTTGTCATATCGTAAAACACTTAGGATATGACAATACAGTAAGTCATATCGTTTTTTGTCATATAGTAAAAAAGAGCCAAAGTTAGCATCAATGCTTTTGGGTACTCGAACGCACTTAAAGAGAGGAATACTTCATCTCTCTGTCTTTCTACCGGCTGAATTAAAACTTTGCTACTGCAAAGTTTACTTTACAAAGTTTACTTCGCGTTAGATGCGTCTACGCTTTGTGCTATGTAACTTGTCACATACAGCTGAAGATCTAGACGATGCAGATGACATATGTATTCTGGCACACAAACACTTCCATATCGAGAAAAAGCTTCAGCACCTGAGTGGGTGTGCATCTAAATCAGGGCTAAAATCGTTACATCCGTGATCGTATCGGCAATCGTACTAAAATGAATTACGTGACACGTCAATCGTATAAACTGTATGGGATTACAGTACGTTCACGTATGTCATAATCCGAAAATGACGTTTTTACGTGACGAGTCGTACCTTCACGGATGTGACTATTTGAGCCCAGGTCTTAAGGTAAACATTGAGAAAACCAAGATAATGAGCATTAATAACGACAATATCCGAACTATATTTCTAGACGGAAATCCGGTAGAAGTTGTCGACTCGCTCTGCTTCCTGCGAAGCATTATTTCCAGCAATAGTGGAGCAAATGATGATATAAGATCCCGCATCACAAAAGGTAGAGCATCGTTTGGAATGAAAGTTTGGCGGTCTGCATTCATTTCTAAGCGCACTAAACTCAAAATATTTGACGCTAGTGTGAAATCCGTTGTTCTGTATGGGTGCGAAATAAATGTACTCCAAGTGTTCATAAACCGGTGCCTGACACAAATTCTACGCGTATTCTGGCCCAACACACTTATACCCAATGCCACATTGTGGGCAACAACAGATCAATTGTCAATAAAAATCGAAATTCGATGACAACATAACTCGAACGGCGCTTGACTGGAACCCGCAGGTTAACCGAAGAAAAGGAAGACCTTCTAATACATCGAGGAGATTGGTTGATACGTGAAATTAAAGCTTTAGCATTAGATAAACCAAACTTTAACTTGTTTCTTGAGCCCCTATGATCTACCTAGGAGTTATGGAAATTGAATAATAATATCAATGCTAATAAAATATGTATGTATATGTAGCTGTATAGAAAAAAGTACCAAAAAGATCTTAAATTTTTATCCTTCATATATTCGGATTTCCCAAAAGTACCAAAGCGCATTCGAGGAGAGAAGAATACATTTTAAATTTCATTTCTATCTTTATTACTTTAGGAGATAAACTGGCTAACAAAAAAGTACTAAAATTATATTTAAGAAAAAAATAATGCAATTTAAATTTTATTGCTATATTTATTACGTTAGGAGATAAACGGGTTAACAAAAATGTACCAAAATTATATTTTAAAATGTGCAAATTTCAAAAACGTACTAAACACCTGTCCGCTTATTTTTCGATCTTATTATGATGTTTTTGCAATTTTATATCTACCTTGGCTATATCCGGAGATATTAGGTTACCGAATTTACCCGTTTTTAGCCGTTTTCTCCCCCTTAGCTGTAACCGTTTGGGCTGGGCGACGATGAATCAGTCAGTCAGTCACTCAATAATGTCACTTTTATATTTAGAGATTGGCCCTCCTTCGTATCATGCTGTCTAAAAACTTTCAACCATAGCCCTACGTCTTCACGAGCCATCGACTTGAACATGATATAAACATGACGCCGGCATGTAAAAATTCTTCAACTTCTTTGTTGTAGTGAATACGTACGATGTCCATGTTCTGCCTTACACAGCGTCTTCACGAGACATTAACTTTGAGATAACATGAGAAAAAACTTCGGCAGAATACTAAAAACAAAATGTCGAATTTTCTCTTAATCTCATACTAGGGGAAGACGTAATTTTACTTTTCCGATAAGATTACATTTTATGCAAATGCTCATCGAGCTAACATGTACTACTTTTGCATAATTAGTTACTTTATTTTTAATTTTTCACACAAATTTAAATTTATGAATCAATTAAACACATTTATTCATTTATTTAACACAGAAATTTTATAAAAAACATCGCTTTTCATTTATTTTAATAAACACTCACACATGCACACTATTTTATTTTCATATACATGTGTTTTTTGACAGTTCATCTCATAAGATTGTTGTTATAAGAATTCTTATAACAACTCTCTCATAAAAATTCTTATAAGATTGAGATAACACTAATTTGAAGTCTACACGCAACATAATTCTCTCTGCGATTGAATTTGACAATCTCATCTTACATATTATGTTACGTGTAGACCTCAAGTTATCAATATATTTTGTGGTAGCGCAATAGAAATGGAATAGTTACCAATTTTGTTCTGTCTCTTTTCTTTCTATTGAAAATGGTTGTTGACGGCGAATCTCATGGCGAACATTGATGCTCAGCCATATGTTCAGGCATCGATGTCAGAGCATTGACATGAGCCGTCTACATTAGCCATTTGCGATGTCCGACATGATGCTCATACCAAGTTCATGGCTAGTGTAGACCCATAGTAAGAAAATTATTCTTCTCTATAACGATATCGTTTAAAATAAGAACTAAGTTTTGATTCCGTAAAATTTATATATATTTTTTATTAATTTGTATGGCATTATTTGTAAAAAAGGAATTAACATAATAGCATTTATGAGTCCTTAGATGAAAATCATAGGTAGTAAGGACTCTATAACATAAGGGAAATTAATAATTATTAAAAAAAATTCATATACGTATGTTACATTTATATGACAATTACTTAATTAAAAATTCTACTTTAATATAAAAAATAAACACTTATCTCGTACGATTACATTCCATTTAAAATTTAAGTTGTAAACATATATTTTAAGCTTATTTTCTATACTTATTTATTGAAATTTAATAGTTATTTTTTTTATAAAAGCTTATTTAATATACCATTAACACACTATACAAGGGATCACGTTACAAACGTTTACAAAACTTTATTACACATTCAGAAAATAAAATAAAATCAATTTAATTAATTTGTTTGCTTTTTAGTTTTGTTTCTTGATTTCAATAAAAAATTTCAGTCTTAAAAGTTCCAAGTAATTTCATTTTATTTTTATATGGCCACTATTCGAAGAATTTTTCAATATTTTTCAAAAACCTGAGTGGTTTTGAAAAAATTTTTACTATATTTTGCTGATTTTGAAAAAAGAAACAAAATAAGAATACAATAAAATTATGAAAAGTTTTGGAAATAAAAAAACAAAACATATACATACTATATATTATTATTATTACTATTTTTTAATGGAGTCATTTTAATATTTATTTATTTAAAATATAATATTAAAGCAATAAATCTGTTTCAAAAAGGAATATGTGCTCAAGTCGACTTAAAATCAAATTAAATTTTGTTATCATGAATAACTTACTAAATTGAATATTTTTGTTATTGAAAGATAGATTTAAATGTTCTCAATTCATAGCGTTCCGAAGAATGTGTGTGAATAAATGTTTTATTTCCCGCTAAAAATATAATTGGAAATTTCAAAGGCTGGTTATTTAAAAAAATTAGAAGTTTCTGATCTAACTCTGATTTTTAAAAATCGAGTTTTCATTAAATCTCGACGTTTTGAGGTCCTAGGAAATGATTCTGAATACTTTTACGATGGCATCCGTATGGCTGAACGTATGTATTTCTGTATGGATGTGTATGGATGTACGTAGCTCTCAACTTTGAGTAACTGAACCAATCGGAACAAAATATACGAAATCCTAAAGATGTTGCCTTCACTTAAGTCTGGTAGGTATGTAGCTCTGTTTAAGATTTCACGCGGAATGTTGTCAATAAAAAAATTGCAGAAGGCACTCCGTTCTTTTTGTGAAAAACATATGAAATGTATCTGCAAAATAATATGAGCGGCATTTGTTTTGCTTGGACTTTATAACAACATGTGTGCTTTTTTACAAACGTAAACATTTTTCGCCTACTTTCAAGAGTTAGTTAATATTGGTTACATGTCAAATTTTTCGTATGAAAAAATCAATGTTGCTCAACATTTTTCTCAAATTGAAACAGAGTTTTATGCTTTAAGCCTGCTGCTATTGTGCTTAAATTTGTAAAAAATGTTGAACAACATTGATTATTTCTTACGTTTGTAAAAATAATCCATCTGTTGTACGTTCCGTGCGAAACAAATGCCACTTATATTGTTTCGCAGGAAAACTTAAAATGTTGCAGGTACATTTCCTTAAGAAAAACATAGTACTACTTATGCAACATTTGTTCATGAACAATTCATGCAAACTATTTTTTATATGTATTTGGACAGCATTTCACGTGAAATGTAGAACACAATACGAGGCTTTAGATGTAGACTTCGTGAATTTTCGAAAAAAAAAGTTTTTCTTTTAAATTGGGTTTAAGCTACCGTTCCGATTGTAACTAGAAAGTAACAGAGGTCTGCGATGAAAAAGTTTTTCACATACTAACATACAAAACATGTAGATAGATGTTGGTCTATATGTTGCAAATATGTATGTAAGTATAATCTTCGTTTAAAGGTACCACGTCACATTTACTAGATAACGGTACATTTGTATTTTTCGATGCATAATTCTCTTCGAAGCGCAATCTAGAGTCAAAGGCTAGTTCGATAAAAATAAGATGCAAAAGCAAATGATATCGTGTTTGAAAGGCTACTAAATTACGTGTCGAATAATGGCTAATTGGCTTTGATCGGATAAAAAATGCCTGAGTTATAGTGGCTCGAAGATAAGATTTTATGAAATTTTTAAGTTTTGTGCGACAAATAATAAAAAATCCTTAGTTTTATAATTTTATTGAATGGTTCATTCGATTACAATAATTTTTAGCCATAATGGACCGAAATCGGCTGAAACCTAAAAATGCTATAATGAAAAAATGAAAACACTAGCATTTAAATTTACTAAAGAATGCACTAAATAAAGAAAAATAAAAAAAATATTACATAAAGGATTTGCTAGTAAATTTAAATACTATTGTTTATGTTTTTTCATTATAGCATTTTTAATTGTCATCCGATTTCGGTCCATTATGGCTTAAAATTTTCGTAATCGAATAAACTATTCAACAAAATTATAGAACTAAGGATTTTTTATTATTTGTGGTACAAAACTTAAAAAATTCATAAAATCTTAACTTCGAGCCACTATAACTCCGGCATTTTTTGAGGCGTAATTTAGTAGCCTTTCAAACACGATATCATTTGCTTTTGTCTCTGGATGGCGCTCGAAAGAGAAGTATACATCGAAAAACACAAATGTACCACTATCTAGTAAATGTGACGTACTATAAATCATATCAATATCGTTTCCCATTACTTTTACGACAATAACAACAAATAATTACAGTTTGAGAAAGAAACGTAGTTTCACAGTAACTGTACACATGTTGCTAGTAAATAGTTTACAATAAAATAATTAATAAATGGAAATTGGTGTCAACACCTTATGATATAGAAGCGAAAGATCAAACAAAAATAAACAATTTGATTAAGGGTAGCACGTGCAAGTAAACAGTAACAGAAAATAAATTATAGTCATTATATACGCGCAATGAGTTTGAAATTTGTTAGATTCACAGTGCTCAAATATTATTGCCAACGAATAAAATTGTATGTTTAATTCACAACCTCTTGGATGTGTTGTATGTATAAATGTTGTTTGTAATTTCTATATAAACATGTTTCCTAGCAAATGTTTATGTGTAAATTACCAACAACTTTTACACGGTCTACAAAACATACAACAGGCTGTGAATTGACCAATAGTGTTCACCGGTTGTGTTAAGTGTAGTGCGCACTATCGAACTGGAATGATAGTAAAAGCTCATTGAACTGACTGACCGAACTATCTATCATTCATGTTCGAAACTAAAAACGTCATTCATGGAAAAAGTTTGATATGCAAAATAGGGAATCAAATATATACAATTATTCAATTTACAACTTGTTGTAGGTGTTGTAGATCGTATATATGTATGTTGTTGGTAATTTCCTCATAAACATTTTTCTAAGTAAATGTTAAAGATTTGTTACGAATTAGATAATTTAAACTGACAATTTTTAAAAAGCATTACAAAGAGGGGGTGAAAAACTCTGAAAATAGCGTTACTTAATATGTGAATATCCCCTAAAATTTGAGAATTGGTCATACACTTCAGGGTTGCACAAGATCTCCTGAAGGTGTGTTTAAAGGCTCAGTTAGCCGACCGTAACGTTGATGTAGTTGCATGTGCTGATCGTTTCTTTCGCATTGAAAAGCTATGAGACAGAAACGATCAGCATATGCAACTACATCAACGTTACGGTCGGCTAACTGAAGGCTGGTTTAGCCGAGCGTAAATGTAGAAAACGTTGATGTAGTTGCATGTGCTGATCGTTTCTGTCACATTGAAAATCTATGAGACAGAAACGATCAGCACATGCAACTACATCAACGTGTTCTACATTTACGCTCGGCTAAATCAGCCTTGAGCCTTAAGACAAATAGTTTGGTTCAAACACTTTCGCAACGAAAATGTTACGATCAACATGTACTAGAAATGGCAATTGGAAAGTATTTTTTTGAACTTGTACAATGTGCGGAAACCACCGCCGCGCCCTACAAGTTCATTAAAAGTATTTTTTAAAAAGTTCTTCTTAAAAAGTTCACAACATCACTGTGAAAGTGTTTGAAAAAATGTCTTAAACACACCTTCAAGACATCTTGAAAAAAAGGTCGTGCAAGATCGTAATTAGAAAGATACTCACAATCCCATCTCTAGTTAACTGGAAAATATTACTGACAACATTGGCAATAAAGCGAAATTTGATTAAAACTTTCACTCAAGCTCGATGGTGTGTATCGCACTTTAGTGTCTGAATATTTTAGCATTGGCTATTAAATTTGAATTCGCTTCTTGATTTTTATTGCTGTTTTTAGACCCAATCTTCGCAACGCTTTTTAAAAATGTCAGCATAAATCATTTAATCCGTAACAAGTATTAAGGCAGTCCATAAACTTTTCTAAGAATCGAACCTGTGACTTCCAGACTAGCAAACTACCAACTATCTAACAGCGCACTTGCTTTATATTCATTTATTGACTATGAACTAAAATTTCACGAAATATATTCACTAAATTATCGAGAACAATTAGATACTGCGAGTATTCACATTTACGGAATTGTGGACAATTTAGCGAATGATTATTATCGTACAAACGTTGTTGGTAATTTTCATATAAACATTTGTTTAGAAACAAGTTTATATGGAAATTAGCAAAAAAAAAAAATTTTTTTTACGATCTACAACACCTACAACAGGTTGTGAATTGAACAAATGTTTATACTTTTATTGGTATTGATTTAATAGAAAGTTAGGTTTGAGCGTGAGGCTGGAATTAGTTAGTTAATTCAAATTATTATTACTTTTAATAATTTAAATAAGAAAGGCATAAAAGAAAAGCAAAATAACACTAGCAGAACGTAACAATTACTGTTTTCGATGGCCGCTACATCATCTCATCAGCGTTCATGTGTTTGTTTTTATTCCACATTTCAGGTGGATGCCAATAGTAAGAATAATCAGCTATTTGACAAAATTATGCAACGATAAATAATTATTTACTTTTTCATAATCAATTTTTAATACATACGCCTTTGGCTAATGTTAATTAGCTTTTACTATAGATGAACTAAGTAGTAATGCAAATTATAATAATAATTTGAAATTAAGAGCTCAAGCCTCGCAAACAAACCTGGTTCAGTAACTTTCAAACAAATATGTTACGTTTTCGTTTCTATTTTTATAATAATTAGTTTCATGTGTATGTCCAAATTCGAACTTCAGTGCTCTTAGGCAACTAAATTCAGCTTAAACAAATACAGTTTGAAGATTTGCGTCGCAAGCAAAACAATCAACTTTCTACTCCTGAATGACAAATCAGTTGATAATGAATGTCAGTTTTTTTAAAGAAAAAAATTAATAACAAAATATTTAAGTTGTTTTTTTAATGATTGTTTTTAACACAGCGTTTAAAGTTTGGAAAAGAACTTCATTTAATAACAACAAAAATTGAAGTTGGTAAAAAGAAGATATTCGAAATATGTACTAAAACTCAATCAATCATGAAAAATTTCAACTTATGCACGTTTACCTCTTACAGAAATACATAACCGGTGACCATCTTTGATCATACATTAAAATTTTGTTCAAACATATTTACCAGCACAGTATGCCTACATTTATGTATATAAACACAATTGACACACACTTCTTATTATAAAATGTCCAGGATTTCATTCAGTTATTTTTGTACCAAAGTGATCAAGGCATATTTGACAGGTACGGGCATTACTAAAACAATAGAAAATTGTGTTGTAAAAGTACCTTAACAGTTGTCAAAAAATGGATGGTATTATCTGCGCAGATATCTCTTGAAGTAAATGTGAAACAATACACAGAAGGAAGTCTGTATATGGTGTTTGATAGTTTGAACGTAGTGGTGATATCATGAGCATATCATCAGCAGTACTAAGTTTGACGTTTAATCAGGTTAGTCAGCTGACCTAGTGATCCTACCTGTTAGATACACCTTGAAAGTGATTACGTCTGGTGATAAAAAAATTAGTGCGAAAATATATTCAAATATAACTTTTATATTTGTATATTGCAAATATGATAAAATCGCTCCTAATATTTGCGAAAGTTACATGAATCGAAACATTTTTTCAACTAAGGTGGTTAGCTTTGGACTCACATCAGCACTGTATTTTCTTCAACTGAACTGAACTCCTCTGTTTTTTAGATCTTATGTATTTATGACAGTTTTTTGCGATCGGTCCCACTGTGTAGTACACCACATAAATATATATGTATGTATAAATTGTTTACTATTGATTTTGATGAACCAGGTTTTTTTGCAGGTTCTGTTCTTAAATGGTTTTTCTGTATGCCTCATTTGTATAATATTTTGCAGCTGTAATTTAAAAAATCCGTTACATGTTTGAAATTTAGCGGTTTTTTTAATTTATCTTGTTTTAGTTGATTAGCTTTTGTTTTTGGAACAAGTCAAATGTTATAAAGGTCTTAAGGATTTATTATTATTTTTTATATTTTCAGGCTTATCGTCCATTTTCTTTTAATTGTGTTCACTTTAACTCCTTAAGACCGCTTTAATTTTGGCCTCATGTCTCAAGAGGATTCCATACAACATAGCATTAGCAGGCTGTCGCTTAATATAGTACATTGTACGTTCTTATTTGTATTGCTTGTGTTCTTTATAGCTTTTTATGTTAATATGTAGCATCAAATAAGCTTAAAAGCTTCTTTGCACTTTTTTACACAAAATTTATGAATAAGTGTAACCTCAATTATTTAAAACCTTGTTAAGGTTCATTAACTTTTCTACCAGTAGGGACTGGGCTCATTATGCCAATTATTTTTTGAATCGTTGGTGGTGTTATTAAGGGCTTCTGCAAGGGCAGATCTCATTAAACTTTGACACGAACTAGAATTATGCAGAGAAGATGAAGAGTTCTTGTCATAGGGCGATAAGGCATTATAATAAAATGGCGATCTTTTGGTGATAGTGTAATTAAGGCCTTTATTATTGTCCCAGTATTCTTGGCTTTCGGTGCGAAAACAGATGCAGAACTCTAAGCGTTTAGAAGACGGAGGTAAAGTGATTTTGAAAGAAAAAGTATCGAATACGACATGGGCGCAAGTTGCAGGTCCATAAGCTTTGTTGTAGGTACAAAAAATATCCTGTTGGCTCTTCCAATCATCCCAAGTAACACGTACGACAACCTCCTTTTCAAAGGAGATATTTTTAACTTTGACAGTACCCACAACTATAGATTCTTCGTCTTTTACAATAACGTTTTCCAGGGAAACAAAGTTAGTGTCAATGGATTGTCTGAAATGAGAAGGATAATTGTAAATATTAAAACTTCGAACCATATAAAGGAGAATATATAGGCAATAAGTGCATATACATATTTAAATCGGGTGTTTTTTAGAGGCAAAAAGCTATAAATTGAAACTAAATAAAAATTATTTTTTTAGTATCTAATTAGCTGGACCGCTTTTCTTCAAACATAGGCTAGAAGATTTTGGATCAACTCTCCTTTCAAAAAAAAAAAAAAAAAAAAAAACTAAATTAAAATCAGTCTAGCCGTTTGGAAGCTACGGTGCCACAGACACACTAATTCAAAAGGATACAGCTTGAAAAGAGGAAATAACCTCCAAACGGCTTTACCAATTTTCTTCAAAAATAGCTAAGAACACTCTCGATCAAGTCACCTATCAAAAAAAAAAAAAATAACTAATTCAAAATCGGTCTAGCCGTTTGGGATGTACGATGGCGAGTACAGACACACAGATACTCAGACACACACTACAAACTTATAACACCCCCATTTCTTGGTAGCGGAGTGTATAGCAGTACCACGAACCACTTCTAGAAGAGTTCCTTTTTATGCTAAATTGAGCATTGTTTATGTTTTTGCCAGATTCGCCGCCATTTTGACTGTGCAATATTATTTTCATGGACTTTATGGATTGATGGACATAATTTTCTTTTCAAAATGGAAATAATGTCCACGGACATTATTTCTTTCTGAACATGGAAATAAAATCCATGGACATTATTTCCATGGACGTTATTGCATGCCAACGTAGTTTTTTGTAAAAATTTTCCAAACATACTGTCTGACTGAGTCCAAGTACAAATATCAAAACGGATATAACAACTGTGGGAGGACAGTTCCGGTTCCGCACTTCTGCTAGAAATGGGTCGGTGGTCCAGTTCACACTTTCGGTTTGGAATCTGGACCGGCAGTTACGTTGATAGTACGATTCACATTTCCGGTTCCGGTCTGAACAGCAAGTTTGATCGGTAGCGCGGTTCATACTTCCGCTTCCGGTCCGGACCGGAAGTTGTGTGGTTATACTTCTGGTTGGGTCGGTAATGCGATTAAAAAACCCTTTAAGATTATTTCATAAAAAATGAATTTATAAAAAATAAAAATTTTGTATGAGAGCTCCCTTAAGACATGGAGGCATGTTAGAAAAAAATTTTGGGGAGGAAACCTTAAGTGGGGTCGGTATACATTTAAAAATTAATAATTTCATTATTAATTTATTTAACAATTTCATTAAACCACAATATTTGTTATGGGGGACACGCTAAAAGGTGGAGATAAGGGGCAAGTATATTTTGAAAAAATTTTTGGGACAAAAAACTAATGGTGGCCAGTTGTACACTTTATCCCCTAGGGGGGGGGGGGCGTTATGGAACTTTTTCATCAATAAATTTCTAGTCTGTGTTGTATGTTTAAAAAAATGTTTGGGTTAGAAAACTTATTGGATTCCGTCATACATTTGACCCGTCTAGGGGCATCCTAGGAGCTGTGGGGTCCAAGTTTTTAAAATGTCATAAAATTTTAAACTTTAGGAATAGAGATAGGCAGTAAGTATGTTGGGGAGAAATGTTGGAAAGGAAAAATTAAAATTAAGGGATCTTACAATTTACCCCTCTAGGAGTGGCTCTGTGGCATTTATGGAGTATTTTTCCCCCTATCCCATACCTGAGGTACATACCTATTTGAAACTATAGAACTTACCTAAAAGCTAAATAGTCTGATGCAGGTTGTTTAAAGTCGACCGTCCACTGATCGGCGGGATGCGGTGTTACCAAGCCTTGTGTAATTTGTTCTAAAAATTTCATACTCCAATAGGGCGGCACATTTGAGGGCTCCGACATGACCCGGACCTGGGTAAGTGATAGACCTTCATCATCGGCAAATATTACTTTTTTGTTGGGACGGCTGAAAATGTACAAGAACAAGTCATTAGATTATTATAAAATAAAGCAATAAACCTTGAAATAAAAATTTCGGGTTCTTGGCTTATTAAGTAGCAATACATACTTAAATTAAAACAGAAAAGAAAAAAAACCCTGACAATTTTGATATGTCTGTCTTATCAATTGTAATTCGATTTATTGGAGTGCTTTTTAGATTTTTTATTTAAAAATTATTATCAAAATTGCACATCATTTGTAGAGGTTAAAACATTTATTAAAATTAATACGCATACAATTTTATATGCAAAATAGTCCTGAGTACATCTTAACAGTCGTACGATATCAAATTTTATATTTTAACAAATTACTTTCTGTTTTCTTTAGAAATGCATGAGAGTTTTGTATCTCCCGCTGCAGAATCAAATATTTGATTAAGTTATATTTGCCTGTTCCTAAATAAAATTTTAAATAAAATAAAAAGAACCTGGTCAATGACTTCGTTTTTCATGCTAAAATTCAAAAGTGCTACGAGAGTTCTCTTTATTTTAAATTACGGTAGGATCATTGTTTTGCGGGGTTGGTCGCACGCCATCACCATTTTTATTTTTCAGAGGTCTTAAGGTGTTTGTTTACTAGAATTAATACATAATTTAAACATTTTGTTTTGGTTTGTTTCTTTTCTGTTATATTTTTTACTTTATTTTTGGGAATTTTTAATGGCGCAGGTTTTTGAAAAAGTCAATGGCATGAACTTGTTAAATAAGAGGACATTTGTTCAATTCACAAGCTCAGTCGTATGTCTTATCGTTTAAAAAAAGACGACACTTGTTTATGTGCTTGTGAACAGACAAATTTGTTGTATCGTTATTTTGTCGTATCTTAAATGTCAATTTAATTATTGCCAAGGCAAGGCGAATTAATGCCAGGTGGCCTCGAGAGATCAGGTGACTAAGAAAATGTTTCTATATTTGAACTATCAACAGTGTTAATATATCAGCTTTTTGACATTCCAAATATAAATTCGCCGTGCAGAATTTATATTTGGACTATCAAAAAAGCCGATAAATTAACACAGTTGGCAGTTCAAATATGGTAAATAATTCGTAGTCACCTGATCTCTCGAGGTCACCTGTTATTAATTCACCTTGATTTGATACCATGAAATGAAACCAGGCATGGGAGTTTTAATTTGACGCCAAATAGAATCACTTCTTTCGCGACAAGCAATTTTGATTAAAATAGTTTGAAAATTAAATTGAAATGAATCAATTATATATTTATTATTAAGAAGAACGTATTTACTAGTGTTACTTATCACATATATTAAAGATTTTTAAAAATTAATCGAACAAATGGAGTATTCCCAGACCTGGCCTAAATACAACTATTTGAAGAACATATGAAATTCAATCGTATAATTATAACGCACTTTTGTATGAAAATTACTAACAACAAAAATACAATATTGTATAATTAGACGATTACACAACACATACGACGTTAATACGAGCTTGTGAATTGAACAATTATGTTTACAGTTTGCAGGTGTTTCGTATCATGATTTTATCTGAAATTGCAAAATTTTTAGAACATCTTTATTCATGTAATGGAAAAATTATAATACATACATACGTAATTGCGTTATGTAATTAATATCTGTCAAACTAGCTATTTAAGTAGTTTTAGATTTAAATTTTTGAATTAAAGTGGTGTTTCTAGAACCCAAACAATCGACTTGAGTAGAAAATTTTTATGGAAACCAATCAAAAAAGTGAGTGCCTTTCATACAAATTGTTCACTCAATTCGATTGTTTAGGTTCTAGAAATAGCACATAATTGTTTTAATTGTTAGCACCACACTAGCGGGCTGAAAAGGAAGATCATTTAATATTAACTTGACAAAAAATATCCCAATACATGCACAGAGAAAACTGTAAATTTCGTATGAGAATCTCCTCAAGGAATGGAGATAGGTGGTAGGTATATTCAGAGAAATTGTATAAAGGAAAAAATAAAGGGAGTCGTTCCTACAGTTTAACCCTCTAGAGGCATCCTTGGAGCTGTGGGGGCCAATTTTTTTAAATTTTATAAAATTTTTTACTTTGTTTTCCTCCTTAAGCAATGGAGAAGAGGTTAAGTATGATAGAAAACAATTTCGGAAAGGAAAAATTAAGGGGGACCGGCCCTACATTTTACCCCTCTAGAGTTGCGTTGCCATTCGGCAACTGAAAATTAATGGCTGCCAGAAAGGCACTAAATAGCTACTGAAATTGACAGCTCTCATTTGCCATCAGTAGTATAATTTTCAGTAACTGGCAGCCCAAGTGAGGCTTGGTTGCCCATCATTGGCCTATTAATTTTTTTTCAAAAATTTAGAAATATGCATTTAAAATTTTTTTATAACTCCAAAAATATGCTTGCAAAAATATGCAACTGCAAATCGATGCGAAACTACTTAAAATTTTGTGAATCGCATAGATAATTAGCCAATACCTCTTTATCTATCACCACAAAAAACACGCACTTACATGAAAGTCCGAGCCCTGGTTATTAATATGTAATAATATCGCAAAATACTAAATAATTTAAATATTATTCTTTACTGAAATTAATTAATTTATGGAAAAGTTTTATTAATCAGTTAACAGATTAATCCAAAATTAACCGATTATTAACCGATTAAACCAAAACCTCGATTAGTTAATCGAGCGATTAAAGAGCGATTAAAACATAAAGGCGATTAATTGAATATACTAGTACATAGTTACACACATATGTACATACTTACATATTTCTGTAATTGCATTTAAGTTTTAATAGCATCTTGTGGGTCATGTATTGCATTTCATAATCTTGAATTAAATATTTATTCAGATCATGTACAGTATTCACAAACATATTTTCAATAATATATTAATAAAAAGTCATAAACATTTTTGCACTAAAACAAACATGTCTGCATCATATACTACATACAATAAATGGCAAAAGGTTGGTTATTTCGTCGCTTGCATTATTTAAAAAAATTTATATAACCAGAAAAATGTTTTCTTATTTTCGTGGGTGTAGCTGCATATTTTGGCTAGAAATACAATTTACGTACATTGTACATGTAGTATGTGCGTTTGTTTTTATATATACATAACATATTGATTGCTAAATGGAACAGCTGTCAAAAAAAAAACAAATAAAGAAATCAAACATTATATCGTTAAGTAAAACGCAAAAAGTCCTAATTAACAAAAAGTTCTAAGCGGCTTTTTCATAAATTCCGATGTATTTCACCAATATTTACAACAACTACAAAAGTTAGACTTTACCAAACGAAATTAGCAATATAATTAAACAAAAACATATATAAAGGGAATGAACACCTGGCCAATTACATAATTTAGCATATATTTACATATATTGCTTCTCCTGTAAAGCTATGAAGACGTTAGTCAGGGCGTTTTGCGTTTCATGTTACGATATGTACATATATATAATATACATACATAAATAATTTTTTTGCGAAAGTATACACTGTCATAAAATGCAAAACAACTCAATCAAAATCAATAATTTAATTCAATGAAATTTCACTTTTAAAAACCAACTATAAAATATACTAACTTCTTTTGATAATAATTTTCAAAATGAAAATATACGAAGCATGGCGCTCTGCCTTCTTAAAATAGGTTTAAAATAGCCTCGAAACAATTTTAAAATTCGCTAATTTAAAATAGGTTTAAAATATATATTTTAAAATAATATATGAACCAATTTTAAAGTTCGCTTATTTAAAATATGTAAAATATGTATTTCAAGATAAAGTTCATTTATGAATACAATCTTTAGACGCCTGAATAGAAAAAATTCTATAAAAACTAATTTACAATCTTAAGAGATTTTTGCTTAAAATTGGTTTGAAATGCTGTTTATAGTTTTTATGAATACGGCTGACAGAGTTGAACATATTTAAGAAAGTGAAATTTCATAAATGCTTAATGGATACTTTTAAGCAATTTTTATATATAGATTAAAACGAAAAGTTTGCTCCTTGGTCTAAATAAATTAACTTATATTCTAGATGTAAGGTATTATAACCAAATCTCCTTAATATACATATGGACAAACCCGAAAAAATTTATACCAGGGGCAGAATTTTAAAGTTCTCAAAACTAGATTATAAAGCTTGGAAACGAAAAAAATTTACATATTATTTTGTTAATAACCCAAAAACCAATAGCAACAAAATTTAATTAAGTACAACAAATTATTTCAGTTACTTTAAAAAAGATACAAATAATTTAAAGCCATTAAAATTCATTTTTAGATAAAGCAAATTTTCGAATTTTCGCTCTCAGACCCGCCATCGAATTTTGAACACCTACTCCATCAACTCTTTTGGCAACATGATTCCAACTTACATACAATTTCCAACTTACATACACTTTTTTGGTTCTTCTCAGCATTTGTTTGATTACTGCGCAGAACAAGGTGAATTAATTTTATCAGGTGGTGTTGATTCTAACACAACTACAATAACATTTGACATCTCAGCCCCTATGTCAACGTATACAATACTTGACATACTTGGCATCTAATTTGGGGAAAAAAAGTTAGAACAGCTGAGCTTATAATATCACCTGTATAAATCCACCTTGGCGCAGAATTTGTCTATTGGGTGCAACTCAGGGCAGTTAGGGAGTTGCAGTCCTTTTACTGTTTTATGAAAATCGTGATTATATCAGTTGAGTTCCCTCACTTAATTGCGAATAAAATCAAAAGTTGACGATCGATTTTAATGAAATATGGCACATTTTGCTTGGAACATATCAATCCAAATGCCAAATGTAAAAAATCACGTAAGTATTGTTGTTTTTTTATTTTTTATGAATGTTTTAAAAACCAAAACTTGAAAACAAAATGTAAATATTTTTTGCATCTGGAATATCTTTGAAGCTACTGGGCAGATTCAGAAACGTTATTTGCAAGAATTAGAGATAATTCTGTTGTCGAGTTGAGGTTCTTTTTTTTAACTGAAAAAGGCAAAATCTTCTCAAGTTAATGTAATATATGTAAAAGAAAACTTTGGTTTTTCTCCAAATGTTCAAAAAAATTTTTTCTGCTATTTTCTAATCTCGCTGTTGATATCACGACTGATTAATTTAAATTGAGTATGAGACATACAAGAGAATCAACAGCTAAAGGAATTTTTGCATAGTGTGTATAGCGGTCATAATATTTTAAGTTAAATATCTAAAATTTTTTGTCGTTTGTGTTGATTTACACTGGGAAACATTGTTTCCCGAAAACTTTATTTTTCAGTGCAAAAGAGCGAGATAGAAATACAAGTGGTATATATTTCTATTTCATCACTCTCACGCAAAAGAAAATGTTCGACGACAAATGTTTCCCAATGTAAACAGCGTGTTTGTGCTGATTTACACTGGGAAACATTGTTTCCCGAAAACTTTATTTTTCAGTGCAAAAAAGCGAGATAGGAATACAAGTGGTATATATTTCTATATCATCACTCTCACGCAAAAGAAAATGTTCGACGACAAATGTTTCCCAATGTGAACAGCGTATTTCCAAGCTTTATGTTGTTAGAATAATGTGCTAATATATAAGGAATAAAGTGCTTCGATGATTCCTTTCCACAGAAAAAACTAAACAAGAATTATGTTCAATTAAACCATGTTATTGAAAAATATATGAATTTCAATAACATTTGTTGTTAATTTAATACAATAAATATTTCGTTGTATGTATTTCTTTTCCTTGCCGGTTATTTTTTATCTTTTCATACATAAGTACTTAAAACAAGTTTTATTTAGATGGCAAAAAGGGATATTTCCCCTCCCAAAATAATTAAAATATACCTCATTTTCATTGAGTTTGTTAAATATATTTTACAAAATGATATATTTCATTTAAAAGTTCTCTTCCCAAAAGCTTAAGCTGAATCCGCGCCTGATGTTATTATTTTGTGCTTTTTTGTTAAAAAATTTTAAATTCTTGCATGTCATTAAATCACGTTTACCAAAAAGTATTTTCAATTGCCCTGTATATTGGGGCGTATTGTACTTGCCGTATAAATTCAGCTACGAAATTTAGCCACAATCTCGTTGTTTCTTGTACATATATTCTGCAAAATGTTTTTGTGATAATTTGCTATTCTTTTTTTGACTCAAAGTCGTAAATTAGCGAAATGTTTTTTGTTGCCAATTAAATGCATTGCTGCGCATTTAGTTCTTTTCGATTTTAAATAAAATGCCGGTTCTGTTTCTTTTTGTTTTGTTTTTCGCTTGTTAACATGTTCTTTTATACCCTGACTGCGCTTACACAAATTTATTTGCAGTATGTATTTTTTTAAGTTTATTCCTGTTTTTAAACAACATTCAAAAATTTTAAATTATAAACCGTTAGCGTTTTTTTATATTTACTTTTATGATCTTGATTTGAGTGACAATTAGGGTATTCTTGTTATTGGACTTTTCAATTGTTCGATTAATGAAATAATCGAACTTGAGGTTTTTGAATTACTCGAACAACCGACAATATTCTGTAACTATATGTTAACGTCACGTCAATACAATATCAAAAATAGGACACTTACGTACTCGTTGTCGACATCAATTGATTACTTTTAACAGCCTCTTGCTATTTTCTAGGCTTTAGATAATAGTAATAGACTGTCACCGATAGTCAATTATTGTCCACACCTAGTACGTAAGTCCTATTTTTGATATTGTCTTGACGTGACGTCGTTAGATAGTTACAGAATAATAGGGAACATTTTCAGACTATACGACACATTATTTTAAAAAAGTTTGTGGATTTCTTAAAGAAAAATTCAATTAATTTTTTAATTAATATAATATTTTTTAATTAAAAAAATAGGAAAATATTTTTAGTTAAACTGTTGATTTAATACTACAAATCTTTTGATCGGCTTAAAACTAGTTTATTTTTTAATTGAATCCACGGTTTTTGTTTTTTTTTGCTTTGAGAAGATTTTGCAACTGGAAAAATTAAACAATTATATATATTTCGTATCGCACTATTTGCAGGGTGATTCAGAAAACAAGCAAACAAAAATTTTAGTTTTGCAAACTCGGCCTATTTTCACAGAATGTCAATCATTTTTTCGATTCGAGAAGTTTACATTATAAAGAATAATCTTTCATTAATCGAAGACGTTGTAGAAATAGCAAGAAATGAATTAAGAAACATTTCTTTATTGTTACTTGATTTCAAGTTTTCGATTGATCGGGCAAAACTTATTGGAGTGAATACCCTTAGTGACAATTTCTAGCTGCGTTTAATTTAGTTGAGTTTAAAATAATCAATATTGTGCTTATTGATGATCACGAGCTGGATGCATGTTGCACATTTCACACGCAAAATTTTGTTGCTCAAAATGATTTTAAAATTTTAATTTACTGAATTCGATTAAATTTGTACAATATTAAGATATTCTGTGAAAATTAATTTTTTTTTGCGAAAAATTGTTTTTTTTTCGAAATTTTTTTTTGCATTTTTTGTTTTATATAAATTTATATAAACTTCATAACTCAATTATTAAAACTCTAAAGGCACTTAGCTAAAAACATGAATGTGTGCTGTTTCAAAAAACTTGGGCAAACAAGACATTCAAAAAATCTCAGCATTGAAAATATCGATGATATTCCACGCTGGTAAGACCGAAATGAAAAAAGCTTAAAATAGTTGAACATGCTAAGAAAAGACAGTTAGTGAAGTTCCGAACATTTAGAAAAAGTTCATTAATAGGTGCGACTCGCCGCGAGGTGGCGACAGTCTGTTAATTGAGCTTACTAAAATTAGTAGGATTTTCGCTTCGGTGTTGTTGTTACCATCGCTAATAGTGTAGGCAAAGACTGTGGTAGTCTCGAAACAGCTGTCAGTTCAACCTTCCGTACATCCAAATTTTTCTTTGAATGTTCAATATTTACATGCTTTAGAATTTCTTTCTTAAATAAAATATAATTTGATCGAAAGATTAAATTGAAAATGAACTTAAGCCAAACTAATTAAATAACTTTGGACAAAAACCATACAGCTCGACTAAAAATTCATAGCTCAATTATTAATTTATATAAATTTAAGAGAATTTAGATGATTAACAATCAAAAATTCTAAAGTTTCAATAACATTAAAGTTTTTACGAAAAAGTACATTTTCGCGAAAAAATGACAGTGTCGTGTTATATTGTGTTTATTCAACCGATTTAAATTCGAAAATTTTCACAAAAGTACAGAAATATCGTTTTTAATACGAGAGCCAACTTCGAAAAATGGATAGCACAATTGAAATCGTCGTACTGGAGTTATCTATACCAGTAGGCTGCCCAGCTTGTTAAAGAAAAAACATTGCAATAAGGAGACAAAATGGCCCAACTGCGGAATGAGAGATAATAAGATGTAAACTCGTTTATGCCATCATTTTGGTGTTCTAAAAGTTGTCTCAAAAGTCTCATAAAATCTCGTGTCTGCGCCGAAAGTTATTCAAGGTCAAAGGTCACGAAAAATTAGTTTTTCGCGATTATCTCGGTTTCTATAGCTCCAATGATGTTAACATTTATTATAAAAATTGTAGAGCAACAAATTTGCCACAAATATATTAGAAAATATATTAGACAATACAGAATTGAAATCAAAAACAATAAAAAGTAAAATTCCCTTCAAGAAACATAAGAATTGCACAATCTAGCCCAGATTCAGTTCTCTTTGTTGTTGAAAGCTAAGATAAGTATATAAAAAATATTATTAAAGAGTGATTTCTGCATAAAGTGATTTTTTGCTTTTATAGAAATCGTGCAAATAATGGCTTCAATCAGCACAAGGAGTTCAGCATTCGGCACAAATGGCCTTGCAAAAGTGCAAATGCAAAACATCGTAGCATTAATGGATTTTTTTCTACTTTTGGCGATTTCTGCCATTTTTTTAATGAGACTATTTTACAAAAAATTCTGTGAAGAAAATCTATTATATAAAAACAAATTTATTATAAAACATATATGTATTAAGAAAAACTGCATAAAATATATGTTAGCAATTTTTGGCTATTTTTAAAATGAATTTGGCGAAATAGCTTCGAAAAGATCTGAAAACCTTGCCAATCTTATATATAAAGAGGACACATAATATTTGGTTGTGCACTTTTAAATGTGTAATTGTCCACCAATATTAATAAAACGTATATGGTTTAAAAGGTATTTTTCTCTAGATATGCAAAATATATGTTTTTTTGCATAAAAAACCGGGTAAAACCGGTTATAAACAAACCCAGTTATGGATAGAGTGGTCGAATTTCGACCACCGGGTGGGTTCCTAGTATGTGATAGAAATACAAATCCCAAGGTATTTTGGCTGCGTAGCCGTGTTGCCCGGGGAAGAAAAAAAATTACGCTTTTCTTTCAAAAAAGTTACGTTTTTCGTTACATTTTGATATATTCCTTGAATAAATAGTAAATTTATGTGATTTATATAAAATAAATATTTTTATTCCATATTTTACTAATAATTTAGTATGTGATTGAAACCGATCGATTTCAAATGTTCTGCAAATCGCACGATACAATGAAATCGGATTTAAGTACGAATAAAGTATTCTAAGCCTCGAAAAGAATAAAGAAGCATCAATAAATTATCCTTCAGTAGAATTTATTTTTTCAAATCGTGCGATTTGAAATCGATCGATTTTCATCCCATACCTGAATAACAAGACAACAAATTCATTTACATAGCGTCTTCACGAGCCATTGATTTGTCTTGACAAAAGTCAAAGTCGATATGAAAAAATAGCACTAACGTTTTTATAATGTTTTTATGTATGGAGTTTGACAAATGTTAGAACAAAATTATGTCTCGTGAAGAAGGGGTGTTATTGAACAAAAACATAACTTATAATAAAAATAGATAAGCTTTTTAGTTTTGTTTTTCTTCTTCACAGATAACTATTTTTTCGAATGAAATGTGACAACAAAGTTCATTTAATGACGTATGCAAGTTTATGATTGTTATGTATATTATTCAAAACGAATTGATATGTTAAGAAAAATATGTATGCTTTTAGAATCGGGTAGTTCTTATCTTAATTAATGAATCAAGTACTTTTTCAAAAATATTACTTCGTTCTTTGCCATGTACCAAAAGTTACGAAAATTTGGTCAAATAAAACTAAATTATATACGTTGGGCCTTCAAAAATTACGAAAAATGTAACAAATGTAACCAAACGATATCACTGATGCGTAATCCTTTTATCTCTAATTGTGCTAAAAGCTTAAAAATATACACACAGAAAAAAAGGAATGTAAAATACACATGCCGCAATTTTAATTGCAAATCATATTAAATTTACAAGAAATAATTTGTCGTTTGAGTGTGTTAGTGTTTACTTGCTTTGTTCATTGCTACAATTCATTGTTCTGCTTAGTTGTGTGACTTGTTGTTGTTTATTCTTACATGTGTCGTCTATGTATACGACAAAAAACGAATTACCAGCGAATATTTACTGCTACTGGTTTAAAATTACCATTGTTTCATATTAATTTTAAACGGAAAATAATTAATCTAACCTTAAATCACCGTTAAAACAATTTTGTTATAAACGTTAAGTTTCATTTTCAATCGACATGACTATAACTTTAATTTCAAATAAGTTTTATGTTAAATAATCATTTAAATCATGTTGAATTAAAAAGAAATGCATTTTACATACGATGGTATTTATTTAGTGTATAAGTAAAGAAAAGTTTGAAGCTGTTGTGGCTGCGCGTGGACTATCATGCAGGTGGCACGAGTTCAAATCTTGGCTGGGGCAGTCAGCTACAACGAAAAGTTTTCTGATGACTATCACGTAAGTAAAGTAATTAATAAAATAGCTACATTAAAGTCATATTGTTTCAGCTTGATATAACTTTAATTCAACATGATTCTTCGTGTTGTTCCAATATCAAATTCACGTTGTTTCAACTTGAAATAACTTTGATTCAACATGATTCTTCGTGTTGTTCCAATATCAAATTCACGTTGTTTTAACTTGAAATAACTTTGATTCAACATGATTCTTTGTGTTGTTCCAATATTAAATTCACGTTGTTTCAACTCTAAATTACTTTGGATCAATATGATTTTTCGTATTATTTCAGTATCAACTTCATTTTGATTTAACTGTACTGGAATATTAAATCAACATGAAATATAGTTAATTCAAAAGGAAAAATTTTCTTTCAACATTATTGTAAATCATGTTGATTTAACATGAAATACCTATGAAGCAAAATCACTACCGAAAAATGTTAAGTTAACCTGGTTTTCGACGATTTTACATGGAAATTTTTCTGTGTATACATATATGATTTTTTACAACTAAAAGTTATACGGAAAAATCTTATCTTTAAAAAAATTAGATGGATAGTTTTTGTTTTAAATGCACGTATGTACATACTTACATATTTCATTTACATATCATGCATATGAAAACAAGTCTATAAGTAAGTATTATACATTAATTCGGTAGGCGTTTATTTAAGGCTACCATCAACAAAAGCAAAGAAAAAAAATAAGAATAAAATAAGAATAAAGTGAAAATGTAAAAAATTGCGCACTTTCAACAGAAAAAAATTGTGGAAAAGTCAAGAAATATTTATAAAATACTAAAACATTCACAGAAATTAAAAAAAAACATATTACAAAGCTGATTTTTTCCAAAGTTATTTAACGTCAAGTGAAAATTGTTTTTATCAGGGTTGTTTAAACGCGTATACGCTAAACAAAAGCTTATGTATGTATTTATTTACATACCTATGTATGTAAGTAAAATTGTGATAATTTTTATAAAACATATGTAAACATAAAGTCTGTCTGTAAAAAATACTACATTTACGTAAAAATCAAATGATAATGGCAAATTTTTGAAAACAAGCGCATAGGAGGTTATAAAACTATCCCAGCAAACACACAAATACACCATAAGTATTGCCAAACGTATTGCCTGGATGAAAAATATTATTGCGGCAATAATCGATTTCGTATTGCGGAAGATACTTCCTTCGGGAAGAAACGTGTCTCGATGGCAATACTCCTTCACAATACGAAAGCACTTCTTCTAGATGATAAGCTAGCAATATCGCCAGATAGCCACTTATAAGAAAATAGGAAGATATCGCCAAAATAGCATTAGGAAGATAAAAAGAAGATTGTGCATTTTTAAAATTAATGTTTCTGGATATTACGCCTTTTTTTAACCTCCGACCAAAAAGGAGGGGTGTTATAAGTTTGTAGGGTGTATTTGGTGTCTGTGTATCTGTCTGTTCCCTCGTAGAGCCTAAGGGCCTGGACTGATTTTGATTTAGTTTCTTGTGTGCTGAAAGGTGACTTGGTCGAGGGTTCTAGCGGTATCCTCTTGAGTCTGCGTTAGTGGTACCGTAGCTCCCAAAAGGCTAAATCGATTTTAATTTCTTGTGTTTGCAAGGCGACTTCATCTAAAATCTTCTAATCTATTTTTCGGTCCTGCAATTTTGAAATTATTATGATCAATTTACTTCGGGAGTTTTTAACATTTTTAATTTAATCATTAACGAAATAGAAATGTGTTTTCAAGATGTTGTAAATGGCATTGTAAAAGCAATGTCAGTGAATAAATTACAAATACCATACTAAAGATAACATAAAATATATCGTCGATATTTTTACAATAAAATTTAATGTAATAAAAACCAGGGATATGACAGGTTTTGGGAGATTTTAAGGAAAATGTTTGTAGGAAAAAACTCTTCTTTATGGCACTCGTGGTTGCAATGTTCACGAGTAGTAAATTTAAATACCCGAAAAAACTTCGTAAGTATGCTTTAATATTATTATGTTTGAAATAAAAATTTTTTAATTTATATATTTTTCTATCTATATTTTCTTAAAAGGAAAAAAAAATGAAAATATTACTTTGATTATTTTCATCTAGATGACAATTTAGGGATATTGCTAAACTATTGCCTTAGGGGATATCTTCCAATTGTTTGCAGAGATGTATGTGTACTAGTGTTGTCAATTATTCGGGTTTTGTAATCGTTCAAATATAATTTCATAGTTTTTTTTCTTGTTCGAACAGCCGAATAATTTAAAACTTTTATTCGAATATTCGAACGAATAACGAATAAAAATTTTCCTTCGAATATCCACTTTAAAATCACGATTTTTAATATATTCTATTACTACGCTGCACTATGTGTCCATTTTAAATTTTAGCTTTTGCAATTTAAAAAAAAACAGTGACGGTTCAATCAATTCCTAACACTTCGACTAATAAATGCCAAAAATTTATGCCAATTGGCCATTCAGTTTACATATACACATAGCCCACAAAGTCTGCGTTCACATCACACATTTTTATTAATGATACAAAAAAGCAAAATAACTATGGAATTGAAATCAATTTTTTTTTCATGGATTTGCTCTTTACATTCTTTACGACAAAAACCAAAAACAATAATCCAGATTCGTCTCTTCATTTTTGTTATAAGGGGATGTAAGTGCAACAACAAGTGAATACAGCACCCAAAAAGTCTGCGTTCACTTTGTTTGTTATTATAGTACCGTTATTTTTATGAAGTTTTTTCTTATTTTTGTTCACTTTCATTCTTTTTTAATATGATTAATCGTTAAACAAGTTCATTTGTGAATTTTATATAAAAGTTGTAACAGCTTTAAAACTATGGAAAACAGATGTAAAGAGATTAGTGTTTCAGAACGAAAAATAATTATTAAATTGTGGAAAGATGGAAAAAGCTTCCGAAAAATTGGTGAAACTATTGGTAGAACGTACTCGTCTGTCCAGCGCGTAATAAACAATTTCAAAGAAACCGGAATTTTAACATCTAAGCCGCGGTCTGGGCGTCCAAAAATATTGTCAGCCAGCGAAGAGCGCAAAGTAGTCAATATGGCAAAGGTCAATCCTCGGATTACATCTTCTAAAATTGTTGAAAACGTAAATCAGGCTTTCAAAAAGTCTATTTGTGCCGAAACCGCTAGAAAAATATTGCGTAAGGCTGGATATCATGGTAGAGTTGCCCGACGAAAACCGTACATATCAATTGTGAACAGACGAAAGCGTATTGAATTTGCTCACAATTACATAAATAAGCCACCAGAATTTTGGAAACAGGTAATATTTTCAGACGAAAGCAAGTTCTGTATATTTGGTATAAAAGGCCGTCAAATGGTGTGGCGTAAATCAGGAACTGCGCTTGAGAAACAAAATCTTGTTGGTACAGTAAAACACGGTGGTGGTGGAGTTATGGTGTGGGGTTGCATGGCGGCTTCTGGTGTAGGTCAGCTGCAATTTATTGAGTCGACAATGGATAAATGGGGATATTTGAACATTTTAAAACATAATTTGAAACAAAGTGCAGAAAAACTCAACTTATCAACGACGTTTTGGTTCCAACAGGATAACGATCCAAAGCACACAGCGGAAGTTGTTAGACTTTGGCTCTTGTATAATGCGCCAAGACAGCTCAAAACACGCCCCCAATCTCCCGATCGCAACCCTATTGAGCATCTTTGGGACCTATTAGAGAAAAGAATTCGGCAGCATACAATAACAAGTAAAGAAACTTTGCGAAGTGTCATGCAGGTAGAATGGGAGAAGATTACAGTTGATGAAACTGAGAAATTGGTAAACTCAATGCCAAATAGACTGAGTGAAGTCTTAAAACATCGTGGCTATCCAACAAAATATTGATTATAACTTTTCTTAATAAATTTTGAAGCTTTCATAATTTTTTTAAGACTGAACGCAGACTTTTTGGTTTATATATTTACTTGGTGTGGCACTTTTTTACCGTTATCCCAACAATGAAAAAGAATTTGAAAAAAAAAATTTTTGTACGTTGAATTAAAACATATAAATAAAATATTTATGAAAAAAAATTTGATTTGAATTAAATATTTATGTTGTGTTTTTATATCACTTATAAAAATTGTAAGGGTGAACGCAGACTTTATGGGCTATGTGTAAATAGCTGTGAATGTTTACATTTTTTTAAATGAAGTTTTCAAGAAGTTTTCAAGTGTAATGATAAAAAATTGCATTATGGAAAAAGTAATTTTTTTTAAAATTAGTTAAAACTTAAATTTTACCCAAACGAATTACAATACTGGAGATTAGGGATGGGCAAAAAATATCGATATATCGATATTTTCTTATACATATATCGATATATCGTCGATATTTTTAATTTCGATACATCGATATATCGATATTTTTTTTCTCCAAATATATCGACAGTATCAAATTCGATATTTTTTATTTATAATATTTTGTCTATTCGAAAAATTGTCATTCTTTTAGTGTAATTTTGTTGATGTATGTTCCATGAAATATTGGTGGAACAGTAAGGATCTTGGAAATTAACTCTTTTCAGCTTAATGTTTTGTAAGAAAAGGAATTTTTGTGTTTTATTTAAAAAAAAATTGGGGACTACGTATGAACTTTCATTGTTGAAAAAATATCGATATTTCGATATTTTTTATTCGATATACATATGTATATCGATGCTGATCGATATTTCAAAATATATCGATTTCAATATATATCGATATATTTTTTTCACTTGCCAGTTCCTACTGGAGATGTGTACTTAAAAAAAATGTAAATATTTAAATAAATGTTTGCATTATGTGTCAAATTTCATGTTTTTATAAGTTCATCTTTTTGGTAAAGTTGCGAAAAAGTTTCTTATCTTCCGTGGTATAGAACTTACGGATTTCTTCGAGGAATGATATATATGTCGTCATTTGTGGGAAGCTCAGTCATACTAAAATTTTATGCAGCTTCTTTCAGCTAAGGAAATAATAAAATTTTTTCTAGAAAAATTGCAGCTTAAAATTGGCGGAACTTTAGAATTATTGATCAAGGAGAGGGATATAAGAGGTATATGTAGCTATGCTGAAAGTAAGATTTCAAATGACATTTCCGATGATATAAAAAAAACAAATGTCGAAAACGAAATAGGCTAAACATCACAGAGTTTTGGAAAGATTTAAACTTATCAAAGATACATGAGATTCATTTTACTGGCCCTCAAACAGGTGGGCCTCAAACAGCATATGGTGAAAGTAGCGCAAGAAGTAAGAGAAAACTGGCCTCAAAAGTTCAGAGCACAGTAACAATACAGGTTTGTTGATTTATTCTGCATTTATATCAGCAAGAAAATCACATATTCATGATGTTAAGGTCGTACTAAATAAACCATTATCTCCTTCTCACGCATCTCAAATTTACACAAATTTAAAGTAGAAATCATTTTGAAATAATATCCATATCACCTGAAAAAGCCATAAAGTTTTTGTTGGAAAACGGTTTGACTGTGAAACAATATAAAAAACAATATAATATCCTACTGTTAACAACTCTAAAAAGGAATTAATTTGAAACGTTCGGAAATGTGAACTAGTTTTTATAAAAAGTACTTAAGCAAATCTCAAGAAATAAATTACAATTCTTTTTTAATATCCATAAAATAAGTTAAAACTATAATTATTATGCTACTACAATCCACAAAATGTGTTAAGAACGTACTTCTTGGCAACACTGTTTATATTTTTGCCATTAAGTTGCAGCACCACTTGCGGTATTAATGTCTTCAAAAATTAGTTGCAAGTTCAGCTGCAAGTAAATAAAAAAATGTGGCTGCGTTAGTAGAAAAGTGTGGGTGTATTGAGTTTTTCGAACTTGTACTTGCATGTAGCAAAGGAGAGTTAATTGAAAAATGTTAGTTTATTCAAACAAAATGAAAAAAAATTGTTCGAATATTCGAATAATTCTTATTCGAATGACAACACTAATGTGTACGAACATTCAGCCAGTCATTCAGACAATGTCTGTTTAAGAAAAGAAAAATGAAATAAAAAGATAATGAAAATAAAAAAATAAATAAAATCAGAAGAATGTTTCAATTTATTTTTACACTATCTGCGAAACTTACATGTTCGGTTCACGTGATCAGCATAAAATCGCTTGGTTACATATCGTTTTAATTCTGAAGAATTAAATACTGATTTTCTATTTAGTTAAATTTCTTTAATGACAAAAATAAATTGCATGAATGTTTTATGATTTTATGGTTTTTTGTTCGTCAGCGTTTGTGATCGTGAGTGAAAAGTTATCGCGATCCTATCCCTTGGAAAAAAATTATTAATTAATTACATAAGCTAGTAACAAAAATAAAAAAGCTCCGACCCTCATCACCATATATATCATCTATCTAACGTAATTAATTTACCGATTTCATTGAGCCCAAACAGAATACCTCTGCTCGAAGTTGGTGAAGGAGTATGCCAATAAAAATTACTGCTTCGCTCGAAGTAGGTTTGTAAGCGAGAGTTGATGGTTGTTGTTGTACCTCCTGCTTTGAAACGCGCTTAAAAAGGCACGATTTTTGTTCGCGATGTCCCATATGGCAGCTCTCTTGTTTGACATCAAATTATGCTCCTTTCAAATTATATCTGTTGGTGTTATTACGTCATACAATTATGTAGTCTTTAAACTTCCTTGTTGTGTCATTAAGCTAAAAAAATCAAATCGTATGAATTACTATGAATCCCTCTTCTCTCTCTCTCTCTCTCTCTCTTTTCCTTGCAGTAGGTGAGACTGAACTATTTTATGATTGACAACAAAATGGGCGATCTCTGCCTTCTTTTTGTACCTCCGCGGAAGTGCTTCAGAGCTGCGCATTTGAAAAGCATGATATTTTTTACTGCTGCCAGAAATCCAATATTTTTTGCTTTGAAGTAGTGCTCAATGTCAAGGCTACCAATAATGTACTTTCAATTTGATTTAAGTAATATAATATATAATATAATACCAATTTTTCTTTTCTTGATAACCTGTGCGTGTTTCTAACTAAAGTTCTGTCAGACAAACACCAAAACATTTGTTATTAAAAATCATCGCAAATGGTTAATCAACGGCTAGTGCACATAGGCTTGGCATTGCAAGAAGTTCTCTTTTTCGATTCTCAATTACCGAATTGGAAGCGATGCACATTGGGACAGGTATATGGGGGTTATTGGCAGCAATTCAATTTTAAAATTTGCGATTTTGAAAAATTTATAGTTATAATTTGATAGCTTAAATTTTTCTGCACTTGACTGCGTATTAATTTTTTTTGATTTGCGAAAACTAAAATTTGACGAAAAAAATTGGAGTTCATATTCGTGTTCAGCCGCCAAAATAACTAAATACACAATTTCAATCTCTAGGGAACAAAAAAATTTGCCGAAATTTGCAGATTTGTCGGCTTTTGTTATTATATTAGTAGTTATGTGCTTTTTCAATATTTTGCTATTTATTTGGTTAAATATACGATTTAGATAAAAGTCGATAAGGCAAAAGCTGTTGAAAACTTCATAGAGAACAACTTTTTAGAAGAAAAGTTTTCATGATGTGGTCATATTTTTCGAGTTGTGGGTCATCATGCCGTATATAAGTATATAGTTTAATCAAATTTCAACCGCAAGTCGGCACGGGAAGGCGTGGTCCCAGTGGTGTGAAATTATTTGAGTCATATTTGCATCAAGCCTCCACTTTTTCTTGGGGTTTTCAACTAATCACAGTCATAATTAAAAGTTCAAAAGACCAAACAGAAGATGAACAGTGGCTCTTAAAACGACTGGAACATAAATCTGAAAAAAATGTCTCAATTGAGACAAAATTCGGAAAAATTTTCTTGAATAACAACTAAGCTTTTAAATACATTAAAAATCACTAAAATCGAACAACAACAACATAACAATTGCTTTCATTACCATTATAGTTTTCAAGCGGTTTCAATACATAATAGCAACCGCAATACTGTTCATTTGTTAGTTTTGAATAGTTGACCGAGCACACATACGAATCTACTAGACAATTGTTCAATTCACAACCTGTCGTATGTATGTAGATGTTGTATATCGTATAAATGTTGTTTATAATTTCTAAATACACAGTTTCTAAGCAAATGTTTATGTTGAAATTACCAATAACATTTATGGGTGATTCTCATTCTGAAAGTACATTTTTTTCATACATTTTTTTTGTTTACCAATGTAATTAAATGAAACATGGATCCTCAAATAAAATGATATTTTTCGTTTTTTTAAACACTTTGTGTATTGAGCGTTATATTTGCTTTCGCGGTTGTTCTAAGAATGTTTTTTAGCGAAAAAATACACCACAATAAAAGTATAGGGTTTGAAAGCACTATACATCTATCTACTCTCTAAAAACAACAATTTATAATAATCGCAGGACGATATTAAAAGTTATGACCACTTTTTGAATTTTGACATGGAAAACTAAAAATTTTTATCTTTTAAAATAGTTCATTAAGCCAAAAGTAGTCTTATTTGAAAGAAGAGTTACTTTCAAAGAAGACTAATTTTCAATAAAATCGACCAACAATGTTGAAAGTTATGTCAATTCAAATAATTATTCGTAGCAAAATACAGTCTACCTAGGTAAAGCAAAATTTAAAAAAAAAAACAGAAATTTGTAAACAGATATGTAATGTGCTTTATATCGTTTCTACCTTTCGGCTGCTGTTAACTTTTTTAACGCCCTAAAATTTATAGAAAAATTTAAAAAATGTTTTTTAAAACATTTTTATACGAATTCAATATTTTTTAGAGCAAACACAATATTTTGAATTCAATACAATTCAGATGTCTCATCTTCAACGTATTTTAACATAAACTTCTTAGTTATTCACTGAAAGTATCAATTAAATTAAAAAAATATGGATGATTGATGAAACAAAGTTCACAATACTTTTAAATATTTACACGCAAAGAAAAAACATGGTTGTGGCAACCATAATCAAAGAGCAACATACTATGATTGAATATATGGCTGAAAACAACCATATATATAGTTCAAAACAACCATATACATGGCTCAAGCAACCATATGTATGTTTCAAAACAACGATATATATCGTTAAAAATTGCAATACATGGTTTGAAATAACCATATATATGGTTAAAAACAACCATATGCATGGTTCAAGCAACCATGTATATGGTTCAAAACAACCATATATATATTGTTCAATATTACAGAACATGGTCTGAAATAATCATATGTATTGTTGAAATTAACCATGTAAATGGTTCTAAATAACCATATACCTATATATTGTTCTATATACTCATATATTTATTGTTTTCTTAACCATAAGTTGATTAAAAAATTGACAGGAATTAGAAAATTTTTTTATTTCAATTTAAATCAAAAACTAAATTTTTCAACTGGTTGAATCTGAAATAAAAAAAATTATTATCTATTTTCACATATGTAGATACATACATATTTGTTGACACATGTTATATTTACAATCGGGCATGTTCTGAAAAACATTTCGTTGTGAAATCGGCAACTTTCAGGATAGAATCCAACTAAAAAGCTCACTTATTGGAGGTTTTTAATTGGTTTTTGTGTTTCAGATATTTCACAGATTTTATCAGAACAAAGCTACGAATGCACTAAATTGTCTGATTAAAGAACACTTTTCTTCGCTTTTGAAATTTTGCTATTTCAAAACTGAATGGTCTTCAGAACATGGCCGAACATTAATTGTCGGAATATATCACTTTTTGTTATTTTAATTTTTTTATTTTTTCACACCAACCGCTCACAAAAATAAACCAAACGCTGTCAAGTAAAACACAAAACTAACAAAAAGCATTCAACAAAGGGATAGAACAACAACTTTTTTGGAAGCAGAGAGCCATGTCTGTTTTATAACCATAGTTTTATTGCAAACAAAACAGTATAGATAAGAACGATATTTTATTATTATAGAACCATTCTGTTGTTGAATTTTAAATAAACCAGGATTGTAGTCAGAATTTTTTCAACAATATATATTGTTCAAGCCAACCATGTGTCAATTTTCATGAAATCTAATCATTTCATGATTAAATGTAAACGTTAGTTTTTTTGCCTTAAACTAATTAAGGTTCACAGTCATTTAATACAATAATAAGTTACTTGCCACATTCAAAAACTGTGTCGGGAAACATGTCATTGCTGACGCAACCATGCCACAAGCATATATTTTCTTTGCGTGTAGAAATACAAGCTTACGCTATTATTTTAGTGTATATTGTTAATGATATTTTAATAATTAAACTGAGTACTGAAGTGTACTAAAAAAGTGTAACGTTCAATATACAAGACTGCGGACAACAACAATTTAAAAAAAATTATAATTGCTAATATTTTAAAAATATTTGATGTGTGAAATAAGAGAAGCAAATGCAAATATTCTAAAACCGTTATAAATTTAAACTCGTTTTTGGAAAAATTCATAGTTTATTAATGTGAAAAATCAACAGCATGCATTACGGACACGCCATTTTATATGAAGGCAGTATAAACAGCATTTTCCTTCTTCGTTTTTAAACCATAATGGGCAATCTTACACAAGAAAACTTATGCATGTACATTTATTTATAATTTATTGAATCATGCTAAAGTACTTACTTACTTACTTACGCATAAAGGCGAAGTTTTTTATTTATGAGTTAATTTGATGAAATATTCAGCCATATTACGTAGTGGTGACGAAATCGATAAAATGTGGCAACGCTTGCCACATGTTTTACATTGGAATCGCTTAATTTCAACTAAGACTACGACTACGACAACCGAATAGGGGTCATTTTACTATACTTTCAACGGACACGAAAAAGCATTTGAAATGAGAATCACCCTATACGATCTATAACACCTACAGAAGATTGTGAATTGCCCAAATTGTTTTAACTTTTTGCTGCAAACTCATGCGTAAAAGTTTATCACTAGAGACAAATCTAATGTCTAGTGTCTAGACAATAAATGTAAGTATTTATTTACATTAGAGTTTTTGAAAAGAGAATTCTCGGAAAAAGCCTCACTAATGTTCCCGCGGTAATCGGGGAATTATATAAAAATTATTTTTTAGTCCAATCGTTATACAGGCTAAGGTTCGTAACATTATAGACGTTATATAATTTGTAGCACCAGCGTTCCCAGTTTTATTTAATACCTAATCCCCAATTTTCGGTTTTTTATCCCCACATATTCCCAAAATATCATCGCCAAAAATCCCCATAGCACCTTTAAAATAAAATCATATTATATCAAAGGAAAAATATAAATAATGTATGATTAAGAGTTAACGTGGACTTTAACGGCAAGTTTTGTATAGCGAAGTTTCCGTTAAATTCCATGTTAACTGTTAATCGTGCATTGTGAAAAATTAATTAAATCCATTTATATTGAATATTTTAAAAATAAGTTTTATTAACACCCGACCAAAAAAGAGGGGTGTTATAAGTTTGTAATATCTGTCTGTGTATCTGTACGCGCCATCGTGGACCGATTTTGATTTTTTGTTTGTTTGACAGGTGACTTGATCGAGAGTATTCTTGAAGAAAATTGTTCCAGCCGTTTAGAAGCATCTCCTCTTTTCTTCCTGTACCCTATTAAATCTGTGTGTCTGTGGCAACGCAGCTCACAAAGGACTAGACAGATTTTGAATGATGACTTGATCTAAAATCATCTAGCCTTTGCTTAAAGAAAATCGGTCTAGCCGTTTGGAAGTTATCATCCATTTTCTTCGGTGGTTTTTAAAATTTTTATTTAATGTTATTTGTACATACTTTGAGCTTTAAATATCTATATACATACATACATACATACAGACGTACATACATATGTATGTATATAAAAAGAGTAAGAGGTACGTTCACACTGGGCAGCAGTGCTAAATGTTCGTAATTCAAATAAGCAGTTCTCAACACAGAAAAAACTATAATTCATTTTCTATTACTAAATTCACAAAAATCGTAAAATTAAACTCTAAAATTCGTAAATATTTAAAAAAAAAATCGCATTTTTTTCTATCAAAATTTTGTATTGGAATATTTAAAAACCAAAGAAAAAAATAATTAAATTTAAAAACAAATTCAAACACATGTGTGATAATGATAATTTTTTCTGTGATGATTTTTGGAAATAGTTGTATAAACTGCAAAAACACGTTTTTCGCGAATATCTCGAAAACGCTTCTTGAGAAAAATAAATGAATGTCATATTCCTGAGCAGCGACCCCAAATTAGCTCATCAAGGATCTAATTTTTGAGGTGATGGCAAAAAGTTGAAAATTAGTAAACCAGTGTTATCATTCACTTGAAGCCAACGGCTATTTGAAAAACCTTGGGGACTCAAACTAAGAATATATTGCCCTTTTATCAGTATGGTGGCCAAGAACTGAACAAGTCACAGCTAGGGCTCTACTTGACAAGGTGTACTGACTAATATATGTATATTTCGATCACAGAGGCAATGAAAAGCTATCCTACATATGCTCTGGATGCTATTTTACTCATTCCCACTTTGCAAATTATAGTGAAAGGGGGAGGCCTCCAGGAGTGCGCTTTGGTTACCAGATATTTCCATTATAAAAATTGGAGATCTGGAGGGAACATTGAAATATTAGGACAGTTTGTAAACGATCCATATATCGGGATGAATGATCGAATACAAACGACATTTGTCTTGAACAAAGACTTTGATATTATAATTAGTGAAAGAAGCCAATGGTTGAACCATACTCCATGACACGAAGATGCCGACCAGATTTGGTTCACTGACGACTCCAAATACGAAAATGGAAATACGGGATCAGGGATATACGGCCTTAATTATCGAAGAGTAAACTCCTTAAGATTTTCTAGGCGGAAGTCTACACAATCCTCGTTTGTAGTAGAGAATGACTGAGGAGAAAACTTAAGAGGTTTCGAATCTATTTGATATCAGATAGCAAGGCAGCACTCAAGGCCTAAATCTCTTATGAGTTAAGGTCTGGAGTGGTCAAGGACTGTATTGTACTTCCTAATGAACTTGGGGCTTAAACAAACTGACATTATGGTGTGTCACTGACCATAGATACCATACTAGAAACAAACGGACTGACTGTCCAGCTAACAGAGGAGTCCAGCGTAGGTTTATAGGACCGAAACACTTCTTTGGTATCTTACGTGGATGTGTCAAAGAAAATAATAGTTCCTAGGCTCAAATAGAGTTTGCTCGCCTTTGGGAAGACCTTCGCGTTTTCAGACAAACAAACAGGTTTATTACGTTCTCCCAAAGGTTACTCTAACTGTTACTCGACAAACATGACCTTAGGCTACAAACAGGGTATTTTACCTGACACAGTGGTCTCAGATAATACCAATTCAGTTTGCGCAGACTGTAAAACACAAGAAGAGATACCGGAATACAGAATGAAGAGTCTCAGAGGAACCCTGATGACTTTAAAGTAAGTATATAATCTCTCACCGAGCAAAATGGTTGGCTTGATGCGGAGCGCTAAAGCTGTTTTTAGACTATTATACAAGCTGTTCGACTTCTGCACAAAATGCTACCCTGATATAATGTGTTGTTATTGCTTTTTTAAAACTTTCCATAAACTCATTAGATCAGGGTTGCATTTTCTACAGAAGTCGAACGGCTTGTGAGATAGTGTAAAACAGCTATAACCAGCATCAGTGAACATTTGGGCTGCACAAAAGATCCTTTGGTCCGCGATGCTTGTGGCCTATATATAATAATATTGGGTGCTCGTTTTGTTAAAAACGGATATTTAGAAAAAATCACCAAAAATACCCGTAGATCGCTGAAATGGAAACTCTGGTATATACAAAGTATTTTGCCGATAGCAGATATGTATGCATATAAGCACTCTTCAATTGTTTTAGATATTATTTACAATAATTTTTAAATAAGAAAATAGAAAAAATCCATTAAGTACTCGTAAAGTACTTGTACTTTCTTTTATTTATTTTCGCTATTACATATTACATTGATGAATGAATATTATCGGTCTGTTCGTTTTTATCTATCTCTTCCCTTTTGAAAAGTGAAATTTAAAACTTTTTCTTTAAATTTTTATTTGCTATTTTAAAATGACTAGATTGTACATAATAAGATTATTAATGCAATGTAAAATTTGTAATACATATTGAAGAATTAATTCATTATTTAATATCAGTTCGCAATTACGTTTATTGTTATTAAATAATATGTACAACAAACAGTACACATAAGTTACATTTGATAGTAAAAAATAAAAAGTTATTCAATAGGTGCCGTTAAATGCATAATTTGGATTTATTTAAAGAAAATAATACCAGAAAATTTAATGACGTTATCATTAATAATAATAATAAAAAAAACTGGTATGAAATTAATTTTAATACAATTTTAGTAAATTGATATTCAGCTTAAGTACTCGCAATAGCTTACGAAGGTTCGTTGTATTTTGGGGAATAACAAAATTTTTGGACAGAAATTAAGAGCACAATTTCTTAAAACGCAACGGACAAGCATTAAAATATTTGTTGTAAAAATAATTCAAATTATAAAACAAAATTTATAAATAATTTTACAACTGAATGTCTTTCTAGATATAATTTCGGATCGAATTGGGAATGCTGTGTAGGGACCAATTTTCATGTATGTATATGTATATCACGGCAAAATATTTACACACGGTAAACAACTTCCACTGCTCAAATGAAATTATAATTTGCGAATAAAAATAAATATGTACATTAGCGGTGTTCAGTGTTTGATGCAAATGGCCTCTCAAAGATGCGAATTTAAAATATCGTAGCTTTTTAGGGTTCCGTACACCAAAAGTGTTAAGGAACCTTATTATTTTCGCTACGCTGTCTGTCTGTCACTGGCTGTTCTCTCGGGAACCGTATGACCTACGGACCTGAAACTTTCACAGAATATGTAAAACTTTGGCTGCTACAGCAACAAATATATGATAGTTAAAAATCAAAGTATCACAAAGGGACCATTATTATTGGACCCAAGTGGGCTGGAACCCTTTCTTTATAATTTTCACCAGCGACCTGATAACCTAACCTAAAAATCAAAGGGTGTTCTAAATCGAGCAACAAAACATATTGAATTGCTAATGTAATATACAGACACTTATATATAGACCCTTTAAATTTCCAAAGTTAGTGTTAATTAGTGTTGTCAGTAGAATAGACTACATCAATTAACATTGATATTTAAAACAATACAAATTAAAGGGTGTTCTATCAGTTAATGTAATTTTGACTATGCAATTTAGACAATTTGCTGCATCTTGGAAACCGTAAGAGACAAACTCATGAATTTAAAAAAAAACACTAAAAATAAAATATTCCAAAATTAAATGAATGTCAAAACGAAAAATCCCCAAAATAAAAAAGCGCTTAAAGGAAAAAACTCAAAATAAAAAAATCGATAAAACGCAAAAAATCACCAAAACTAAAATGATTGCCAAGAAACTAAAATGGCCGTCAAAAACCGAAAAAAGTCGTCAAAACGAAAAAAAAGCACTAATACCTAAAAAAATCAATAAAATTAAAAATTTCATCAAAATCGAAAAAAAATCGTCAAAAATGGAATAAAAACTAAAAAAGAATAGCTAAAAACCGAAAAAAACACCAAAACGAAAAAAGTGTAAAAAAAACGCTAAAACTCAAAAAATCACCAAAAACCGAAAAAATCCCCAAAAACCGAATAAAGCGCCAAAACTTAAATAAACACTAAAAATATTGTCAGAAAGCAAAAAAAACTTAAAAAAAGCGCCCAAACCAAAAAATCGCCAAAACTTAAAAAATCGGCAAAAACGAAAAATCGCAAAAAAAAAATCTAAAAAAATCAGCAAAATGAATAAAAGCGCCAAAACCAAAAAAAATCTCCAAAACACGAAGAAAAGTTAGAAAATAAAAAAACTAATATAAAACAAAAAAGCTAAAAAGTCAAAATGAAAAAAGGGCAAAAACAAAAAAGGGATATATGTGTATTAGTACGGAACCCTTCGTGTGCGAGCCAAAGTCGCACTTTACTTAATTTATTTATAAAACAATTAAAAAAAAATAGACTCCTATTTATAGAAACGAAAAATTATAGTATCAATAAAAACCAAATTTATCAATGTTTTATGCGGGGGAAAAAATTAAAAGCAAAAACACTAATACACCACAATTCTAATGCAATTGTAATCTTATACAAAAACCACTAAAAACAGATTTCGAAATTACAATGTTACAAATTAGCATCAATCGCACTGTTTTTTTTTCAACAATACCCTTTTGTTATTTTAATAAAACTTGAAACGAAAACACAAAATTTCACTAACAATAAATGCCAGTTATAAGAAAATCTTAAAATATCTGCTTACCTTTTGTGTTCCGAACAAAGATTCGTATCAGTATCTTTATCTGTCACCACTACAGAGGCAGGACTTGATCTATATTGGCAGGATTTGCGGCGTAAGCATGATTTAGGTTGTATTTGTAGCACTGGTGCTGAGACAATACGCTCTAAGCGGCGACCCACATCGGGCATAGTATTTGAACTGTTACTGAATTGAGTGAATGAGTTACAGTTGTTAATCAAACGATTGTTGGTTGAACCAAAATTGGGACTAGTGGAACGTTGATGAGCATTATTAACCATGGCCTTGGAGGCAAGCGTTATGACTTGGGGACGGCAATAACGTGAAGCACGATTATGTTCATCATTACAACTGGAATGAAAATAATGAAAAATAATATTCAGTTAAATTTAGTTTCTAATAAATTAACTTAAACTTGGTTGATAGCAACACGCGTGTTTGCGTTTTTATTATTATTATTGCTAATAAATTGAACTTAATTTAAGATTTAGTACAATTTAAAGGAAAAAAGCCATTGTCAAATTTAGTAGTATAATTTTGTTAAATCATAAAAAAGAGCGAAAAAAGTGCCCAATTGATACCTCTTGATTGAATTTATTAATTTTTGCTGGCAACCACTTTGTTGTTTGTTTTCCGTTTGAGCGATATTTATTTTTAAAATACATATGTATCCAGTAGATATAATATATTTTATTTATAGGTGTAGCACATACATTTGCGAGATGTACATTTGAAGAGATGTTAAAGTAACGAAAATAATTTATGTATATAATAACCAGTGTTGCAATATTGTTATCTCGAAAATCTTCTAAATACAAAATAAATAAGTATCTTAGTTTTCCCTCAAAAATCTTCTTTCAGTTAAAATCTATGTTATTGAAAATACAACGCCAGAAATATATAAACATGAAACTGCCAAGCATGAAGGAAAGAGTTTATCAAATTCAGACACTGTTAAGACTTTCTTTGAAAAAGGACCGAACTTAATTGTACTCCTTATATATTTCGATTCATAACACACAAATTCTTCGACATGTATACCGTGAACATTGAGGAATGGATGTATTATAATAGTGCTCTTCTAAAAATAACTCCAAGAAATTGATGCCTGCATATGATGTTCAGTTGAATGAGAACTGTTATCACTTTCGGACCAAAAAAAGTTTAAAGAAATTTGCTTACAATAAGTATTTAGCTATACTAGTAAAATAAATCCTTAAATGATTCGATGAAAATTTGTTACATATCGATTATCATATCGCCTCTACCATCTGCAAGTATCAAATGTACAAAATGCGCTTTTTAGATTCATGACCGTGGTCCTCCGATTTGTACGACACGTTTCGCTACAAAATGCTGAATGTCACAAATATATTAAAACTTGCACATTAAGGAAGACGTTGATTTTATGCTCGCTATAGGGGGGTTGTTGCATAGTGTAATGTTCCAAGCCGTTAAAAAAATTATTCACCATTATTTGGCGAAGCGATAAACAAAAAAAATCAATAGTCCAATTCACAATCTTGTGCAAATGGTCTTGCATCGTAGCTTTTGCAAAATGGTATTGCATATTGATAATCACCACTTGACAATTGTTAGTGGTGAATATAAATATACTACACCATTTTGCAAATGCTACGATGCAAGACCATTTGCACAAGATTGTGAATTGGGCATTTGCAAAATGGCATAGTATATTTATACTCACCACTACAATTGTTAAGTGGTGAGTATCAGTATGCAATACCATTTTGCAAATGCTACGATGCAAGACCATTTGCACAAGATTGCGAATTGGGCTAATGTTCTTTTATTTCTTGATAGAAAAAATATTTACTCAGGCTGCAACGAGCTTCGTCTATAACGAACAAAAGTACGTGGTCAAACAGAGTTCGTTATAGTCGAACTCTACTATACATTTTGATTAAAAGATGCGTTTATTTACCCCTTTGCCTAATCCATATCCAAAGATAAACGCTCTTAGTCTATGTCCAGGCGAGTCAACTTTTGCTTCTGCAACTTTCTTAAATTTTCTTTTGAAGCTGCATTCGTGTCCATATAATGAAATTCTTGTTGCGCAGCTTTTGTTTTTTTACATATGTAGCTTTTGTTGTTGCTTAGTATTACGAAGAAGAAAACAAAAGAGAGTTGCATGTACATGAAGCAGTGTACCCCTTCCCTATCTTCTCACCTCTCTCTCCCATATACTCAAAAGTTGCGCAGCAAAAGTTGACTCGTATGGACATAGACTTAAGAAGTAGCTAAGCTTTAGTCGAGCACCCGAACTAGGGATGGACAAAAAATATCAATATATCGATATTTTCTTTTAATATTTGTACGTAATTATTATTCGAACTAAATAGGTATAAGTCGGAAGTTATTATTATTCGGCTTAAGTTCAATAATTGAATTAATGTAAATTCAAATTATTTTTAAGAGTGGAATCAAGGCGAATTCATACTAGGTGGCCGCAAGAGCCCAACTGTAAATGTTACACATTTGGCCTGTCAGCAGTGTTAATGTATCAGCTTTTTTGACAGCCCAAATGTAAATTATCCACGGCGAATTCTCTTGCGACTACTTGGTGCTGATCTACCTTGAGTGGAATATTAGAATATCTAATAAGACTAGCAGAATGGATTACTACTACTAATTTCGACAGCCGCTACGCTGTCATCATCAGCTTCCTTTGTTCGATTTTACATATTAATAAAACATCAGCTATTTAACCAAATTTTATGAGGAAATAGAGTATGAGTATCTTATTTCTTTTATCAATATGGTGAGCCGAAATCTCACCTTCTGATTATTTATTCCAATTTTTCCAACTCTTTATTTTTAGTTTAGGTTTTGCTTGTACGTAAGCTCCGCCTACGATAAATCAAGCTTGACAAGCCCCGACAGCTCAAGATTGTCAAAATTTGTTAATATATTTTCAATTCCTTAAATAAACTTAGGTGACATACAAGGCAAATTCAAGCCAGGTAGTCTGTCAAAAAAGCTGATACATGAACACAGTTGACAGTTCAAATATGTAAACATTTACGTAGTCAGCTGAGCTCTCGAGGCCACCTGGTATGAATTCGCCTTGGGTGACATCATTTATAGTTCAAAAATTTATATTGAAATTCAATAATAGTATAAAATGTCTATTTTATTTATATTTGCACAGTTCAATACTTTATTTCCGCATATTTCTTCTCGTAAATTCGCCTTGGTGGGTTGTCTTTGATAATCTAAATATTATCACCTGAAACGGAAAACGCCCTAACTAACATTTTCATCATTTTACACGAGAAAAAAATTAATATGCTATATTATTTAATTCGACTGTTCTTTTTCCTTTTATATTTTCTTAATGTTATCGCTATGGTGAAATACATCGGAATTTACTAAAAATCTGATTAGAACATTTTGTTGGATAGGGCCAGGGCGAATTGATAACAGGCGGCGTTATCAGCGCAGCTGACTGTTCAAGCAACTGCCAAGCTTTTTTATAAATTTAATATTTAAATAAATTGAAAAAATTTAAATGTAAGTTTGTTAGTTTGTTTTGACAGTTACTTAAACAAACAAAAATTGCTTTGTTGTATCAATTCGCCGTTGACTATACCTTATTCATCTACCTTGGATAGGACTTTCCGCAAATATCTTTCAAGGTGAATTCTCTTCCGACTATCTGGTGTGAAGGTCCATTGGTTTAGATCATAAACTGTAAATTTAGGGGGCATTCCGAAAAATAAAACCAACTTGCTTATTAACAGAGTTTAATTTACAAAGTACATATCGCACACTAAATCACAAACAGTCACAAGTCAAAAGATTCCAAATATTCACAAGAAGCAACGCAAGTAAAATAAAAATATGCGTAATGGTATTTTGTCAGTTAAACATTACTGTGATTAACCAATTTATGCAGAAAAAATAAAGATTTTGAAAAATTTTCAGTTGTGACTGTTTTTGATTTAGTGTGCGACATGTACATACTTAATCAAATGAATTTTAAATTTATAAATTGAAATGCACATTTAAACAAAATAAAATTCTAATTTTGTCATTTTGAAAACTAAAAAAAATTAAAATAGAAAACTGTTTCAAGTTCAAGGCAAAAATTAATAAGAATTATCTCTTTTCTTCTCTCACAAAAAAAAAATTAATAGCAATTTATTTTAAAAATTCTAAATCATATACACAGTATAAACATATACTACATATTATATTGCAGCGAATATCAAGAAAAAGTGTTGATGATGATGCGTGCATGTAGTATGTTCTCAACCGAATAGATTTATCTATGACCGTACATATTTTGGATGTTCAGTGTAGCCAACACACAGTACTTTGTTCTTATATACATATTGATAGTATAGATTTTGTTGTAAATGATGAAAAGATACATCCAAACAATTTAAGCTGTTTTTAGACTATACCACAAGCTGTTCGACTTCTGCACAAAATGCAACCCTGACACAATATGTTGTTATTGCTTTTTTTTAATTTCCATAAACTCATTTGATAAGGGGTTGCATTTTGTACTGAAGTCGAACGGCTTGTGAGATAGTGTAAAACAGCTTTTAATGACATGAGCGGTTGACTATAGATAACAGAAATTCGACGCGACCCACGATTTTATTTTAGTCTGATCAATGCCATATATTGGCGAGAAGAGTGATGTGATGACTGACATCTCGTACTACCTTATTTTTTTTTAGTATGTAGTTCATTATCTGCAGCAGTATTACACAGAAACAATTTTGCTTCATAAGAAAAACGAAAAAATTTTATAAAATTTTTTCCATTAATCCAATGAAAATTTCACAAATTTAATTATAATTTCAGAAATCCTATAATCATTTCATTAATATTGTGAAAGAATTTCATTGGTAGAATGATAATTACATAAATCTAGTGAAAAGTTTCATTAAAATTCAACCAACAAAAATTTTATTAAAACTCAGCCAACGAAATTCTTCCACAATATTAATGATTGATTTATGAAATTGTCATTCAACAAATGAAATTCTTTCACATTATTAATTAAATTTTCATTGGAATTGTGAAATTGTCATTGGATTAATGAAAAAAATCTAATGAAAATGTTTCATTGGTTTTATGAAGCAAATTTCTTTCAGTGTATGTTTAATTGCAATAAAACCGTTTAACTTGAAATCTTTTTACCTCTTTTAGTTTTTACTTTTTTACTTGAATATCGATGTCCTGTCTAAACTCTATGCTTTACCATTTTGTTTCACACTTTATCTTGGATTTGGACTTTTTTCACGTTGTACTGCATTCTACTAGTCAAGTGCTTTCATTTAATATATATCTTATATTGAGGCGGTTGAAAAAATGCATACTTATTATTACTTTTTATGGGCGCGGCTCTGTCAAATTTACTAATCACAAAATTGTATTGTCATTAAAATAAAGGCGTTTACTAAATTTTAGATCAATTGGTCAAGAGGATGGCGTTAAACCGAAAAATTATTTTTTATGGGCGTTTTTCTAACTACAAAATTATATTTTCATTAAAAATGAAGGTGTCTGCCGAATTTTAGATCAATCGGTCAATAGGAAGGGGCTAAAATTAAATATTATCTAATTGCGGGTAATGTGGTATAGGCTGGTAATGTGTTATAGTAGTTTTTTTAACTAACAAGATAAAAATAATGTAATTAAACTTATTGTGGGTTGCCTCTCTGCTAGAATTAAGAGGGCTTTGATCTGTTCTAAGGTTGTCTTGAGTAGAACAAAAATCAGAAAAATGGGAATGAAGAGAAATAAACCGATGTCAATGCTGGGAAAGTGTGGTTAATATCAGCTTGAGAGTGATTTAATTCTCGTATTAAATTTTCAAGAAAAAGTTGTATATATAAGAATTAAAATCACATTCAACAGAGCCACCTGACAAGTTGTGATAAGCAAATACACGTGAGCGCTGACGATGGAAGTGTAGCGGCTTCCGAAAGTGGCGCTACTCTGTTTTGATAAGTTATACGTTGAAAAATGAAGTTGATGTTAATTTTTCCTTTGTTCCTTGGAATATTAATCATGCCCAATTCTTTCTGAATATAACGATACGAACCTTTGGATTCACAAAAATTAATTTAATCGGAAAATTAAATTAAAGAACAAAACTAATTAAATAACTTTGGTAATATTCTATTTGATGAAGTTCGTGTTGAAATGTTTTTAAAAGCTGCACGAAAAACGAGCCCAAAGTTAAAAATATCGAATTTTTACTGTCGATACTTTTTGAAAAACATATGGATATATAGATATATTTTTGCGAAAATATCAATATTTTTTGACCATCCTTAATATGTATGTATATGAACCAATGTTTGACGGTCTTCTAAGTTTTTGTTTGTTTTTTATTAAAATTATTATTTTTTAATAACATTGTATGAAAATATTTGCAATTATTTTTGGCAATTGTTCATAAGAAACGTAATTTAGCTTGTGGTTTTGGTAGAATAATTTTTTTTAGATAAACAAGAACTATTTTTTATTTATTTATTTTATTTTATTGCATATTTTGATAGATTTCTTTACAATTGCCAAAAATAATTAGGAGAAATTGCGCCTCCGGAAATGACGCCAACAATTTGTCCTTTAGATAGCTTACGTTTTGTCATTAGTTCTTAGCGAATGATTGATTTATGTAACACAGTAAGAAAATATTAATTTCATTAAAGTAAACAAATTGTGTTATAGGCTGTCGGTTTTGAGAAATGCCAATAATGAAATTTATTTAACGATGCACATAGGGGCAGACATATGGAAAATGCGAATTTTGCAGAAAATTTTATGTCATTTGAAAGAGGAAAATTTTTCACATAACATTTGTTGAAAAGTTTTTTCCCAATGTCTTTCAAAACAATTATTACAATTATTTCCAGTGTCAAAAAATGTCTTCAAAATATAAAAGTTGGTCATTAAAAATATTACGTTTATCATTAAGGATTTTTTTGTTTTCACACTGAATTATACGATTTTAAGAGAATGGATTTGTGTAAAACTATTTTTAAAATTGTGGTCCATTCTTGATCAGAATCAGCGATGCCATTTTTAGAATTTTTTTACGATATAACAAAAAACTATATGACATACTGTGTTGTCATATCGTAAGTTTTCTACGATGTGACAACACTGCGATATGACAACACTGTGCATCTTAGTGTTGTCATATCGTAAGAAACTTACGATATCACAACACAGTATGTCATATCGTTTTTCGTCATATCGTAAAAAATTCTAAAAATGGCATCACTGGTCACAATCATGATTAACATAACATTTATACGCTTATTTTCAAGAAACCGTAAGAAATTTCACCTCAACAACGAGTTACTCAAGACACAGCAGCTAGTAAGTAGACACATCCAGCACAAAAATCTACTTTTTAAAAATAAATTTAAAAAAGTGGCTAATGCTGCACAAAACAGGATTTTTCAATTGCAGTAAAAAGATATTAACTTCTAACTGCATTCATGAAAGTTCACAAAAATTTACATTTTTCTTCAAAACATATGCCGGAAGTAGTGGTGAAAATACAAAAAAAAATCTATCGGGTATATTTTGAGAAAACTTCATGTAAATCATCTTTGTCGTTTTTCTACATTCTGACTTTTTGGCATATGCGCTAAATCAAAAATGAGCTGACGAAATGTAAATATGTATTTTCAACTGCTGCTGCAAAACTATTCAGTTTTTTCAACATGTGATTTATGCGACCGATAAGTTGTTGATTTATTTTTTATTTGCAAAGTCTTTGAGAAATTGCTTGCGGGGATTTATAAACTTGTACATACCGCTAAACAAATTTGCATTATTCACTTAAAACAATTTTAAAGCAATATATTTCAAGGTTCCTTAAAAGTTCCTAAATAGTGCACAGTTTTAATTGCTGTGCAAATTTTAAAAATTTTTAACAATGAAAAAAGTATTCATTGAAGTTAAATATTTATTTAATGACTGGTTATTTATTTCTGTTCGTAATGTTATACCGCCGATAGCGAAGTAAAACACCAGACATTGAGCAAATGAGAGTAGAGCTCAAATTTAACCTCAACATTTTCAAAACACAATTGAAACATTAAAGGTCTCGTTTAATATGTAATTTTTAAGTCTTAACCACAATAAATACTTTATGTTTGAACGGCAAAAAGTACATTCAATTTAATCAGTTTATTAACTAAGCATCGAAGGTGAAGGAGAACTATTATCAAAGTTTGATATTATGAATTTATATTTGTTTTAGCCATAAATCAATCTATTCTAAAGGTACTGTCAAAGATAAACGCAACTGCTATTTTTGGAAAATAACAATTAAATTTTACATAACTATTCTATATAGAAGGTAAATGTAAAAACATTTAATAAATATATAGTTTAAAAACCCTTGATTTGTGCTATCATGAAAAGTTTACGAAATCCAAGCACACTGAGAGAATTTGGATTAAACTGCAAAATTTAATTCGAAAATACTGGACCAAAGTTTTGAAAAAACTTGAAAATTTTCAATTTTCAAATAGGAAATAAGTGTGCAACCCATACATATGTCTTTTAGATCTTATCAAGAGCTTTATTGTACCAAAACATTTTTAAAATCGGATGGGAAACAAAAAAAATGACAAGAGTTAAAAAACTGTACATGCCCCGTTTAGAGACTTAACAGCTCCGCTTCTAAATAATTTGGAGAGTTGGTATTTAAAAGATAAACATAAAGACAGATGTCCATGTGGAATTTTATTCTGATAGAACTATCCGTTAAAAATTACTGATTTATTAGCCAAACATTTTGATTCTGTTACCCTCTGCTCTGGCCCTTTAAATAAAAATATGTGGAATATAAAGAGCTTAAATGCGCTAAATTTAAATCCGTTTCCAGTTTTATTCTATCACGCACAGATTTTTCTACCTTTCGCCAAAAATGGAAATGGTATATAAAGGTTTGTCATTCCGTATTGTAATTTCCACAATATCAATTTGCGACCCCGGAAAGTATATATATTCTGGGTCCTTATAGATGGAAAAGTCGAATTGTCGATGTGCGTTTGTTCATCAGAAAAGTTGCAGACTTCGTATTTAGACTAATATATCAGGATTTGTATCAAATATATTGGTATTGCAAATCAGCAAAAACAAACTTGCCATTAGATTTGAGCCCATGGTTATTGGTGAAAGGTATAATAAGACTCGGCATGACCGAATATAATACTTTTACTTGTTATAAATGGCTTGACTAATATTTCCACTATGCACATCACTATATCTCACGCTAAGTAGAGAACGGCATGCCCGATTACGATCAACAAAACGCCGAAATATGAATGATAATACTATCTTCAAACTGTCTTAACATGATTTTTTTTTATTTGATCAACGCTTTTGGAGTTATTCACAAACTATTTTCGAAATAGTGGCTTATAAAGTAAAATTTAAAACATTTTATCTTCCTTAAAAACTCACAAAAAAAATTTTAAACGGCATTAACTTAACCTTTTGACTATTTTTTCTTAACATTTTGACTATATCGGCAAATCCTGTGTGACGAACGCTACAATCGTAAGCGTTTTCAGATTAATATATATTTTTTTTTTAGTTTTTCAAAAGACATACCTTCAACTTATGCGTAGTGTTTATTGGGATTTAATTGGACTTTCGGATATCATAAAACATAACTTTTTACCAGCTATTTGTTACAAAATAGTTCATCACTATGTTTTGTGATGCACGCTACAAAACTGGGAGTAATTTTTAGCGAATTTTGCATAATAAAGCACACAAAATCTAATTCACAAAAGAAGGAGGAATATAAGAGAATTCTAAAATAACTTATTTGCAACCAAAAAATTGTATTGTTTCTTATCAAAGGCCGTGAATCCTTTCTGATGCACGCTACGTGACACAGTTACATTTTTTCTTAATAGCCATAACTTTTCAATTGCACAATTTACAACAAAAAAGTGTTGTAGATAATATTATTATCTAAAAGAAAGCTTTTAATAAAATGTTCATATTCCTTATAGTTTACGAGATAATCTAAAAAATAGTCACTCCCTTATTTTCAAGATAGGGGGCGTTTCCGGCCACCACCGACCTCGAAAGTTCAAACTTAAGTTTACGACCACATGTGTAACTAAACACATAAAAAATAGCATCCTATATGAAATGCATGGTTGGGTCTTTTTTACCCGACTGCGCGACGCAAAGAAGGGTATTGTGTTTATCAGCCTATGTATGTATGAATGTATGTGTGTTCCTTTGCGGCACTACATAAACCGAACGCCTTGACCGATTTTGACGTCAATCGATTGTCCGGGGAGTGTCAATAAATGTATGACAGTATTCAAAATTCAATATGGCGGTCGATAGACGCCATTTTGTTTATACGAAAAAAATAAAAAGTCGGCGAACTATATCAAAATGGGTATCAATCGACAGGTATTTGAAAATCATCTTTAGGTTTCTCTTATGATTTTTAATGTCGAATGACTATTTAGGATCTGTGACGGTTTAAAGTTGTTTTCTTTTATTTTTTTACGCAGTCGGGTTTTTTTTTTATTTTTTAAATTTTTGTCTTGTTTCGGTGTAGGTACATCCCTGCCATTCATAAAGAGATCAGAAAAAATTCCCTTTATATATTTTTAAGGTTAAATATATATGTAGCACACTATTCCATCAACATATATAAACAGTTTTGACAACTCTAAAATCCTTGGTAGACCATTTCTGGGATTTACCCATATATCATGAAAATCGATGGGTAAACGTTAATTTTATTAGTAATTAAGTGAATACAGCCAGACACTTAAAAGATAGTTTCGTTCTAAATTTTTTCCAAACCAAAAATAAATTTATTACCGAAATAAACTTTTAAGTATCTGGCCGTTTTCATTTAATTGCTAATAAAATCGATTTTCATGATATATGCCTTATTTTATTCGTAATACACCTGTCCTAAAGAAAAATAGTTAAAAGCTAAAGTTTTTTTTAGTTTTTTTGTTTTTAATTTTGCATGAAAATTCACTTTTTTCAATATTAATTTTTGAATAAGTCCGAAAGTGTCAATCAAATAAAAAACTATATTAAGAAACCTTGAAAGTACTTTCGTTGTGCATATTTTGGCGTTTTCCTGATTGAAATCGAAATACCGTTCTCGAGTTAGGGTAAAATATACTGATGTGCCTAGTGGAAGTATTAGTTATGCCCATTACAAAAATCTGTACGTGATAGAAAAAAACTGAAACGGATTTCAGTTTAGCCCATTAATCTTCTCTTCTTATACTCCACACATTTTTGTTTAAAGGACATTTTCTTTGCAGACCAGTGTTGTTTAGCAAACATTTTCTTTTTTGATTTTGCAGTTATTTCAGTGCTTGTAACAGTGATTTTTTTGTACTGTGTGTGAGTGATAAGAAATAAGAAAAAAATATCTAAATTTATGTTTTACAATTAAGTTATTACTTTAGTCGAACTGCATGGGTTTATATCCAAAGAAATTTTATTATTTTTGGCTAGAGTTCGGTTTTAATTTAATTTTTCAATTAAATTATATTTTTATTTAGAGATAAATGTGAAGCATGTAGGCAAAGAAAATTATGACTGCGCGGAGGGTTGAACTGACGTTTCGATAGCTCCCGCTAATCTAATCAGAGCTCTTTACCGCTTAGACCACTCGACCAAAGTCGGTGGTTTGCAGCCAGGAGTTGAATATCATCTACTTTTAATCAATTCATACTGTCACTTTTTATTTATTTTTAATTTTTTAATATTGAAAATTTTCTGAATTTATTGATACTAATATTTATTCTTCATTACTATTTTGGTTACAAGAAAAATTGAGTTCAAAGTTAAATGAATTCAAAAAATTTTTGAAACTTTTTGTTCTTTTAAAAATTGTACAAATTCCGCAGCAAAGGGCATGATAGCAGCATTACTTTTCAACTTATTTTACGTTTTTCGATCAATAATTTTATTAAATTTTTTATTTTTTAAGGCGATTTTTAGCGAATCCCTTTAATTTTTTTTTTTCAAAAATAATCTAAACTTTTAACTACTTTGACAGATTCTTCGAGCTTAACCAAATATGTCACAATGTTCAATGACATGTCTTATATGTTCTGGAAAAAATTCAGCTGCAGGAGCAAATAAATTGAAGAAATCTCCGAATAAAAAATACAATAAAAATTAATCAAATATTTTTCCAAAAGAAAAGTAGCATTTTTATTTTAAGTAAAAAAAAACATTAAAGCTTAAATTATCAAAAACAAAAAATTTATTTGCAAGCAAGTCATTTGTTTATCAAAGACAATAATTTATTGTACACTGGCATTGTACAATGATCTGTATGGGAGCTGAAGAAACTTATTTCTTTCTTGTCATGCAAAACATATTATAAGGCATCACCATTTTCCTATTGCGAATTATCGGAAGAAGCTCTAGAAGCAAAAAATAAAGAGTATAAGGAATTTCGATTAAGACGTACAATAAATACTGTAGCAGAAATAATCAGAATGCTGATTTAATGAAAATGTTGCTAGTTTCTTCTGATCCTTTGATCCCATCATTTAGATATAAATAGTTAAAAAAAAATATATAGAAAAAGATATGTTAACAGATCTTGAAAATCTGGTGGCATAAATAAAATATATTTTTAACGAATTCTCTAGTCCTTTTTCCTAATCGATTTTTTTTCAACTTTTGTTGCTATATACAAGAGCTACATTACATATCAACAATTTGAAAAAAATTTTAAAAAAATCTCAGCTGTCAGATGTTATAGATTTTTTTTATCACTCACACTATCAAAAAAGTTCACTGTGCGGCGCGCTGTTACATACCCAGCAAATTAATTCGCCTTGGTTTTATTTTACAAATGTTTATCAAATTATGTTTTAATAGCTATATAACAAAAGAGCATTTGGTTTTTGAGTTAACAAACAAAAGAAACGAAAAACAACATTGAAAAACGCGATCCAAATACTTCCCCTTTTCAATCTTATCTAAAATATTTATTGCCATTATCTAACAAAATAAAAATAAATTTGAATAAATTATTGTAGCCGAATATTTCTTTTGACCTTTTTTTTGAAGGTAATTGATAAAATTTAGTCTTCTTTTTTTGAAATTTCTGCAGCCATGCAGTAGAATCATGTCAAGTGCCGTTTCAATAACTAAATACGTATTATAATTTAATAAATGAAAAAAATTATTATATTTTAAATAATGTATGTATGTTACACGTAAGGAATCAATATACCCTACAGATAATATTGGACTACGTGGTCCATTTTAGCTGCAATAGAGTAGTTACAACACGGTCCTATGTAATGCAGTCATGGACCATGTCATTTGCAAACAACCCTACAGAAGACTACGTGGTCAATTTTAGCTGCAATGGAGTAGTTACAGCACAGTCCTATGTAATGCAGTGATGGACCATATCATTTGCAAACAATAGCTTCTAGTTAACTGACAAGTGTTTGCGTTTTAACGAGTACAATCGTTAAAACACGAAAACTTGGGTGCTCCATCGAATAGTGGCAAAGAGTAGTTTTAACACTAGTCTGATGTAATGCAGACATGGACCATGTCATTTGCAAACAAAATTTTATAGTTAAGCGACACGTGCTCGTGTTTTAACAATTTCAACACGAACACTTGAGTGCTTCATCAAGTGGTGACATGTAGTAGTTTTGAGACTACTCCGATGTAGTACAAAGTTGGGTTATATGGTCTAGCCTTAAGACATCGACTATGTTTTCTCCATACATTTGGGTTACATTTGGACTAGTCCTTTATGGACTATACTTTACACGCGTGCATGGAATAGTCACGTTATCTGCAGGGTAAGAATGATTCTTTGCAAGTCCCACATTTTTATGGGAGAAAGTACATACATTCGTACATACATACATATGTATGTATATTTTGAAAATCAATCAAGCTTTTGGACACTCACAGAAATTCGCTTAGCCACAGGCTGGAAATTATAAAAATTTCGAGGGTTTTGCAAGTTTTTTTGATTTTTACCCGACTACGGCAACACCTAAAGGAAGGGTTGTGTGTTTAGCAATCTATCAAAAAAAGTTTGTCAGCATGTTCCACCTTACCTCCTAATCTACTTATCCGATTTTGATGAGTGGCATCACGTCAGTGACCAAAAGTACACATGTTAATATATGACTCCAAAATATATTAATAAGAAAATAAGTTTAAAAAATTAAAATCCGACTACTTAAAAACTGCGCTCTGAAAAGGCTTTTCAAATTGGTGTTCGTAGCAACATTCTAGGGGGACATGATAAGTGGGGGGTGTTAAACGCGTTAAGACCCATTTTAATTTCGAGACTTATGCTAAATTGATGCCAAGTTTTTGGTATTAATAAGATCGTTATTGTTTTACAATTGAGTTTCGTGGCTATTTTTTTCAACTATATTTGTTTTATTCCCCAGAATCCCGGGAATAAGAAGTTTTATTTTCCATTTCTTGGCAATGGGAAAAGTCAGGGAAATTAGAAACCCTACAGAAAGCTTAACCTCTGTTCATAACAAAAATCAGCAGAAATAAAATTTTTTCTGCATTGACCTGTATCAAAAAACCAGAACAATTTAATAGTGTACCAGGACACCAGGACAATTTGCCTAAAACCAGGACGAATTCTGGAAAACCAGGACGTATGGCAGCCCTATTCTAGGGGTATCCTAGGAGCCAATTTTTTTGAATTTTATAAATTTTTATGGGAGCTCCCTTAAGGAATGGTAATAGAAGGTAAGTATTATCGGAAAAAATTTCGAAAAGAAAAAAACTAAGGAGGGTCCGCCCTACATTTTACTTCTCTGGGAGTGGCTTTGTGCCAGTTATGGAGTTTTTTTAAAGTAAATTTTTTCCTTTTTTCCCAACTTCCAAAGTATCTGCTGAGGGTTTTTCCACCGCTAAACAGCCAGCTGCAATATATATTTATTCATAATATAAGTTATCATCAGTTAAAATTTTAGTTAGGAGGAAATGACTGCCAAAAAAATTTGTTTCGTGGTTTGGAGGCTGCCGCCACTCATCCCCTCAACGGAACCGCAGCTGACGTTCACGAGGCTTTATGATACTAGTTCCTGATGCGTCTCACCAATTATCGTTCGAGAGAAACTTGATCACGTAAATCTGTCACTGGCTCCCGGACTAAAACCGCTGTTTTTTACGTAACCATTAAGGGACTTTTATCATCCGTTTTTTGGTGTTTTGTTAGTCGAAATTGGGCATACTGTTCTCAAGTTAAGGTGAAATCTACAATGTATGTGTGGAAATATTTGTAGGTGATAGGTAAAAGTTGAGGACACAGTATCACTCAAAAATGGAATTGTTGGTTGGTTGCGTGGCTGTCCGTTTCGCACAAGCATTCAAGTAGAATCATTAAGATTCCGTTTTGAAAAAATTTAATCATTTTTATTGAAATTTAATATGAAATAAATTTTATATTTAAACAGCTCGGACGTTGCAGTTATATAGGTTCAAATTTCATGATAATTATTGTCATATTTGCCGTAATGACCGAAAACCTCTTTTCATGCAAAAGTACTCAGTACTAATATCAGGTAGTACGTAACGAATAACAAAACACATTTATTACATGGATTCAATAAAGGTTTACGCGTGTTGCTATCTGATTAAGGTAAATAGACAAAATTAGCAAAGGTGGTCGGTCATAAAGGATGCCGTATTGTATAAAAATGTAGGGTTCATTTCTACGAATAAGCAGTGTGTGTGTGTGTGTGTATGTTGCATATCTATGTTACAACACCCCAGCAGCTAAAGTTACAACTTGTAACGCTTTGGCACAGTCATATTACTAGTTGTTATGGTAGTAGTCAAAAAACGACAGTCATATTATTAGTTGTAACAAGAGTAGTAACGTTACTGGTCAAAAAAGAACAATCGCATTACTAGTTGTATCGTGACTAGGAACGATACTAGTCAAAAAAGCACAATCAAATTACGAGTTGTATCGAGACTAGTAACGATACTAGTCAAAAAATTACAAAATTTTCAGGTATACGATTTTATATAAAACCAATTGTTAGCTATTAAAAAAATAAGTAGAATGTGGCTCAGTGGGTATAGTACTTGCCTTAAAGTATGAAGAATGCGTGTTCGTACCCCGGTTGAGCCAAAGTTTTTTTAAGAGTTACAAAACTCTTAATAAAAAAAACTAGTAGGCGCACTAGTTTACAATAACTAGAATTCCAACTGGGATATAACTGTATACAAATGAACTAGTTGGTCCCCTATGAAAACCCAATGTTAAAATCGATAGTTCGATATATGAAAAAAGGATAGATAGGCAACTAGTCTGAAGCAAAAAGCAACTAGTATAGTTCCAACTACATACCAGTTACTTTGTCTGCAGGGACATTATCGGTATAACTTAGAAAGTCCGCAATCACAATGTCAAAAATTATTTTTAAAATTATCGATTTTCGGCTACTGCTCAATGAAGGTTACATGTCCGCTAGACACGTCGTTAATAGATTGCTTTCAGTGAATGTTCTTAAAAAAGTGAATGTTCTTAACGAAGTTTTTCACAAAACTGGTGAACTATTAAAAAAACAAGTTTTTTTAGGTTAGATTTTTTCGAACCCTTTTTCCAACTTAAAGAATGCAGACAATAAAAATATTATTTCTCCCTATTTACTTAGAGTTTTATCAAGAATCGAATGGTTTTAAATTAAAATCGGACAATAAACTAAAAAGTTATAAGCAAAAAAATAAAAAATGTAAAGACTAACCTGACCAGACATCCCGCTTTTAAGAGTTCGATCTCGCCTAGAATTTGTATCACGCTTTTTTAAGTTTTAAAATTTATTATTATACTTTTTTAATTATTGCCAAACATTTTGAAAATGTTTCAACTGAATAAAAAAATATCTTTTTCTTTTTTCAGACAGTACAACTTATTTTTAGACGTTGCTTCGAATCTCATTACTTCAAAATTTCGAATTCAAAGATTTTTAGGGCCATATGCTTGGCGAAAACTTGGCATGAAGTTAGCATGAGTGACGAATTGAACCGGATCTTGCTGAGTTTTTCCATATATTTTGAAATGGGAAATCATTACAGAATATTGCCACGGGTCTCGGCTACAATATTCGGCGACTTTTAAATTAACATTTCATATCAAAATTGGTTAAAGTCCAGTTTAATTTCGTCATTTACTCCATGCTAATTTTTTGTTATCCATACGGCCGTTAATTATTTAGGATTAAGTTCATTTAATTAAATTTTTCTATTAAATTATATTTATTGAGAAAGGAATTTCCAAAGCATGTAATAACTGAAAAGACAAATTATTGTCTATATAGGCGTCGAAATAGTGTTTTCGAGATCAATCACTATCTCATCATCAGAGCTCTTGCCATACCTGCTCCCACTGTGAGAGTGGTGAAGTCAAGTAAGGCACGTAGCATTAAAAATGTTTGATTGTTCCAAAAAATAAATTCAACGATCTTAACCCAGAATAATCGAAAATCTTTGGATTCAAACCCATGCAGTTCGACCAAAATTCATAAATTCAATTTGAAAATTTCTATATTAAGATGAACAAAAAATTAAGAAAAAGTCTTGAGAGCCAAACGCTAATCTATTTTTGTGTCGAATATATAAAACATAAGATGCTTAGATCCAACAAAAAATACCAAAGTTACAAGACAGAATTTTTTGCATACAAAATTGCCTTTGATCGAAAATCTTCTTTTAACTATAAACTGAATTTAAGCACACAGAAGAAATAGACAAGAATTACGTTCAATAAAACCATGTTATTAGAAAAAAACATGAATTTCAATAACATTTGTCATTAACTTAATAAAATATGTCGTTGTGTGTATTTCTTTCCCATGCCGGTTATTTATTTTCTTTTCATACACAAGTACTTAAAACCAGTTGAATCGCATAAAGAAATAACTGGGATATGGCTCAGCTGTAGAGAGTATGCTTTACGTCCGGGAAGTCAGGTTCGTATCCCACCCACGTTAAAATTTTTTTTCATTCATATATATATATATTTTTCTTTTGAAATAATTAAAAAAATTTTTGAATTAATTAAAAGAAATTAAAAAAACATTTATTGAATAGAGGGATTTTTGTTATCAACAATGAAACTCATTTTTTTCTATGCAATTTTATACGAAAGATAACTTCGGACTCTTTGACTTACTGGCTAACAATTTACTTATTTTTGTTGGGTCTAAACGACTTAAATTTATTAATTGTGGGTTAGTTTATCAATACACCTGCATTTCTTTGTGCGCTAATGCTAACTCATCAGTAGGTTTTTGTTTCATCGTAACGGAGACATTATAAAGTACGATTTGAAGAAAACGTCTAAAAATTTAAATTTTTATGAAAGGTTTGAAAATAGGTACGGACATGCGCCTCGATGTAATATGCAATAATTAAATAACAATGCGGTTTTGAATTACTTATTAGTACGTGGTTTTGCATTTCAAGTAATGATATGGAACTGTGTAATTGCATATATTTAAAAGAAATCATGTGTATACTCGTGTTATCATAGTGTTTTTACATCATCCCTCTTTCCACAAGAAATTTTATAAAATCCCGGTTTTTGGTCGTATTTTTCTTCAGAATCCCGCTTTTCAATCATTAGTAAAGACAAACATATTTTTTTTAAGTCAAATATCTTCTAAACTATGAGAGATACGGAAACAAATGTTCACATTACTTCTTCTGATTGTCTAGTAAAACTCAAAGCGATGAAAATTTTAGGAATCGGATAAGATTTATGAAAGTTACTAGCCTCAGAATTTTTTTTAATCCGAGGCGGTTAACTTTGGCCTACTGCATTGAGTTCGCAATAAAAAATATTTAGCTATTTTTAGCTTTTATTTTTGTGCAATTTAGCCTTTTCTAGCATTTTGAAAAGTATGATAATCTGCTTTTTCCCTCCAGCTCCTGGCAACATTGACGATTAGATACAGGGGGTTATTACATACATATATATTTCGATTCGAAAGAAAGCATTTTCGAAACACAATATACATATAAGTTATACAAATACGAATGAGTTTATTTTCGAATCGAAATACATAATAACACCTCAGTCATAAACAATATCAATTGTAAATTAATAATTTCTTCTTTTTTAATTAAAGATCATTGTAACATTACTTTAATATTGCATACTTAGAACGAAATCTTAACAAGATTTCTTAACAAACATTTTGACTAACCCCCACCTCATATTCTTCTCATACGTACAGCGGCATTGAACTTAAAAGTGTTGTTATCAAATAATCAAATAATAAATAATACCGATATTGTTATCAAATAAATTAAATATGATTCATTGTTAACATTTTTTGCCTTAACATATTTTATACATAGTGTTTTTATTAGTAGTATAATTTTTTTTCTTAACAACTATTATTAGTTCAAGATTCTGTCTATTGGTACTCACTTGATACTTTGACGATTATTCATGAAGTCGGCTAGAAAACTAACTGGTGGACTGTGACTAAAGATGGGTGGACTGTGTGAAATCATATTGATTGACATTTTATTTTATTGTAAATGTTGATAATTGTCACTTAGAGTGGATGCGGTTGCTTTTATGTCGGTGTTATTGTGCTGGGGGTTTCTTATTGTTTTAAACAAAAATAATAAACAATAGATAAGATTTTTGTTTTATAAATAAGCAACAAAATACTTTTATATATAATAATCACAGTTTATAAGATGCCTTTTGTTGTAGTTTCTTTAATTTCTTTTTATAGAAAACTATGCCTAAAAATAAAGTAAAAGAAAAACGAGAATAATAAATTATTAATAATTTCATAAAAAAATAAATAACATTTTAAAAGTGCAAGCAAATTGTAAACTAATTTATAGTAAATAACACTAGTCTGAAAATAAATCGACTCTGTAAATAAAAATATGTGGAATATAACGAGTTTAAACTAAAATTAGTTTTAAGCTTTTTTCTATCACGTGTAGATTTTTTAAAGGGGCATGACTAATATTTTCACATGGTACATCAATATATTTCTCACTAACTCGAGAAGGGTATGCGCGATTTCGATCAATAAAACGTCAAAATATGCATGACAAAATTACCTTTATGATTACTTTTTTGATTTCTGCTAAAAATACATAAACCGTTTATATATTATTCTTAAGGAAATGTGTCTTACGAACAAAATAAGCAATATATCATGAAAATCTATGGATACATGTTGATTTTATTATCAGTTAGGTCTGTGTAGTTTTATTACTACATCTTAAGTCTAAAAATCGTAAAACGGATTGTACCCAAATGTGGATTGAAACAAGACTAACCAGAATATGACTCAACTTAATTTTGACTTAACTCGACTTGAAATGTTATGATAAAACGACACATAAGTGAATACAACCAGAAACTTAAAATATACTTTCGTTCCAAATTTTTTTCAAACCAAAGCTTTTGCAGTCTTAAATATTATTATATGTACTTTAATTTAATTTGTGAATAACTCCGAAAGCATTAATCGAATAAAAAAAATTTAAACTCTGTCATGCATATTTTGACGTTTTGTAGATCGGAATGGGGCATACTGTGCTCGAGTTAGGGTGACATATACTTTTGTACCTATATGCAATATTATTCATTTCTATTAAAAAAATCTGTACGTGAAAACGGACTTAAATTCTACATATTTTCATTTAAAAGATATTTTCTTTGTAGACCAGTGTAATATGCAAATAGCATTTAATTTCATAGGTAAATAAAAATGATTTTTTAGGACACCAAAAAATTATACATATCGCACTTGTTTAACAATAGTTGGTAACAACTCAAAATTTAAACATTTTCAGTAGAGACAAAAACTGTTTACATTATTTCCCCTTACTCAGTAACTAGCTGTCGACGTCACGTCAAGACAATACAAAAAAAAATGAGCACTTGTCTACTCGCTGTAAAAAAAAATTACTACTATTAACAGAATCTTCCCATTTTCTATGGCTTAGAGAATATTAAGTAAATTGGTGTCAATGACGAGTAGAAATGTGTGAATTTTTTGGTATTGTATTGACGTGACGTCGACAAATAGTTACGGAATAAGGAGGATTATTTAAAGCAAATGTCGATAAAATAAATATGCCATTCTTAAGAAAATACGGAAATTATTATAATATACTAGTTTTTTTTCTTTTTTATTAATCAGCTGCAGAAAAAATATGAGATTTTGAGTTACTAACATCGATTTTGAAAGCGATTTTTGCAACAAAAACACAAAATTATTGCGAAAAATTTGGACAAGAAAGTATCAACTCAAAATAAAAATGAATAAATTGAAACATTTGAAGCATGAAAACAGTCACAACTCAAAATACTTAAAAAAATTAAAATGAATTTGAAATAATTTATTTTACAAAAAGATCACAACTCATTTTTTTATGAAGTAGTGGTCAGAGCAATACAAAAAGTTGGTATATATGAATAAATAATGTCGATATTCGGTAAAAAGTTATTAAATGCAAATTTTGAGTTATTACAGTATTGTTAAACAAGTGCGATATGTATGTAAGTATATTTCAAAGAGGTACTAACCTTAATTGTTTTAATAGAATATTATTTGTTAAATAAATAAAGAGTCTAGTATATTTTTTTAAATTAAGGAACTCGTTTGATTTTATTTTTTAAATATCACGGTTTATTACCCGACTGCTAAGAAGGGTTATTTAATATATATTTTAAATTATGTTTAAAACATTTTCACAAATTTTTTTATATCTTTTTATTTTTAAATATGATCACGCAGTCTAGGTGTGTTATTTCTTTTGATACACGTTTCAAATTTTATTATATTTTTATTATGGTTGTTTTGTTAATAAACTTATTTCATAATTTATTTTTTATTAACTTATGAAATGGTTTTATCCTTCCAATAAATTTGTAGTTGTACATAGACTTGATTTGTTATGTATAATGTTGTTATTATTGCTGCTGTTGCATGACAATTCAAAAGTATCACCTTTTTTGACAGTTGTTGTAAGTTTATTTTCAAACAAATAAAAAAACAGTTAATTAAGCCTTAAATGCTTCAATTAAATAATCACACATAAATTAACGTAAAAACAGATCAACGAAATCGATGCATTGTTCAAAATAATAATATAAAATAACCACAGATTCTGAGTTGTTTCTCCTTGTTTAAAACAAATATGCTCTTAAAAAAAGTAAATATAACTTTTTAAATTTGTGTTTGAAAACGTGTTCACGCCGCGACGCGTTTGCTTGCCTGTTTGGCTGCTCGACAACGAATGATCGTTTCTTTGCCAACAATTCAACACGTTAAAAATTTAAAATGCCAGAAACACAGCCAACAACAACGACACATAAAACTTGTTGTGAGCAGTACTCTGTTATTTAAACATGTATTTATTGCTTATGTTGCCCGTAGTGTTGCCGAGCTCGTTACATAGTAATATTACACACTCAAAACCTTGATTCTCAGTGTAGGATTTATGATAAAGTCCCTTTAATAATGAAATAATAATTAAAGGTAGATTAAACAGGTACCACTACGAGAACAGCTGTTTTAGTAAATTTGAGAATGTGTGCGTCACACAGCCAAATATTTTGACACACATCCGGTGTGTTCTATCAACAACGTGCATGTGTTAGTAAATTTGGGTGAGCTTATGAATGTGTGCGACGCATAGATTTGAAATATTTTTGGTGTGTTTCTACCAACAAAATGCATGTGGTTTTTGTGTTGTACTTGTTGCAGTGGCGGTGGTACCTGTGATTAATATGCCTTGCTTTAATCAAATAAAAATGGTAAAAAATTGAAATTTTAAATATCTTTTTTTTAAGAGCTAACATTGAAAAATGGTGAACGCCACTGAAATCAGCGTAGGTACTCGAATTAAGTTTATCCATCGAGTGAGACTTTTGTCGGGAAAAAGTGTCGAATTCTTGCAGAGTGTTATTAAGCAATTTATTCAGCGAAATTACAGTTCTCAAATCGGTTTTCGATTTATTCGAAACTCCGGGTTTTCTCCAATTTTCTGAGCTTTTTAAGCCGGTTTCTCAAAAAGCACAGGTTTGGAGTTGTTCGACAAACCGATTTTTTTGCCTCGCATTATTCGACAAAATAAAATATTTTTGTTTTTAATAAAAAATAATTTAAGTGCAAATAAAAAGTTAAATTGGTTTGTTGTGGTTAGCTAATCTATATGCCGACATTTCGTTGGTTGCTAATGCCAACTCATCAGTAGATCTTTAAAAAACGGTCCACATTTGTTGTCCTCCAACGAAATGTCGGCATATAGGTTAGCTAACCACAACAAATCAATTTAACTTTTTTTTTTTGCACATAAATTCTTGAGAATATTTCGAATAGATACATTTTGTAAAAAAATAATTTATTTTATTTAGATTTCATGCGATTACTTTTAATAATCAGCCAATAAAGGGCCTGATGCCCTATACTATATGATCGTAAGATTCATTCACAAGAAAATCTGATAAAATTCTCTCAGATTTTCCTGTGAATGAAACAAAGTGTGTTGTTTTTGCATTACTATCACACAAAAAAAGGCGGAAAATCACATGTTTCGCAAGCTGAGCTGCCACATGTAGTTGATATAAATATACTTTAGACTTATTTTATACCTCATTTCTGAAATTTATAAAAAAAATCACTAAAAACCGGTTATTCGAACAGGTTTTTATTAGAAAAAACCGAAAACCAGGCTTAACAATTAGGATTTTCGAATTATTCGAAAACCGTTTTTTTGTGTATGTTGAATATTTGATAACACTAAGCGAAATTCAAGTTATTCCATTTTCCAACATTTACATATGTATGTACCTACAAGTCGGCAACATTGATGCGCTCGGTTCCAATATTTATAGTATACTATTTTTTACAGAGCAAATGCGAATAGGGTGTAGTGGAATGTGAAAGATCGAGTAAAATCGACAATATTTAGAAGCGAAAGTCGAACTTTCGTTTTGTTCTCTGCATAGTATACCTTTCTATACGATTCCTTATAATTATTTATGTAGGTGCCCACCCTGCAGATAACGCGACTATTCCATACACGCATATAGAGTATACTTAATAGAGGACTAGTCCAAAGGTAACCTAAAAGTATGGAGGAAAAATGGTCGATTTAGCAGTACGATGTCTTAGGACTAGACCATATAACCCAACTTTGCACTACATCGGAGTAGTCTCAAAACTACTCCATGTCACATCTTGATGGAGCACTCAAGTGTTCGTGTTGAAATTGTTAAGACATGAGCATTTGTCGATTAACTACAAACTCTTGTTTGCAAATGACATGGTCCATGTCTGCATTACATCGTACTAATCTTAAAACTAATTTAAGACACAATTCGATTAAGCACACAAGTGTTTGTGTTTTAACGATTGCACTCGTTAAAACGCAAACACTTGTCCGTTAACTAGAAGCTGTTGTTTGCAAATGACATGGTCCATGACTGCATTAAATATAAACATGTTGTAACTACTCAATATCAGCTAAAATGGACTACGTAGTCCAATATTATCTGTAGGGCACAGCAACAGAATAAATACATACTAAAAACAAAACAAGCAAAAAATATCTGAGAGAAACCTCTTTACATCTACTCTTTTTATGGTTTAACAGTAAAGCGGCTACTGAAAAAAGTACCATGGACCGTACTTTTTTCAGTACCCGTTTTAACATTTTACTCGAGACCTACATTAAATTGAAAAAGTGGCCCTCAATATAAAATATGGTGTTGGTGTTGTATAAAGTAAATAAAAACAGTGATAACTTTCCCCTCCGATTTTCGAAAAAAAATTATGGGACCAAACTGCAGGCATACCATTTCAAACAAAATAATTATTTTGAAAATCGGTTTACACATGACAGAGTTATGCATGGGGGTGGGGGCCGAATTCCCCCTTCCGATTGTCAAAACAAAAAATTATGGAAACAAGCTGCAGGCAAACCCTTTCGAACAAAAAAAGAATTTTGAAAATCGGTTGACAAATGGCAGAGTTAGTTATGCGTCTACACTCTGAAACACTTTTGTTGAAAATTACGTTGATAATAGTCGGCAACACTTTACAGATTATTATCGACACGCATTATTTTTGAACAAAATGTTTTTTCTAAAAACGAGCGATTGGCTGCGTGCAGGTTTGAGCCGCGACCGCCTGACTGATATCTACCATTCAGCCATAGCCGTATTATACTTTATGTTACATTTTTTCCACTTGGACTAATTATGTTTAGTTTGAAAGGTTTTTTCTTTAATAAAATAACTACAAAATCTATGTAATTTTAGACAAGGAGAAATTTTCAACACAAATTTAGACAATATATGATCGCAAATTTGAAGGAATGTTTTAGAGTGTACAAACATAAACAAAATACATACGAATTGATAACCTCCTTCTTTTTTGAAGTCGGTCAAATCCGATTTTTTTCAACGAAATTGTTGAAACATTTTTGGCTGTACTTACAAATTTGTTTGTTGGTCTGTTTCTTGGCAAAATATTTACTAATTCATTGAATTTCTGTACTGAAAATGAAATTTAGTTTTTTCTTCTGTGTGTTTAACTACTCTGGCTTAAGTTCGCTAAGTTTTTAAATGAAGTTATTTATTTGGAAAGAATTTCTAAAGCACGTAGGTAACAATTAAAAAAGTCAAAGAACATTTTTGACTGCATGGAAGGTTGAACTGAACCATCAAACCATCAAATAAAAGCTCGAAAAACGTATAATTGCGAAGTGAAGTTTGAAAAATTTCCCGCAATACATATACCAGATGCGAATCCAGAGGAGGGGGAAAGGGGATGTTTCCCCTGCCAAACGAATAAAATATACATCTATTGACTTTCTAACAGAAATTTTACAAAATGGTATATTTCATACAAAACTTCCCTCCTAATCTCAGCCGAATTAATTAAAGGTAAAGAGTTTTGAACTACTTGACTGCGACTGATGTGATTGGAAGTGAGGTTAAAACGGACAAGAACTCTGATGATGAGATGAAATTCAGGGAGAATTCAGCCTTAAAGCATAAACATTTGATTTAACATGATTCATAAATGCACTTATTTTAGTACCACGTATTCGTAATATAATTTTTGAGAAATTAACTGTTTGTTTATTCATTAATATTTAGATTTTATTTCTTGTAAATAATAGTTAAATTTTTAATAGGTAAAGTTATACAAATTACATAATATGCGCCTCCGAGCAACTCAAGTTTTCACAATATTGAAACAATTTTTGTCCGGCTTTTCTATATCAAAAGGATAGAGTCTTTGAATTACACAACCTTCCTTTTTTTAAAACTAATTCCAAAAATATTCATCTCTTATGTCCTCCTTTCTTCCCCCCGGGGAGCACGGGTGATACATCTTGGTGATAACACTAGCCTTGATGTTGTGCTTTCTGGGGATAGGGTAATTGGTTTTTGCTGACATTACCTTTGGCCAATTACCCCTAAAACGTATGTGTCACTACCCAATCTCTGGAGACAGAGCAACGGGCGTGCATATATTTATTCAAGGAAGTAGGCTTGTCTACGATAGTCAGTAAGGAGGTGAACAGGCACCTATGGTTTCCCCCAAGACCAAAGTCAATAGAAAGTTAACCTCTAGGGGTTTCTTTTGAGGCTTTACCAGTAGCAGGAGCTGGTACCACGGAAACCAGTTGCCCCACAGATGACCTGCCTTCCAGAGGGCTAAAGAGATGATGCTCGCCGTTAAGCGACATCATCTGGGATGATGTTCGTGGGGGACTTCGTCTCATCCTCAACAGGAAGGATGATTCTGTGGCTGGTTGTTGGTGAGGTCTCCTTCGGGAGCTCACGTAGTGGCTGTGGTTGCTACCAAAATCGCTGGAAGAGGTATTGGTTAAAATACTGATTCTTGCCCAGTGCTAGTGGCTGGGTGGACTTCGGTCCACCAACAAAAAGCCTCTTTGTGCTGTTGCTAACCCAACAGGCATTGTTGTAGATACCTGGCTTGCTTCTGTTTCTCCGGATACCTTGTGTACATCGCGTAAGCTGCTGATGTAGCAGATATTAGATAGCTCAAACACTCTAACAAGGTATTTATGCATGGTGGGCTAGGCCATGCATGGGAAGTTGCTACCTGTGTGCGCTTTGCAAGGCACACAGGTGTTCCTTCGGGTTGACTCCGGGGTGGTGGTGAACACTCAACTTCACTCTGTGTTGTGAGAACACCGTCTAGCTAGGCCGTAATGGCAGCTACCGACGCTAATCGTAACACATCTGTCCTCCTTTCTTTCATTGTCCGTCTGTGTTGCAATGATTGATACGTCAGTATTGCTCTGGGCCTATTCGGAAATGCATCACTGCGCTGCATCATATTTTTTTTAATGCCGACAAAAATCTCATTATCATTTTTTTTATTTGACTATTGTTTTTATTGAGTATTCAACAATTTTTTGGTACAGATCTACTTCGCTGATATACATAAAAACATTTAAAACAACTGATGCAGCGCAGTGATGCATTTCCGAATAGGCTCTCATTTAGTATGTCCGTCATACGTACCTCGATTACAGATTAAAAATACTATCCACAGGACAGTCGATTGTCCCTTTCTCCCAGGAGGGAGTTCTGTTGCCTCTCTTGTGGAATTTGACTATATGATTTGTGATGGAAATGTATTTTATAAACCTTTGATACATTTTTATGACTCATAATTGAACTCGTAAATTTATAAAATTTGGATTTATTCCTTTTAGAGGTTGTCCTTTAGAATCAAACCTTTTAAAAGTTTAATCATCACTTATCTCAATATAAAACTTCCACAGTTATTAACAATTTCTTTATATTATTTTCATACATACACATAAGTATTCCCAAAACATTTTGAGGCTCTTGCGATGGTTGTTGATGAGCTGGATGGACCGTGTCTGAAAATTTTCTATTTTGTAGTCCCATTCAATGGACCATAAAACTTGCCCAACCGAGACATCAGTATTGTAATACTTCACAAAAACAGTTATTTTTAAAATTTTTACGGAGTTTATATCTGATGGCATTATTGGAAAAGTTTTATAGAACTTTTTCGTGAAAATTTAATACGAGAATTAAATCACTTCAAGTTGACATTAACTGCATTTTTCCAGTGTTGTCGTCGGATTATTATTCTTTATTCACATTTTTCAGATTTTTTATTCTTTCTTATATGAATATTTCGAACGTATTTGCTTATGAGTTCAAATTGATTATTAGGCTAAGGTTCGTAACGTTATATTCAGAAAGATTTGGACATGATTAATATGCCAAGGAACAAGGGAAAAACTAACATCAACTTAATTTTTCTGAGTATTACGTTACGAACCTCAGCCTAATAATAAATTTGGATTCACAACCAAATACATTAGAAGTAATCATATTAATAAACTAATTCTTAATTTGACGTTTTTCAGTTTTCATATTATGTGTGTATATAAGATCATATTTCCTGTAGTTTTACTTGTCGAAATAACAGTGTATAAAATCTACAATTTAAGGACGAAAATCTGGAAATCTCACATGTCAATTTTTCAGTAAAGAATTAGCAAAATATAGAGAAATCTGCTAATCTGGCAACAGTGCTTGTGCGCATTGATTTTTCTCTTTGTCTAATGACATTCAGTTTTGGTCAACTCAAATGAGAGTAAACAAAAATTAGTCTGTGCATGGATTCATACATACGTACGTTATAATGTGCGATATACTAATACCCAGCAAAAACTTTGCTTACTGGTAGGCAAAAAAGTATATGAGGATTTAAGTCGTAACTACTTACAAGTTGACTCGATAGCTACTTATTTTTGTTTGAGAAGTCAAAAAATAAGGGGCACCCCTTTCAAATATATATAAATTGTCGCAGCAATTAACTAGTTATTATGTGGCTTGCTTGAAGCTAAATAGTAATTAGTCAAATAAACAAATTAAAATTAGAAAAATATATACATACACATAATATTTTATTTATATTTTTCAAACTTTTTTATTTTGACCCAGCTGGGATACGAACCCGTGCTCGTACAGATTTAAATACAATTACTTTGCCCCTCAGCTATTGTTGACTTTTAAGTTCAAGCGACAAAAAATAGTTTTGATATGCAAACGCATGTTGACTTAAAAAGTGGTTGTCTACTTATTTTATTATGTACTACATAACAACAAATTATAGCTACATATTTCCAAATAATGAGAAAAATACGTACTAGTTTATCGAAAACCAAGTAGTAGTTCCAATTTGAAGCATAGTAATAAGATAAATAAGTACTACTCATTAATTTGTAGCCCATTAATAAAGTACTATTAATTACAAAAATGACAAAAGTTTTTGCTGGGTAGATATCTACACGACTATGAAGGATTTTCTTTTAGTCCGGCATATTTTCATTTAAGCATGAAAAATCTACTACAGTTCCAAAAGTGAAATGTCAATCATTGCTGAAATGATTTTCAATTGAAACAAGACGAAAACATTAAAAACTCGTTAAATAGCCCTAATCACCAAAATGTGCTGAACAGGACGCTAACCATTTTAATACTTGTTTTCTTCTTAAAAAAATTATTACATTTACATATGTATGTACATCACATCCGTACTAAAGCAGGTAAAACAATAAAAAGACTCAAGTTGAGTAAAGCGAATGCCACACAGCTCAATATTCAGCTTCAATATATGTGTTTGTGTGCGTTTGTTTATAAAAAAATATGTACACATATACAAAGGGGAAATATTGAAGAATGTCAAAATGCTTTTGATTTTCATCACAATCGCACACAAGCATAAGCACCCGCACAAGAATCAGAGGATTGTTGTTTCCTACAACTTGTTTGATGTAAAATAGACTTGTGTCGAACTCGTTCAATTCAAACACGTTTCATACCTTTTGATTTAAGTTATAGTTAGTCTATGTCTGCTTTTACACAGATCAGTTTTTCTTGAAGCAACTGTTATTTTCTTGTGAGAAAGAGCGAGAGAGGAATACATTTTATGTGTTCCTCTCTCACACTTTCTCACTTGAAAATAAAAGTTGCTTCAAGAAAAACTGATCTGTGTAAAAGCACACTATGAGGTGAGAAGATTGGGAAGGGGAACACCATTGATAACATAGATAGCAAGGTCTGCTGCTGTCAATAAAATAATCACAACTCGCTTAAGCCCTTATGACACCACATTTTTTCTTCATTTTTAAAATTTTGGTGAACAGTGCAAACAGAATATAATAGGAAATTTTACCAGGTGCAAAGAGTTCAGCTATATTAAGATAAATACCAAATTGTGAAAGCTTTTACTAATGTTATCGATAAAAAATGTGGGCCTGTCAAAAAAATGTAAAAATGTTTAACTTAAAATTGACATTTCAAGCTTGAAACATTAAAGTGTTGCCAAGTTAGCGGTTTATTCACGAATTAAGCGACTTAGCGCCTCTTTTCTTCAACTTTTTTTTCTTTTGTCGTTTTGTTATAAATAAAAAGTAGGCAGCACTTAAAGAAGCCATTACGTTTTGCTTACATTTTGTATAGTTGTTTCTTTCTATCATTTCCTATTTCTTTCTTTCAATCCTATAGCAAAACAATGCAAGAAAAATTTAGTGTCATAATGAAAGCTATATCAATAACATTTCTAGAACTGTAAAAGAATTTTTTGCCACGCTCCAAAATACAGCACTTTGCTGGGTTTTTATATACGGCAAGCGATACAATATGTATGAGTAAAGGAAACATTAACTTAATTCTGGCGCGTGGCATAAAAGGGAGTATGTTAAAAGGTAGACATACAAAGTTTTAGAAGGGCTTTCTTGCCACGTGCAATACAATGAACATAAGAGGGGAAGGATACGAGATGTCATAAGTGGTGCCCAGAATTCGATGTCGGATTAAAAAGTCACCAGAGCCAAAAACTAAGTGATCGTCAAGCTATAAACAACGATATGAGACATGATAAAGTCGGACTTTAAATGGTGGCGCTATATGTAAAACACAAAAAGTGCTATATTTTTGGGCATGACAAAAATATATTTTTTAAAGTCGTAGAAACGTCATTGATGTGCCCTTCATTCATATTTTATTTGACCTGGTCTTATGTAGTATGTATTTGAAAAAGAAGCTTACCTTTGGGGCGTGGCATAAAAGTAAGACCGCCAAGGAAAATAGGCAGGGGACAGTCGGATAGACGGACAGATGGTCAGATGGACATCGTTGATTCAACTTCGCGCCATATTACAAATCTATGTATATATGTATAACCTTCCCATTTTTGGTGAAGGGCATAAAAATACTGTATTTTTTCCAGTTCGAAGCTTATTATTTTTCCGAATTTATCTTCTTTTTTAAACAATCCCAAACTATGAAGGATTTTGAGGGGAAACATTCGTGATGGTATAGTATACAATCTCTTATAAACCATGCCATTATGTATTATATTTTCAGACCTAATATACTTAAGGAAAGTTGAAATAATTTAGCATGACTTCAGACTAGTTCAGTCTAGGCAAATATTTGAAGAAATAATCATAACAACTGAATGTACATAATATAATTCTTTTTCTCGCAGAGAAATATGTACTTATATATAAATTAAGTTAAATAGCCAAGGAAAAATTTTGATGGCAAAGTAATGACCCAGCAAAAGCTTTTGTGATTTTTGTAATCGATAGTACTTTGTTAATGGGTTACAAAGTATTGAGTGGTACTTATTTATCTTATTCAAATTAGAACTACTACTTAGTTCTTAATAAAATTATTACGCATTTTTCTCATTATCTGAAAGTAGTTTCAATTTGGTGATATATATTAATAAAATAAGTAGACAACCACTTGTAGTCTACATGTGTTTGCATATGAAAACTAATTTGTGTCGCTTAAATTTATAAGTCAACAATAGCTGAGTGGGTAAAGTTCTTGTCTTCAAATCTGAACGAGCGCAGGTTCGTATGCCAGATTTGTCAAAAAATCGAATAAATATAAATAAAATATAATGTGTGTAAGATTTTTTTTAAATTTTCATTTTTTATTTGACCACATATTTTTTAGCTTCAAGTAAGCCATATAATAACTAGTTAATTGCTGTGAGAATATAAATACATTTGTAAGGGGTACCCCTTATTTTTTGGACTTCTTTTGGACCGAGTCAAATTGTAAGTAGTTACGACTTAAATTTTCATGTACATTTTTGCCTACCAGCAAGCAAAGTTTTTGCTGGGGAGTTAAAATGCTAAAAAACATACTCTTCACTACTTCCACTTTGGCATTTTATCCAATTACTTTAACATGGCGATGTCATTGGAGGAAGTACTTGGTTACTGATAACAAGTTATAAATTTCAATATTTAGAAGACATTGAATACACAAAACACAATAAAGCAAAAACCAATGACACGCTAATGTTAAAACCATGCGTTTTTCACCCGAATTTGAACGCATGCAGTATCATTAGAATCCATGCTTTAACTCGTTTTTCTGCACGTCTTTTTTTTGCTGGGTATGTAATCAATGACTACTTTTCCCGTGGGGAAAATCCTGGTGGCATAGGATGGAGTACAAAATAATTATTTATTAATTTTCCTATCGGATGCTGTTAATATTACTTCCAAAGAAGGCAAAAATCTAGTGCATATTTTTAGTGCATTTTTTTTTATGGAAGTAACAAATAGTGTTTCGTTAAAATTTTCTTTTAAAAAATCACTGAGAATTAAAATTAAATTAAATATCATAAGGGTTTGAAGGAATTTCTAGCAATCAGCTCAGTCGATGCTTAACGAAAACTGAGGGTGATTAAACAACAATAAGTAGGAGGCTCATATAAGGACAGGTAGTACTAGTCCCTTTTCTTTATCATTTTTAAATTTCTTATGTACATAGACCCTTACGAATATCTTGTTTTATTATCTGCCATAAAACACAAAGTAGTTTTAAGAATAATTGTTATTAATATAACTTTAATTAGGAAAAACACACAAAAACACACACATCTAGAAAACAGACAACATTTGTTTACCAGAAAAATGTATTTAGGTATTTTTGAATACATAATCAAAAATGGATTTGTAAAAATCTAAGTATTTCGTAGTATTGACATTATGACCGGGCACACTAGAAGTAAGATTCTCATGTTCTGTATTTAAGTAAAACAATTTAAAAATAATTGTTAGTAAAGAAGTAACTCAATTGCGTGAAAGTATTGAATATCCTTTAAAAACTGGGAACAGAAACAAACTACTACAGTCAATAAACGAGTATAATTAATATAGCAGTATGGATAGAAGTAATAGATTGTCTGCTGAAAGCTTAGAACGTTGCCAAAGAATAATGAAGTTTGTTAGGGACACACCCGTAATACCCATGGCTAATATGTCTGAAATGATCCGAAAACTTACGAAGCTATCTGAGGATATTGAAAAGGAATTGAGCCGCTACGAAACAAAATCGCTGAAACCTGCATTAAATACTACTACAACACATGAAGCTAGAGAAGGTATTGAAGAGGATTGCCAGGAAGGTCGCTAGCCAACTCTATCTTCAGAGTAACCAGATTACACTGATGTTAGGGGAGAAAAAAGTGTAATTAAATTGATATATTACGACAGATCTTTTCCAGAAGAAATCACTAATTATACGTATTTAAACAGAATGTCTATGTTCAATAAAATTTTGCAATAAAAAAACTTTTATGGTTTTTTTCTTCACCATTAAATTTAATAGTTTCCCTCAAATTTCTAGCAAGACTGCTGTTAAAAGCGGAACTTCATCCGCTTATTCGTCTTTATCATTTTCGTTATTCTAAAGAGGTCAATCAAATCATCTAAAAAATGGGACACGACTAAAATTTCTTTTATGAAATGTAACATTTTGTTGGAATATGCTCAAATAAGTACAGACTCAATCTCCGATTTTCAAATTCATCAAAAAATTTTGATGACCGTACTTTACACAGAAAAAATGTGAAAACAAGATTCAATTAAGAACCGAACCGACGATCCAATTAAAAAATTAATTAGTTTGCAACCAATCACAAAAATTGTATTATTAACTCAACTGAATAAATTTAAAATATATTTCGATTTTTGCAATTAAAAAACTATTATATCAATTAACAAATTATTTGAAATTAAAAAAAGGCAATCAATTTCTATAAAACAATGTCGCATACTCAGAAAAATTATACAATACTTTCACATGCAAACTAAATTTTATTTTTATTTTATTTTATTTATACACAATTGAAATTTAGAAATGTTTTATAGTAATTTGATTTAAAATCTAATTGGTAGCACTGTTGAAGAAAAACAATTAAGACAAACGTTTATTCAATTAAAATAGTAGTTGAAAATAAAAATTTTTCTGAGTAAACAGTTAGTTGGAAAAATTTCGCCAATACTTTTTTCTGTGTATGGATTTCTTAATAAATTATATGTAGCCAATTTTTTGTGGACTGATTTTCTGAATTCTTTTATTGGGAATGGGATAGCATAGTTGGTGATGTTGTGCTTTTGGTTTTCCCATCGTAAAATGTGCGTACCCTTTTCAGAAAGGATCAGGCATGATTAATATTCCAAGGAACTAGGGAAAAATTAACATCAATTTAATTTTTCAACGTACGGAACAGCAGAGGTGGCTCTGTATGTTGCATGTGAGAATTAAATCGCTTTTTTACCACAGCAATTCCCAGTGTAATAATTTTTTTTAACAAAATAAAAATAAAAAAATAAATAAATTCGTAAGTCATAACGTACGAGTATCAAAAACAATGCCATGGTGTGAGTATATAAGGTAGTTTCACTTTCTCTTTTTTTCTGACATATTATCATTTGACAAAAAAGGAGATCTGACGTTTAAACTAAAAATCGTGCTATCATTCTTGATTTACAAAATCCCATTTTTAATATATTAATTTTCAAAAGAAAATAAGAATTGTGTTCAGAGTTGTGAGTTTGTGGAGTCTATGGAAGAGTTAATTGCAATATCCGCGATATTAGAAATTTCTGAGGAATTTTCGCAATTTTTGCGAGATATCTGATTTTACGAGATTATGTTGTTCTTTACAGCTTTAGTAATTTGTTCAATACATTTATAAATTTTTGGCGAACTTGCAATTTTTCGCGTTCTTTCGGATTTTTTTTTTATTTTTAAAAATTTTGGCTTTATAATATATTTTAGGGCTTGTTTCCGATTTCGCAATTTGTTGCGAATTTTTGAAATGTTCGCGATAAAAGCGACTTTTTGAAACTTTTCATCTTCTTTGCAGTTTTTGCGAGTTTTAAACAATATTCGAATTTGGTATTATGCCGCTGTTAGCAATTTTTGGCGAATTTTCGCCATTTTCGCGATTTTTACCGAATTTTTGGTATTCCTTACGGTCTTAGCGATATTTAATCAAAATTATGGCTTGTTTGAAATTTTGTAATTTTTCGCAAATTTTCGCTATTTTCAGGACAAGCGTAATTTTTCCAGAATTTTCTTTCTTACGTTTTTATTACGCTTTGTAATATTTAAAAATTTTGTAAGTTTTAGCGAGATTTCATAGCTTTCGCGATTTTTCCCGAGATATTTTTCGGGGGTTTTAATCAATTTTAGGGGTTGTATTGCGATTTTTGCGAATTTTCGAAATTTTTGTTATATTACAAGTTTTTGAGGATTTTTGGAATTTTTCCGTTTTCTTCATTTCCGCAATATTTGTATAATATGCAATAATAGTGAAATAACCAGCAATTATTAACGAATATTTTGCTGAATTTTTGGTATTCTTGACAGTTTTAGTAATTTTAATCAACTTTGGAACTTGTTTCCGTATGTTTAAAATTTAACGAATTTTTGGCATATACGCAATAGAACATTAATTAATTAATTTTGTATATTTTTGTAATTTTGCAATATACGATTAAAAGATTTCCATCGACTCAATTTGAAATCAGCACAAAATTCGATTACATAATCACAACATTAATACTACACATACTTGCATAAAATTTCTAGGAATATTTTCCCTTTTTCCATGTGTGGCAAGGCTATTTTAAATATTTACATATAAAGTAGACTTCAAAATCTCCATTCTTGTCAAATAATTTTGAGTGAAACTACCTTGTTTTTTTATATCATGAACAATACTATGGGAAACCTCTCTTAATAGGAAACTTTTTCTAAAACGAATAACAATACTCCTTTTTCTATCGAAGAGCCAAAGTCATGTTTCTCTTAAGTTGTTTTTTATCCGATTTACTAAAATTTCGTGACAACCGCGAGCCTGGCTCAATTTGGCTTAGGCAACTCAATTCCCCAATCTCACTGATAATAAATTTATATGTACACACACAAAATTTTCATATTAAAATCGTCATGTTAATTCAACATGACTTTACAATTATCTTCAAAGAACATATATCCTTTTGAAAAAACTATACTTCATAATAATTTAACTTTAATGAATAAGTACAGTTTAATATCGACATTTCCTTGAGGGCAGTTTAAGCATCCCAGCAAAAACTAGTGCTTCGCGATAAGCAGGTTTGTAAAGGAGAATTTTGTTGTTGTAGCTTACAAACATGCTTACGTATTGCATGATATTTGTTCGCGATGTCGCACTTTGAAGCATTTCTTGTTAAACGCTTATTTCAGCGCATTGAGTATATAATAAAATCATACTATTGTTTTTTCTTTTTAGGTTCGTAGCTCATCGTAATTCTTCGTAAAATATATATTTTTATAATCTCTGCCTTACAGAAGCGCTTCCTTGAATGCACCACTGTAAGTGAATGTGCAACAATTTGTTTTTTAAGTGGACGAAAAAGAAAAATATAAGAAGCTTAAACGTTCCTTGCCATACATTATTGCTTATATTCAGGCAATACATTAGTTGCTACTATGAAGCGCAGTTTGTATAACAGGAAAAATTTGTACTGCTTCTAAATCTCGATTATTTTTGCTGGGATGTATTAAATAAAAAAACAGCTTTGATACGTGGTAAAAAAATAAAAAAATAATAAGAACTTTTGTGGGGTTCGATTAAATCAGATAGAGGTGACTTTCGGCTAACCAAAATTGAGTTGAAATAAAATGAATGGAATAATTTACAGAAAAACCTCTTGTATTCTATTTCGTAAAAAAATTGGTTAAATAGCTGATGCTTCCTTATAAAAAGCATCCACCTTCATTAATGGTAAAAGTGAACATGAACGCTGATGAGACGGTGTAGCGGTTCTGCTAATCTGATTTGAATATTCGAACACTCACTCCACTCTTAATAATAATTTGAATTTACATTAATTCAAATATTGAACTAAAAAGACGAAATAATAATTTTCAGTCTGATTTTTTCAATTAATAAAGTTTTTCAATCAAAAAAATGTTATACAGAATTAAAAAAACAAATCAAACAAGTTTTTATTTTTATCAGGCTGCCAACATTGAAGGTAGCAAGAATTAAATGATATAATAAGTAAAAAAAAATATTTATCAGACCAAATAACGACAATAATAAAAATGTAAAATCACTTTCAAAAACATTTTCGTAAAAAACCTATCATAATTTTTTCGTCCCTAGCATGTCCAACTATCGCATGTGCAAAATTAGGTTTTTTTATATTCGTGACGGTGGTCCTCCAATTTGTACGACACGCTTCACTGCAAAGCTATGAATTTCTCACAGAAGAGGTAAAAAAGAGCTTTCGGATAGACAAAAATTGGTGAAAAACTTTAAAAATGCTATTTATTAAGCTTATTTCTTGAGCTATTCTTCCAATTTTATTTAAAAAAAATTCATGTTGCAGTTTAAGCATGTCTATATGCCTTCATTTCATTGGTGCTTTACCAAATCATCAGTAGAGTTCAACCATACTTTTTAAGCTTAAAAAAACCAAAGTTAAGCCAAAAAATAACAAAACTGTTTTTCAGTTTTGTACAATCGCAAAATTTTAATGGGTTCTTAAAAATTTGAAGCAGAAAAACGATAAGCATTTAATTTATTATTAATATGATTATTTCGAACGTATTTGCTTTGTGAATCCAAATTTATTATTAGGCTTAGGTTCTTAACGTTATATTCAGAAAGAATTGGGCATGATTAATATTCCAAGGAATCAACTTAATTTTTCAACGTACACAGCAGAACAGATTAGCGCCACTTTCGTAAGCCGCTACACTGCCATCGTCAGTGCTCACATGTATTTTGCTTATCACCACTTGTCAGGTTGATCTGTTGAATGTGATTTTAATTCGTGAAAATTTAATACGAGAATTAAATTACTTTCATCCCGATATTAACTGCACTTTCCCAACGTTGCCATCGGTTTATTTTTCTTCATTTTAATTTTTCTGAGTTTTGTTCTACTCAAGAAAAATTTTTTTGGTTTGATTTTATACTTATACTTTATACGTAATAAAATGTGAACTAAAAAATTAATAAGGCAGTAATTTAAAGGATATTTTGCTTCCGATCCTTTTGAGTTTCTTTAATTTAAGCGAAGAACTAGTTCTCGAGTGAATGCAAATAATATGATACAGGATCCTGTTTTTTCTTTATAACGGAAAATCTCGAGATACAGAGTCAATTCAAAAAAAGTAATTCATAGGTATTGGAGCTCAGTATCATATGCAGGCAAATTGACTAAGAAATCACGGGCCTTAGAAATCGTGTTGACCTGTGTAATTAGTAAAGTGTTGCCGACTATTATCGACCTAATTTTCAACTAAAATGTTTTAGAGTGTAGCTATAGTCATAGTGCCCTATACAAATAAGGGACGCCATACAAATAAGCGCCATCTAAGCAGGCTAGTAGGGTATACACTCGAATAATGTTTGCTCGATTAATCGAATAAATGAAGTCAAATAATGTTCGATGAAACAAAAAATTTCAATTTCGAGTAAAAATTTATTCGAGTAAGTTAGGGCGAATAATTCGACTAAAAAGCTGTATGTAAATTTTCCTTTGTTTTATTAAGTTTTTGTATATTTCTTAATAAATTTTTGAAATTATGTGAAAATTCTCATTCAATTCAAACGTTATTTCATACTAATAGACCGTACAATAAGAGAATTAAGTAAACTGTGCAGTAGCAAAAATTATTTGCAATAAGGAGGAGATTTCAAGAGCAACTAGTTTACTAGATTTTTCGTATTAAGGTATTGAATGTAATCTAACGCCGGCATTCAGTAAAAAATTAAAAGCATTCACAAAATCAAAGAACAAAAAATTACCTTCATCATATAAGTTGAATTTATTTGTTGATTGTTAAACGTTGTATATATGCATTGGTGCTTTACTAAATGAAATTCATATAGACAATGCTTAACCATCAACAAATAAATTAAATTTAAAATAAAATTATGATACTCGTAATATGTCAAATAATAAATTTCTTAAAGGTTTATAATATAAAATATTACCTTATGCATCTAGAAAACAACAAAGAATTGATCGGATGAATTGGAAATGCTTTTTAATTCACCTTTCTCAAATTCTCTAGCGTCTGCGATTAGTGAAAGAACATTCTTACTAATGTGAGAAATGTTCAAACGAACAAAATGTTTATGATATAAAGAAAAAGCATGATATTTTTTAGAACTAAATGTAATGATTTCATTCGATTATTTAATGAATTATACTGTTCTGTTCTCCATGCAAAATAATAATGTTCGGAATTGTAAAATCTTTGCTGTTACAATTTAATATTTATAACAAAAATGCTTATCATTGTTTTTATTTCGCATTAAATACAGAACAGCAGTAGCGGGATTCTGTAACTTTTAACGATCCGGCAATCGTAACATTTGTCGACATATTTAGTCGCTTGCAGTAACGATAGTGCGATTATGTAATTTTATTCGATATCATGTAGCATCTCTGTTAGAAAAAAGCGAAAAGCGCAAAGAGGAATGAAAAAAAACAAATGCATTTGTCCATGCCAAACAGTGTACAGACAAATTTGTTCATTAATTTTTCGGATTTTTAGAAATTTATGTTAAACAATTTTTTAAATAACAGAAATATTGTTATTTATACATAAAAGTATTTATATGTTTCAATATTTTTGTAGAACAATAACTTTAGTTGCTGGCATAAAGTACGTGCTACGGCTGCACAGCTGACTCTTGTCTATTCATTAACAACATAAAAATTATTGTCGCTAGTTAAGCGACAGCGAATATCGTTCTAAATGTTACTGAATAACAAGTTCGATAAATTTTCATTATATTTATTTTAACGATACGATTATCGTGATAAAAGTTACAGAATCGCGCTACAGGTCCGAATATTATTAAATATTTCCTGATACTAAATTTTCTCAAAACGAAACATTTGAATAGTGAAAAAACTATGTATTTAAAATGATAAGTTTATTACCTAATTTATGTAGAAATATATTTTGCTTTTGTTTTCATTATTAAAATATATAAAACGCGAAAAAATTTGATTTGTTTTATTTTGTTCACAAAAATGTGCTAAAAACCGAGTAAATTAAAACATTTTCAGATTAACTCGAATACTTTTTAGCAGTAAAGCTTACTCGAATATAAAATAATAAAGGGGAAGTTTTCCCCTCCAACTCTTTGTAAAGAGGGTGCATATTAGTGATGTTACAAATATCAATTTTTTTAATATTCGCGAATATCTGAGCCAATATTCGCGGAATTCGAATACGAATATTCAATCTAAATAGTTAAAGCTACTTGATATTTAAAATTTAATTGAAAAAATATACTGCTTGTGTCAATATCCTGCAGTACTACTATGTAGTTAGAACTACATATACTAGTTACTTTTTACTTCAGACTAGTTGACTATCTATCTTTTTTCATATATCGAACTATCGATTTTAACACTAGTTTTAACACTAGTTTGACTAGTATCGTTACTAGTCTCGATACAGCTAGTAATATCATTGTTCTTTTTTGACCAGTAACGTTACTAGTTTTGTTACAACTAGTAATATGACTATTCCAAAGCGTATCTAGTTGTAACTTTAGCTGCTGGGTAACAATAAATTGAGAAATCCTGTCACAATCAGGCGTGGATATAAAGGGTTGGTGGGGGGGGGGGGGGGTTGTAGCGGGATACTCCCCCCTCCCCAAAAGAATAATATATAACCAATTTCTATTGAGTTTCTAAAAAAAAATTTGCCAAACAGTATGTTTCAGTTAGAAGTCCCATCCCCCCCTTAAAGCTCAAGCTGGATCCGCGCCTGGTCACATTTATGATATTATTAAGTTATTATTAACTTAGCACCTGAATGCCATTTTTTTCAATTTTTGGTGGAAAGTAAATAAGAAAAAATACGAGCTTATTTTATCTACTATAGCTAGACAGTATTTAGTGACACCATCAGCGAGTTCTCCGAGCGAGCGAATTTTTAGTGCTGCGGGGCTTATTTACACACCGCGTCGCAATAAGCTTGAAAGATAAAAGACCTCAAAACTTTTATTTTTGAAGTTCAACATTCCTCTACTGAGCTTTGATTATTACTTTAACATGATGAATTAATTAATTTAACAGGACCTTACTTTTTAAATACCATGTCGTTGTGAAATATATTTTGTTTCTCTTTTCTTTACTAAAAGAAGATTATTATTTTGCGTTAGAGACAAAGGGGGTTTTCAAGTAAAAATGATTAAAAATTAATATTTTTTTCATCAATTTTAGTTTTGTAACGTTTTTTCCCCAAATTAAGATTTTAGTTTTTTAGTATAATATAATTTTTTTTTCAATACATTGAAATTAATTATGGAGGGGTATTAGCTAGTTCCTATGCGCATTTCATTGTGGCTAATGCAAATCGTCAGCAGTGTTGCTAGAATTTTTAGGGACAAAATTAGCCCTATTGAGAAAATTATTTAAAGTCTCATTAAGTATAAAGGCATTTAATTTATTGTATAAATATCCGATTCATTCCTTCTAGCATATCTTGACATATCGATGTGTCGCAACATTGGGAACTTTCAAGTTTCAGGCAATCTCATGTAAACAAACAAATCAACTACTAAAGATTCAGTTTCCAAACTACTTTGAACTTTTGTTCACCTGACAAAAAATTCTTTCGATGAGCGTGGTAAAAGCACCAGATATTCTGTTTCATACTTTTTTTTTGCATATGTATCTTTAAAGCTCAAAAATTTTAACGCTCTAATGCCCGAGTCCAAATCCTTTTTTTTCGTTTTCTTTAGAAAATTTTGGAAAATATCGGTTTTTATTTTCGTTCCCACATAAAAGAAACAAAAGGTAGCAGCAATATAAGGAAAAAAGTGAAAAAAGTTGACATATTATTAGAGATGAGAAAATCTTCGTTTTTAGGTCAAAAATTTTCGTTTTTAGGTCAAAAATCTTCAAATCTGCATTTCGGCTTTTTGGAGGGGTAAAATCTGCAAAATGCAGACAATCTGCATTTCTGACAACAGTGAATCGTCAGAGAGCGTTTACCCAAAAATCTCATAGAAAAACTAAGGATATTATGTTAAACTTTTAATCATACGAATAAAAGTTTTTAATATCCAAGTAAAAACATGAGCTCCATAATCAATCATGGTTTTTATTTTTTTAATGTTCAGTATTTTTTTAAGTATTATTTTTTGGAACGTATTCGTGAAATATTTGCTTGAACTTGGCCAATACGAATACGAGAAATGGGGCCCTGTTGGGCAACCCAAATAATTATTTAATTTGAAAACAAGAAATTTCTGCATACTGCAGTACTTTAAATTTAAATAGCTCATATGTAATCCAAAGTGCATTTTTACTTTTACCTCAACTTTGGGTTATTCTATAATAATAATAACAATAATCTTAGCTCTTCATAATGATTTAGAAAATGATTTAAAATCCAAGTACCTGTGCTTTGGGTTTTCATAAAGATTACAAAAATTACAGAAAAACAACGATTAGAAAATCTGTTGATAAACATATTTAGGTTCAGTACAACTATTTTGTCTACTGCATGTATAATGAGTGTATTGAACTGTAGTGTTTTACCAATACTTATTTGACTAAACAAATACATAAATTCAGGTAATAACAATTTTATTGGCCTCTTGTTGATAAGAATTATTTCAAAACTATTTTTCGAATTTTATTGTTTATTACGTATGACGATAACGTCTGGGCCGATTTTCTTCTACACAGAAAAAATTATGATAGGTTTTTTTTAACCAAAATGTTTTTGAAACTGATTTAAAATTTTTATTATTGTCCTTATTTGGTTTGCTAAATAAATCGTTTTTCATTTCATTTTTGCTATCTTCAATGTTGGCAGCCTGATAAAAATATGAACTTGTTTGATTTGTTTTTTTAATTCTGTAAAACATTTTTTTGATTGAAAAAATTTATTAATCAGAGTTTTTTCAACTAAATTATTAAAAATTTCTGCAATTGAATTGAAGAAATTTTTTTGTATGACCTAAATGGAACAAATTAACATTTAATTCAGAGGATTTTGTGCTTAAATTGAAAAATAAATTTTTCTATGTAACATATGTTGGAAGATTTTAGACTAAACTAAAATCTATACATGGTATAAACACAATTGGGACGAACGACGATCTTCACATAGTTCGACGTAATAGTCGGCTATAATCAGTGTTGCCACCAAAGAAACTAAAAATAGTACAGAAGCTAAGCAAAAATAGTACAAAGCCAAATGAAATAGTACAAAAAAATTTTTTCGATATAAGGAACTAGCCAATGCCCTCCATAATCAATTCAATGTTTATAAAGTTAAAAAAAAAATCTGTTTAATTGTATACGCAAGTGCTCAAATATGGCGATTTCGCGCCAAACGGTGCGATTTTTCAACTTGTTTCGCGTTTAAATTTTTGATTTGGCGACATGGCGATAGCTTTTTTGACGATTCTTATTGCTATTTTTTTAAACAAAATTAAACTTAAAAATTTTTGTAATTCAGAAAATTAGTTTGTTGAAGGAATACATTCGAAAATAAATGCCACCAAAACTCGTCTGCAAGAAATTAAAACAATGTGATTTTGATGATTTTTTGTATATTAATTATAGTCTTAATGGCTTTTGCATTTGGCGATTTTATTCTACTTTTGGCGATTTTCTGCTAAATTTTCATACGATTATTTTGTACAAATTTAATTAAAAAGAAGTATTATATAAAAACAAATACATTATTAAATATATATGTATTAAGAAAAACTACATAAAATTGATTTTGATTTATCAACCAAATTTGGCGAGGGATGACAGAAAATCGTTCCAAATTAAAACAAAAGATGTTTGGTCTTTTAAATTAGTACAAATAGAATTATAATTATCGAATATGAAATTTGGTCTGTCTCCTGCGAAACCGTCAAGGCTTTTGAATAGGACTGCCTTTTCCATAATAGCTTGCTTTAATAGCGTGTATATTTCCATTGCGATTTTTCAAAATAGAAAAATGCATATTGTAATTTAGAGTAGCTATCATCAAAATAAGTGAGTAAAGAAAAATAAAAGGAAAACGTAAAATTTTAATAAAAGTAATGAGAAATGCATCGGTTACGATGTCGTTGTTATTATCGACTTTGCTTCTCTCTGATTGATTTTCGGTCGACGTTACAATCTTGCTCTCTTTTATCAATAAATCCGTAGAGAACACGGTTCTAATACATTACTCATAATCGCTGTCGGCTTAGTTCTATGCATATTCACGTTTTTTAATATTTTCGAATCTCTAAAAGCTCCTTTAAAGTGGGCATTGCAGAGAAATGGAAGGTTATTAGCAGCAGTACTGCCAAATGTAAATAATAAACTATGTTTAAAAAAAGTATAGTTTCAAACAAAAGTTTAGGAAACGTTCAGAAAAAATTGCTGTATGATTTATATACTTTTTTAATGATGAAACAGAACTAACTACAGGCAAAAACGCTGCCAAATAAGCAAGCCCATATCTAAATCGACGGCAGTAGCTTCAAAATTCTGTCATAATATTTTTTATTTTCTTTTCTTCTTATATTTCGATTGAAAAATGTATGCAATTTTATTAAAACACGGCAACATTGTGGAGAGAATGAGTGGCTAAAACTGAGAGCATGAGAAAAAACGTTCTCACAATCAAATAGATTCTATCTCATGACTGCTTTTTACGGCGTACGATTAATGTCAATTTGTATGGAAAAACTCGTCTAACCCCAGTTCTGTTTCATCATTTATTTTTCAGAATTTAGTTAAATAGTACAATAATAGTACAAAAATGTCATGGTACAAAAATAGTACAAACATTTTTAAACAGTACAGTTTTTGTACTATAGTACAGAAAGTGGCAACGCTGGCTATAATTCGTTGCGTGAATTCGTCTTTTAAAACATAATTAAACTAAACCAGCTAACAGTTTTACGCCAAATCTCTGCCTTGCTATGGATATTTTTGTAGTCCATGGATACCAAGTTATACAAATGTTCACTGCGGCAAACATTTTGATTATTTGCAAAAAAATAAATGCAAAAATCGACATCAAGTCTTGAAATTGATTATAAGTTGCTCAAACTACAAAAAAGCCAGAAATTTGGAGTAAATCATACCACACTGGAAACAGTTCATAAACTAAAATTGATTAAACTCGCTAAAACTGTAAGGTAAGTAATAACTCATTGTGAAAATTCACAAAAGCTTGCTAAAATTTTAAATAGTAAGTCCCTAAATAAAGATAAATAAAGAAAGCCAAAGACTTTGGAAAAATTACATCTTTCGCGAAAATAACATAAATTCGCGAAAAATTGCAAAATTTTAAACAAGCCATAATTTTGATTAAAAATCGCTAAAAAGCTAAGAAATGATAAAAATTCGGTAAAAAAAGCGAAAATGGCGAAAATTCGCAAAAACTTGCTAACAGCGTCATAATAGCAAAGTTCGCGAAAATTCTTAAGAAGCAGAGTACTTGCACAAATTCGCTTTATCGCAAACATTGCAAAAATTCGCGAGAAGTTGCAATATCTGAAACAATCCTTAAAATTGATTAGAAGTCACCAAAACTGTTAAAAATAAAATAAACTCGGAAAGAACGCAGAAAAATCGCAAGTTCGCGAACAATTTCTAAATGTGTTGAAGAACTCACTAACAATGCAAAGAATAGCAATATCTCAGAAAATTGGATAAATCGCAATAATAGCGAAATTGCGCAAAACATTGCTAACATCGCGGAAACTGCATTGTCTAGTAAACGTTTTTATTTAATGTTGTTGTCGTAATAAAATCACATCACAACAATGGATATTTTTGACGACGTAAGAAATATAAATAAACCTATCGCAATTTCGTTACGCACGGTAACTTTCGTCCAACATATTGATTGTGTTATTTTCATGTACACAAATGTGTTTTATTTCTTACGACGAATATTCGTAACGAAAAATTCGTCGTTCATCCCAGTTGCGTTTATAGCATCAGCCGTTTGGGAGATACGATGCCACAGACACGAGAGTTCCCAGTTTTGGGGATTTGTCAACAAATAGGCGATTTTTCTGTGATTGGGATAAACATTTCGTGAAAGTCTCCAGGGGGTATTATCGGAAACCCAATTTACAGATCCCATGATCCGATATGGCTCAATCAGCACAGCGATATCTTCATTTAAATCTCGAACACTTTGCTTAAGAAGCTCTTGGGCTGCCTGGCAATGGTTGAGATCTAACTGTAATATACGAATTTTGATGCCTTAAGCTTTAAAGCAAAACTTACATTGTTTTTGAAGATAAAATAAAAATGTAGGAATTTATGCTTAAAATAAAAATCGACAATAAAATGCAATATTCGGAAACACCAACTCCGATTTCGATGATATTCGCCACAAATGTTATCCATTAAAGATGTTAAAAAAATTTTAATCTTCAAACCTTGGACCGCGCCTGTTTCTGAAATATACCGTCATGAAAATTGGAAGAATTGTAGAAAGTGGCCATAAAAAATCAGATATAATTTCTAGACTTGAAAACCGAAAAAGTTTTATTTGATGTTATTTTTCAGATTAAAATAAGGCTTTTGAAATGGTGTACTTCTCGACTTTTTCCACGCGTAGTTCAAAGGTTATTTATGGAGGTCTTGAGCTCAAAGGGCTATATCTCAAGAAACAGTTTTTTTAAATTTAAAAAAAATATATGTCAGTTATAAAACTCTTTTCTGCACATTCAGAAAGTTTCAAGGTGGTGCCGCTTTTAGTTTCGAAGTTATACAGCAAAAGATGGCCCAAAGTTTGATTTAAGTTCTGAGCTGAATTTCATTGATATCGGAGAGGGTCGATCCGAATTGCTTTCGATTTGACATGAAATTACCCAAATAGAACATATATGTAAGTCTTGCCTGAAACATTAAAAAAAAATGTCTTCGAATACAAAAATTTTTTTTTCTATTTTGGATTTGATTTCATGCGTGTTGTGTCGTATCGTCTTGGGAACATTTTTGGCGTGCGTGTTTCACACGTGCTGGACATCTGGGTATTCGTGTTAGGGTCGCAAATTATTTTAAGAACATTGTCGTGTGGATACAATTTAAATATTGAAGCTTTTCGCCGTTACTTGTCAGAGACAGCAGCACTATACATAGAACTCTATCCCTGGTACTATATGCTGCCTAGCCTCCACAAAATATTAATACATGGCGCGGATATAATTCAACAGTTTTCTTTACCGATTGACATAATATCAGAAGAGACCTTAAGGCCATGTCAGATAAAACTTTTGCTTCGCGTTGCGTTACAGATTCGCTTTGACATCTAAGATGAAATGTACATACTTATACGAAACATGTCACATAAAGCACTTTTAACGCAGCGTGAAGCGAAAAGTTCGGCAACTCTCATCTTTTTGCTTGCTTTGACAATCAGCTGGAATAATTTTCTTTTATTATATTGCCAAACGAAACATATTGCGCGTTTGAATCTGTTTTAATAAGAGGTAAATATGTATGTGGCATTTATTTATTTATAATAAATCGTAAAATAACATAATTGACTTTTATTTTTATAAAAAATATATATATAAATAGCAAAATTATCAACTACTTTTTTGGTAAACGATCAATGCGCGAGCAGAGGGCGAAGCCGATGTAAAATGGTGATCGGCGCCGGCTAAGAACGAATATAGCTGGCGGCGGCTATTAGCCGGCTAAGAGCCGAAAATTTTTCGCCGGCGGCGGCTACCTAAATTTATCGGCTAACGGTCGGCTAACAGAGTATTTCTTGCTTACTTACATACAAGGTATATTTACAACAGGTATACTCGGCCCAATTATAAATAAACTTGCCTTTCTAGACGATTTACTGCCTTATTTATAAAAATAATTTTCATAAGAAATTTTTTTCATATGTTCCAAAACCGAATTAAATATTTTTAAATGCGCATGTTAGTAAATATCCACTTTTTATTATAAAAAATCGGCTTAGCCGCTAGCCGATATTAGCCGCAATAATCGGCGGCGGCTAAGTGATTGTGAAAATCACCGGCGGCGGCTAATAGCCGGCTATTAGCCGACCGGCTTCGTGCTCTGTGCGCGAGTGTTGTCAAAGTTTTCATTGTGTCATACTCCTTTTGCTTTACACTTTTCTATCAAAGTTAGAAACGTCACGTAAAGCGACAAAGTTTTATCTGACACGGCCTTTAGAGTCAAGGAGCAAAGATTTTAGAAATGTACGCGAGTTTCACACCCGAAAGATTTCGCGTGAAAAAACTATGCACGATTTATTTCAATCCTCAAGCCCTTATGACACTACATTTTTTCTAAGTTTTTCAAATTTTGGAGAACAGTGCAAATATAATATAATAGGAAATTTTACCAGGTGCAAGGAGTTCAGCTATATTAAGATAAATACCAAATTGTCAAAGCTTTTACTAATGTTATCGATAAAAAATGGGGGCCTGTCAAAAAAAATTTTAAAATGTTCAACTTAAAATTGACATTTCAAGCTTGAAACATTAAAGTGCTGCCAAGTTAGCGGATTATTCACGAATTCAGTGATTTAGCGCCTCTTTTTTCAACCTTATTTCTTTTGTCGTTTTATTATAAATAAAAAGTAGGCAGCACTTAAAGAAGCCATTACGTTTTGCTTACATTTTGTATAGTTGTTTCTTTCTATCATTTGCTATTTCTTTCTTTCAATCCTATAGCAAAACAATGCAAGAAAAATGTAGTGTCATAAGGGCTTTAACAGTACGAGTATCATCGGATCCCATCATATCATCATATTCAAAATATCGTTTAGATATGGAAACTCAGACCCTCCTTAAGCTGATGTTGCATCTTTACTGTCTTACCAGAAATCGAAAACGATGTTGTGGAGGACTATTTAAGTGATGAAAGCAGTGACTGATAACGTACATATAGTCTTGATTTATGAGTCATTAACTAACTTTATTTAGAATGGTTTTATATGTGTTTTTATTATATGTACATAGTTTTATTTACACATTCGTACTGACTATTTTAAAAAATGCCTAAAATGTTTCTCTAGAAAAAATACACAAAAACAAAGTAAGCGATCGTTTATTTTTTATATGTATGTATATTACTATTATATAAACTTATGTAAAGTAAAATGGGTTATAATAGAGATCCTTTCCGTATATTGAATTTTGATGCACTTCTAATAAGTGCCACGCCTCGGCAAACACTCCCAACATTTTTTAACGACATTATAGCTCCTTGTATTTTCTTATAGCATTCCAATTTTCAGATTTCTAGGTTTTTTCTAAGCCGAGTTAAACACTCTTGCACGCCAGATTCAGCATTTGGCCCACTGTGGGCTGTGTCGTGTTTGAAAATTTCGACACGAGCCCATCTCCAGTTGTTATTATGAAAACACACAATGAAAATCTTTTATTAATATGATTATTTCGAACGTATTTGCTTGTGAATCCAAATTGATTATTGGACTTGAGTAGAACAAAAGATCAGAAAAAAAAGAATGAAGAAAAATAGTCCGACGCAACACTGGGAAAGTGCAGTTTAATGTAAACTTGAAAGTGATCTAATTATCGTATTCAATTTTCACGAAAAAGCTGTATACAGTGAACAAAAAAAAACTTGTGCACTTTCTTCGTTGAAATAATTCGTACTCTTCTAGAATGAATATGAAATAAAACCCGACAAACTATACACCAAATTATAGGACAGACTCCATACACTTTGAAGCCACAAAAATGTTTTTGAACACTCTCCTGGAAAAATTTTAGTAATATACAAGAACAAAAAACATACATTTTTAATGCCAAAAGAAAACTTGTACACTTCGAATAAAAGAAAAACTTGTATACGGAAGTAAAAATTTTATATGCTTTATTTATGATATTTTGCTTCCCTCACGTTCCTAAGACGACTCGACAAAAAATTAGCCAATTTCCCTGTGTATTTTGTAGTAATTTTATGCAAAATGTCCCATAGTGCACCTTAAGGACTTTCTTTCCCTTCAATTCAAAAATGTATTAATTTGGAGAGCCTGTTTTTCTTAACTGTTGCCGATGAGGCTTAAATAAAAGCTTCCCAGATGGCGAAACATACCAATTTGACATTATTTTTCATCAGGTCCTTAGCGTTTGGGCCTATATGCTGCATCTCGTCATAATGATCCAACACCATAGCGTAATCTAAGACCATTTACGAACTTTTTGTGAAAAAAAACTGACGATGGAAGTGTAGCAGCTTCCGAAAGTGGCGCTACTCTGTTCTTCTGTGTACATTGCAAAATTAAGTTGATGTTAGTTTTTCTCTTCTTCCTTGGAATATTAATCAAACCCAATTCTTTCTGAATTAAACGTTACGAACCTTAGCCGAATAATCAATTTGGATTCACAAGCAAATACGTTCGAAATAATAATTAAAAAAAAACTGATGTATTCAGAAAGTTCTATTCAGAGTCAAAGCCTGGTTTAACTAAAATGAAATATATCGGATTTCAAAGGCTACTTAATTATGCGTCAAATAGTATCTAATTGAATAAAAAATGACTAAGTTATAGTGGATCATAGCTTAAATTCTATCCAATTTTTAATGTTTATCACGAATTGTTGTCATTTCGGAAGCTGTTTTGTACCAAAAATAGTAAAAAAAATCATAGTTTTCTTTACTTAATATGATTAGTTCAACTTATTTGCTAGTGAATCCAAATTGATTTTTAGGCTAATGTTCGTAACGTCATATTCAGAAAGAATCGGACATGATTAATATTCCAAGGAACAATGGAAAAAATCAACATCAATTTATTTTCTTAATGTACAGAGCAGAACATTGTTAGTTTTATAATTTTATTGAATAGTCAAATCGATTAAAAAAATGTTAAGCCAAAATTATCCGAAATCGGATAAAAAATAAAAATCCTAATGTTATTTTTTTCATCCGATTCACAAAAAAAAAAACTCATTAGAAAATTTAAACCTTTTCATTTTAAGACAGTGTAATTCTAAGAATATATTTTTAATAAAAAATTGACAACCTGTTCGTGTGATTCTGTGTACTTTACATAGAATTATGTTTAATATATTTTTTACATTAGATATTTTCTGTCGAGTGAAACATAGTACAGGGGCGAATTTCCGCATTCAATAATAATTTACGATGTATGTATTGATCAAAGAAAATTCTCAACCTATACGGCAGAACAGAACAATGTTTTGTTTTTGGAAATCTCTACACTCCCATCATTAGTGGTCATGTGTATTCCTGTTTATCACCACTTATTATGCGGCTGAGTTGAATGTGATCTCACTTCATCTTAGTGTAAGTTGAAAATTAATTGGTGTTAATTTTTTCTTGTTCCTTGGAATATCGATCGTGTCTAATTCTTTCTGAATATCACGTTGCGGAATTTTTTACTTAAACGTAATTCAGTAAAACATAAACCATTTCATATACATATCAGCCTAAGCAAATTATATTTAGTCAACGCTATTTACTCAATATTAAAGAAATTCTTCGTTTTAAAATAGAGTGGACGTCCAATGGTACGAATTAGAGATGGGCGCGTGTCGTCATTTTCCAATACGACACGAACACGAATCCCTTATGTCCAACACGCACGTTCAAAATTTTCAAAACACGAACACGGCACAACACGTACGAAATCAAATCTAAAGAAAAACATTTTTTTATATTCAAAGACATATTTTTCTGCTATTTTAATGTTTCATGTTCTATTTGTATTTTTACTTACATATTTATATTGAGAAACAGTAAGTTATTAGGATTTTCCCTCAATAATCTTGTGCGGCAAGCTTCTGCATTCATACATATTTTAATCTGAAAATCGTTTCGTGTTTTTTCGTGTCAAGTTTGCTCAACACGACAACGCCCGAAGACGAACGATATCAGATTTTCTATCACGAACACTTCGTGTTGAGTCGTGCAAGTTCGTGTCACGAAAAAACACGACACGCGCCCATCTCTAGTACGAATTATATAATGACAGGCCTTTTCGTAATGTTGGAAAATTCGTATTGATGTCATATGAAACTTTTTAAAGGTCCAAAACTTCCAAATGTCATGTTACTGATGGGGCAATTCGACTAATTTTTCCCACAATCGGACCCGGCGTCAAAAGGTTTTCCAAATATTGTACTACGTTTTATCTTTTGTTGGAGAAAATACAAAAATATATCATCAAAATAAAAAAAATACAAGTACTCGTATGTATTTATTACATCTTTGTTAAGCGATTTTTAGTTAATAAACAAATATTCAGCAATTGTTGGAAATGAAATTTTATAGAAATTCTGGTGATATGTGTAAGTAAATGGATTACATTTACGTTATTTAAGGGATTTGAATAGTAATAAGCAGGGCTCGGACTTTCATGCAAATTCTTATTTTTTTGTGGTGATAGACAAAGGAGTATTGACTCATTATCTATGCGAATCATAATTTTTTAAGTACTTTGGCATCGATTTGTGGTTGCATATTTTTGCATATTTTGGTCGTAAATGCATATTTTGGTAATAAATGCATATTTTTAGAGTAATAAACATTTTTTAATGCATATTTACCAATTTTTGAAAAACAAATACAGGGTGGCGCAGAATGAGCTATATGGTTTAAATGGTTTATAACTTTTTTATTTATGCGATTATTATAATTTTGTTTTAAATACAGTATATTATTGGGGAATTTTTTGCAATTAGCTTTGAAAAATAAGATCCTGTAAGTGATGTCCATTTTCTGTTTCGCACATACGTGCTATTTTTTTAGCATATTTTCCATAATTTTTCGCAAAATTTTGGGTGTAATGGCCATGATTACATTTCGAATGTTGGTTTTTAGTTGGAGTATGGTTCTTGGTTTGGTATTTTGACTAGTGTGCATGGTAAGGGTTTCTTCCGGCACCAGGAAGGGTTCTTATAGACCCATGTTGACGAAAATTTCCAATGAAATGGTTTACTGCTGACGATATGGGTGCAATGCGCACATTAAACTGACGACGATATGCACACAAAATTCTACATATTATTTTTGTACGTTGTTCGATCGTGTAATGATTCATAATTAATTCCCTAAATCTTCTTCACAAAATGCTGAAAATAAAAAACAAAGAAAAAATAGTAATTAAAAAAGTTATAAAGAATTCAAACCATATAGCTCATTCTGCGTCACCCAGTAAGCCGATTATGGATGGCAGCCGAGCCTCAGTTGGGTTGCCAGTTGCTCAAAATGATACTACTGATGGCAACTGGCAACTGAGATCTGTCAATTCCAGTTGCTATTTAGTGAATTTGTGGCAACTATTAATTTTCAGTTGCCAATTGGCAACGCAACTATAGCTCGGTTGCATTAAATAATAGACCCAATTATGTTTGTGTTTTTTGTCTCTAAAAATAATAAAAAAATAAATAGAACATTTTCATATTATTTTAGTTTTGGTACATTGTTCGTAGGCAAATGCATATTTTTGCGCATATTTTTCATTTTTAGGTGCATTTGTTAAACTTTTTAAATCAATTTTTAGTTGCATGAAAGTCCGACCCGTGCTAATATTCACACATAAGGGAGTATTTAATAATATTTTAAAAATTTTCAATACTAGGGGGAATTAAGTCTAGGGGGCATTGCCCACCCCCCCCTTTCCCCAAGAAAGTACTTAGCTACGCCAATGATCATCGTTGAAAATTGCAATTTGAAATGTCAACAAAAGTGCTTTTGTTGAAACTTAAATGAAATGTAATTAATATGTATGATTATTTCGAACTTATTTGCTTGTGAATCCAAATTGATTATTAGGCTAAGGTTCATAACAGGGGAAAAATTAACATCAACTTAATTTTTCAAATGAAAGGTAATTTGTTGAAAATATTTTTTTTAATATTCTCGAAGATAAACCATAAATCACAATATTCGCAAATCATAAACCAATACAAGCGATGTAATATATATATATATATATATATATATATATATATATATATATATATATATATATATATATATATATATATATATATATATATATATATATATATATATATATATATATATATATATATATATATATATATATATATATATATATATATATATATATATATATATATATATATATATATATATATATGTAAAGAAAAATGGGCTTAATTGTGGGGCGTGGCATAAAAGTGAGTATAATAAAACCTAAATGTACAAAGTTTCAGAAGGGCTTACTTTCCACATTCAAAAAATTTGGCGTTAGGGGGGGAGGGATCCCAAATGGCATAAGTGGAGCCTAGAATTTGATGTCGGCTTAAAAGTCACTAGAGGTAAGAATTAAAACACAGTCGTCATAACAACGATATGTGATACGATAAAATCAGACTTTAAATGGCGGCGCTACATATAAACAAGAAAAAGTGCTGTACTTTGGGGCGCGGCAAAAACTCTTTTTTTTGCAGTTCTAGAAACTTCATTAATATGAGTTTCATTCTAGCGCACGGTTAATGTACTTTTTCTGTTTTGTATGTTGATTGACCTGTTTTAATTGAATATGTAGGTGCAAAAGAAAAATGGGGCTAATTTTTAAGGCGTGGCATAAAAGTGACTAGCTCGACTTGATTGCTTAAAGTTTGTTATCCTAATTTACTTGTATAATAAATATCAACGGTCGTATGCATAACTGAAACTGGGCATGAGCTTCGCATAAGTGGCGAAATTGAACTGGATCTTAAAAAAGAGTTTTTCCATACAATTAGAAACTAAAAACCACTGTGTCTTATACTCATAACTCATCACTAAATTGTACACTGATTTGTTGTGTCAAATTGTCCAGTTGAACTAGTTAAGACCCATTTCGATTTCAATAGTTATGCTGATTTTAGTTTTGCATATGTCCCGAAATGTTTAGCTCATAACTTTGTGTTTGTTTAATTTTTTACATGAAAACTTTCGATAGAAATCACTTTCTTTCCAACCCAATTTACGTATAACTTGATTTAAAAGTAGATTTCTGTTGATATGAAATATAATAACTTCTTTTCAGCGATTTTTAAAGCTGCTGATGTTACTAAAACTACAGACGGAGTTGAGTTTGAGTCTTCAATAATTATTGCAATACTTTCTGTATACTGCATACGCAGAAAAAAAGAAATGTTGCAAATATGTAATAAAGTTTGTGCAACAGCAAGTGCACAGCATCTTAATAAAACACAAAACAAAAAATAACATAGATTGGACCTGAACATTCACTATTAAAAATATAAATCAAGGAAGTTTGCGCGTAACATTTCCCCCTTCAGCATTTTGTGGACATGATGATAATGTTTTTTTCTTTTCCTTCTTTCAACAGCAGTGAGCGAGCAAGCAACATTATGATGATGCAGCAACTAAACAGCAGCAGCTAAACTTATGCTCTCAAGTACGTACATCATCTAAGTTTACAAGCAAGCAAGTTTGTATATCGAATAGAAAGCAATAAATGTGCTGCTGTATGTATTCATTTTATCTGCATCTTCAAAATTCCTTTAGCTTTTTTGTTTTTGTAGTGCCTCCTTGTAAATAGTTTTTTCTTTAAATGACTCCAACTTTTTAAACATCTATGTTTATGCATATGCATGTAAGTGGTACAAATATGCAGTAGATACATATTTACATGTTCATATTGTATATGGGTGATTCTTATTTCAAATGCTTTTTTCGTGTACGTTGAAAATATGTGTAGTAAAATAGTTCATAAAATAAACTCATAAATTTTAAAATGAATACTGCTTTAGCATGATTTAATATATTATCAATAAATGAACACAATTTTTTTTGTGTAAGACTGTCCATTATGTGTTAAAAAGGAAGAATGGAAATGCTACAGTCTTGTATATTGAGCGTTACCCCTTTTACCCGACTGCGCGACGCAAAGAAGGGTACTGTGTTTATCAGCCTATGTATGTATGTGTGTTCCTTTGCGGCACTATATAAACCGAACGCGTAGACCGATTTTGACGATTCTTACGTCAATCGATTCAATATGGCGGCCAACGGACGCCATTTTGTTTATACGAAAAAAATAAAAAGTCGGCGAACTATATCAAAATGGGTATCAATCGACAGGTATTTGAAAATCATCTTTAGGTTTCTCTTATGATTTTTAATTTCGAATGACCATTTAGGATCTGTGACGGTTTAAAGTTGTTTTCTTTTATTTTTTTTACACAGTCGGGTTTTTTGATTTTTTAAATTTATTTAGTACGCTTCACTACTCAGTTTTCTTATTAAATTGCATTAACAACATATACTAAAATAACAGCATATGTTTGTACTTCTAAATATTTAAAAGTTTGTACTTCTAAATATTCAAAAACTTTGTTAAATAGTATTATGATATTGCAAAACGTTTCATCAATCAACCATAGTTTGTATAAAAAAATGTATTGAGTGTCATCGATATATTTTTAATGTAATTGAAATCTTTTAGTGAATAACAAAGAAGTTTACGTAAAAAAATTAATGTAACGACACGCGTTTTTGCCGATACCATACCGATACTCAAAAAGAAATATCGGCGATACCGATTCCGATACCGATACGCATATTGAAATTGAGTTCAAGTTTAAATTAACAAAAGTCAAGTAGGGTAATTTTTTATTATAACGTTTTGATAAATAAGTTTTTGTATTCTACGAACAGTTAAACTTTCCCCGAGGGGGTAAAATGCAGGGGAGAGATGTCGACTTCTCCCAATTTTAGTTTCAGACCGCGTCTTACTGGTAAAATTAGAAAAAAAATTTATTATTTGTTAAAAAAACTCTGAAAAAAATTTCTAAAGTATCGTCGTATCGATATTAAAATATCGGCGATATATAGGTATCGGAAACGGTTACATCCCTAGTTAAAATACATTGAAGATTATATATCTGAATTGTTTGAAATTCAAAATATAGGATGTGGTCTGAAAAAGTATAAAATTCGAATTAAAAATGTATTGAGCGTTACGCTAGCAATATTCTTAAATAGAATTTATCTATAAATTTAGGACGGCAAAAGAGTTAACAGCAGCGGAATTGTAGAAATGGTATACGACTTATTTCATATAAAATCAACGAGTGATTGGGCCCGACCACCTCGGAATCAAACCAAACTTGCTATGGTAGTTAAGTCTTGTACAACTAACATTTCACCAAAAAAATTAGAGGAATATTTCCAGTTGTTCCCAAATTATGATGCATTTAATATATGAAAAATCACAAAATTTGCTTGAAACTACTTTCATATAATTTTTTATATTTTATAATTTATATGTTATAATTTTCTTAATATTTAAGCTAGACGAATGATTCATGTCTTGTTTTAAAGGCATTATAATAGCGCTTTGACGGCTATAAAAATAAAAAAGTTACCACAATTATATAAGTTGTTTTGTTGCAATCCACGATTCATGATGCTGTAACTAAAAAAATTTATTTTTAATAAATTTCAAAAATTGTATATGTGACCTTCTCAACAAAGGAGTTTGGACTTAAGAGTGGATTCTGGTGCCTAAAAGGGTGTAGAATAAGATGAAATGAGTTTTCTCAAAACTTCATTTTCACACACTAGGTCGCTTTTCTCGGAGAAGGTCACATATATGTATATTACTGTTTAAAACCTCCACTACTTCGTCACTAAATCTCTATGTGTTACTCTTATAGGTTCCTGACTTACTAATAAAACTTTTAAGCAAAGCAGAAATTTTAACTAAATTTTTAGTAACGCCGGCACACAAAAAAGAAAAATGCATCTCTACATTTGACGAGAACCATTTACCTGCATGCATTTTGACGTCCTGAATCCGAATCTGAGGCCCGTTTGAATCGTAAAAGAACGAATAAGGATGTAAAAATTTGAAAAACTGCAGTTTTTGCAATTTACTCGCAATTTTGAGGATGTACGAGTTAAACTGACCTCAAATTCGGAATTAGCGCGTAAAATATGTATACGTAGGTAGGTGGGTATGCTCAAATGTACCCCGCACTTTTCTCCTTTGCCAGTGCACCGGCACACAAAAAATGGACTGTAAATTTGATGAGACCTATCTATCTACATACATACATGTATTTTGACGCGCTGAATCCGAATCTGGAGTCCGTTTGGTTCGTGCACCTTCAAAATGAAGAGGGAATAAATTCCGAAAAACTGTAGTTTTTTCAAAATGTGAGCACGTGCGAGACAAACGGACCTCAGATGCAATTCAGAGGTGGTGTACATTTGAGCAGATCCACCTACCTACATGTATTTCGACACGCTGAATTTGAATTTGAGGTCCGTTTGGCTCATACACCCTCAAAATTTCGAGTAAATTGCGAAAAGCTGAAGTTTTGTTTTTCGAGATTTTTATAACTTTTGCAACTTTATCGAAATCTTGAGGGCTTACGAGCCAAATCGGATTGCTGTAACACAAACTCTTCATACTTAAAAATTATTTTCTAATTTTTAGTTCAGTTTGATATGAAAGCGGTTTTTTTAGTTTTTTTAAACTATAATTTAATTTAGTGTTTTTTTCTTAATTTTTAAAAGCACATTTACATCTGAGCGAAATCTAGTAATTACGAGATTTGGAGCTTTTGCCCACCTTTCAATTTTAATGTAAGTTATGATATATTTAAGTTATTGTTATTTAAATATTATAACTAAATATTTATATACTTTGTAGTAATCTGTAAAAATTAAATTCTGTAGATGAAACAAATAATAAAGCTACAAAACGAAATCCTCTTCGCAACCAGATTTTGACAAAATCTACTAAAATCTACTAGTACCTAGTTATACAACCGTGGTTTTGCTCATATAGTACTAAAAATACTACGCTGTTTACGAATTTATACTTCATAATTTGTGCGGAGCAGTTGCTTTGCATTTGCAGGCTCTTGTTTTCTATGCAGTTGGACATTTCAAAATAAATAAATTAAGTAAATTGCGACTTTGGCTCGCACACGAAAGGTTCCGTACGGAACACACATACATATATCGATTTTCGTTTTTGCCCTTTTTTTCATTTTGGGAATTTTTTCATTTTCCTTTTTCGTTTAATTTTATTTTTTATTTTAAATTTTTTTTGTTGATTTGGCGTAATTTTTTTTTTTTTGGTTTGGCCCTTTTTTCATTTTAGTGATTTGTTAATTTTCTTGCGATTTTTCGTTCTTTGCAATTTTTTTTGTTTTGGCTTAGACGTTTTTTTTGTTTTAACCTTTTTTCGCTTCTTAACGATATTTTTATTTTTAGCGATTTATTTTAGCTCTGGCGTTTTTTTCAGTTTTGACGGCTTTTTCGGTTTTAGGGATTTTTTTCTGTTTTTAGTGATTTTTTAGTTTTAGCGTTTTGTTTTGGTTTTGACATTTTTTCGTTTTGGAGATTTTTCGGTTTTTGGCGAATTTTTTTAGTTTTGGTGCTTTATTTTGTTTTGACGCTTTTTTCGTTTTAGTGATATTTTTCCATTTTTGGCGGCCCTTTTTTCGTTTTTAACGATATTTTTAGTTTTACCGATTTTTTAGGCGCTAGTGCGTCTTTTTCGTTTTGACTACCATTTTCGGTTTTTGACACTTTTTAAATTTTTTGGCGATCTTTTTAGTTTTGGTGATTTTTGATTTTATCGATTTTTTTAATTTTGGTGTTTTTTCCTTTAAGCGATTTTTTCATTCTGGTGATTTTTCGTTTTGACATTTTTTTAATTTAGCAATTTTTAAGTTTTAGAGTTTTTGAAATTTTCAAGAGTCTGCCTCTTACGGTTTCCAAGATATAGCATATTATCTGAACTACATAGTCAAAATTACATTAACTGATAGAACACCCTTTAATTTTTATTGTTTTAAATATGAGTGTTAATTGGTGTAGTCTCTTTTACAGACTAGACCAATTAACACAAACTTTGAACATTTAAAGTATATTAGTATTTCAACATGTTTCGTTGCTCTCTTTAGAACAGCATTTAAATTTTAACTGTCATATATTTGTGTTTGTAGGTGCTAAAGTTTTACATATTCTGTGGAAATCTCATGTCCGTAGCTCTTATGGTTCCCGAGAAAAAAGCCTGTGACAGACAGACGGTCAGCGTAGCGAAAATAATGTATGTCAAAAAGCTTGGTGTACACGGTATAGATTTCGACAGATTTCAAATAAAATCTACTAGATTTCGCTCTGTTGTATATGTAGTATAATATGAAGTTCACGCGTTCAAAATAACGGGATACACATCATAACCAAAAAGAACTTGTAAACAGTGCTGCCGCTTACAAAAAGTTTTTATGACAACCTTATTCTCCAGTTCAGTTACATTTACCTTAAGGAATGGTTTGTAGGGACTGCTTTTTATTTTAGAGACTGGTTTATTGTGTTCCCTTTTGATTTTATTATTGTTGTTGGTATTTTAAAGCCGACTAACCGGCTTTTCTAGGCGTGCGACATTTTGTGTTTTTGTGCTTTTGTTCAAACTCATTCACTTTGCCGGGTCTCTTCAATCAACTCAAACATGTTTGTAGAAAACTTTAATAATACGCAGGGAAACCGCAAATATGCAATTGCATGTTTTTTCTTGTACAATGTATGTTGGCACTGATGATATATTTATACGTTTCAGAACTTTTTAAGCATTTTGGCTTCGATTTTTTAGTGTATATTTTTGCATATTTTATCCTTTACAGCATATTGTTTTTGCATATTTGTTTATCTTTACGGCATTTTTTTGCATATATCACATTTAGTCGCATTTTGACGGCATTTTTCTAATTTTTGTGTCATATTTGGCTGTTTTTCCTGCATATTTTGAATTTGTTAAATTTTAATATGCCTATTTACAAAAAAACTAAAAAAAAAAATCAGTTTTGTGATCGAAAAATGTTGATATTTTTCAACATTTGGAAAATTTTTGTTTTGCGATTTTAAATTTACTCTAATGTATTTCCCCCCTTTTTTTTAAATAAACATATGCAATATAGAAAAAATATGAAAAACATGTGTGATGTATTAGTAAAAATTTAAGCACATTTTATATTCGCACAGATGAAAGAATAGGCTGGCATTGTTAAATCGACTCTCATAAGATATGCAAATAAAGTCCATGCAAATGGTACTTCAGAGTAAAGATTGTTTACATATCCGGCCTTTGGGCGGGCTTAAAAGTATTCTCTTCTGGGTATGTCGAATAGTAGCTTCGTCTCGATTTTTGACTAGGCAGAAAAACTTTAGTCTGCAAAGCCACTATTCGGAGTACCCATGAGCATTATTTTCTTTTTGAAGTGGAAATAATGTCTATGAAGGTTATTTTCTTGGACATTATTTCATGTAGGGTTTCGTTCCCAGCAAGCGTCTGGAGAAAATTGCCGGAAAATAGAGCAACTTTTCACTTCCCCATTCACGGCAATTATCGCCGGCAGTCTTGGGAATCAAAACGTACTACAATATGCGACCATGTTGTTTAGAACACATTAATTTCTTGAAAAACAATTTTTAAGTTCTTCCTTTTGAATTTAAATTTATATTTCTGAATTAACTAGTTTTATTATCCTATTCAATCTATTTTGAGTTAATGATATTTAATTTCTTTTACTTTGTTTCCATTAGAAATATAATAAAGTTAAAAAAATAGCATTGTTTAATATTTGTCTGGAGTTCCCGGGTTGCCGGGAATGCAAAAAAAATTTTTGCCGATTATCGGTAATCAAAATATGTTGGAAATTTTGAAACCCTAATTGCATGCCACCAATATAAGTATTTAGTTCGTGGTGTCAGAAATGAATATTATACAAATTATAAACACCATGATAAAGTCTTAGGAGCATATTTTTTAAATTTTGGGAGCATATTTTTAAGTTTAAATTAAATGCATATTTGACGCCCATAAAACAAATTTTTTAGGACATATTTCCGATTTCCCTGATAATAAGTAACCTACGTGGGATGTTTTGTTATAATTATGTTACACTTGATTTTCCATGTCTTCTTCGCTGCCCTTATCATACCATACCCAAGCTAACGATTACAAGTACATAATACATATTTAATTTGTCTGGGAAATGTCTGTTTTGTCAATTTATAATCACATAAACAGACTTTGATAGAAATTACCCCCATTGAATTAAAAAATGTAGCTCTTGAGGTACTCTATTTAAATGGCTGACAGCAAGTAATACAATTCCTTTATATAGGAGATGTACAGGGGACGTTACTCCGTGTAAAAGTGAAAAAATATATCGATATACATCGATATCGATATATTTTTAAATATCGATCGGCATCGATATATATCGAATAAAAAATATCGATATTTCGATATATATCGATATATTTCAAGCATGATTATTCATATATAATCCAAATTTTTTTTAATTATAAAACACGAAAAGTACTTTTCTTATAAATAATTATGATGAAAAGAGTTAATTTCTAACATCTTTACTGTTTCACCAATATTTCATGGGAAGTAAATCTTCAAGTATGTATTTGTTATACATACATATGTATGTACTAGCAATTACAAATTATTTTAATTATAAATCCAAATTGATTATTAAGCAAGTCATACACGTTGCTACAGTTGGTATAACTTGAGTAGGTTGTAAACGAAATTGCAACGTTGGTGGGCCCGTTGTATTAAGTTGTATCTTAGTTGTATGCAGCGTTGCCAATTTAGCATATTTAATGCTAGATCTAGAATTTTTTGAACTCATCTAGCATGAAAAAAATGCTTTTGGCATATAGCATATTTTTCAGCATTTTCCCAAAAATTATTTAGCATTTTTTAGCATATTTTTGCGTTTGAATTTTTATGTTTTACCTTAATTTGTATCTTATTACCGGATGTACAAATATCTAGATGTGATGTTCCGCATGAAAGGGGACCTTATCTTTCCAAAATCTAAATCCATTTTTGGTATTTCCTAAAAGTACACATTATTGCTAACAAAAATGTATGTAAATAAATAACCAGAAAATTCCAAAACATTGTTTAGTTATAGTATTTTGAAGTTGTAGTATGGAAATCTCAAGCTTTGGAATATTGAGGTTCAAAGTTTATGCATTTTTTAAACTTTTCCTAAAATCTGATTCACAGTTTTCCGTATTTTTTATAATTCCCATTTATCAATCTAGTTTAAATCGATTGTAGAATGCTCAGTATATGTCTTAGCGCCGTTATCAATAAAAATATTAAGCTGCAGTTAACAGTAAACTCAAAATTTATATCTTGATTAATAAAATTTCATTACGTATTAAATTTCAATTAAAATTTACTTGAGTTTAAGAAATTATTGACATTTGAAAATAAATAAATTTTTTGTAATTTTGTAAATATTTAACACAAATATTCAAGAATGCAGCACTTCTTTGTGCAACAATCGTACTCAGATCCTGTTGATCCATGATATTATTAATATAAATTTCAAAAAAATTTGAATTTCCCAAAAATAGATTATTGCAGGTAATCACAAAAGTCAAAATTTTTTTATTGTTAACGAAAATGTTTAACTTTCAGTTAAAATTTGAGTTTAGCCAAACTGAAAGTTAATAAACTTAAAGCTAAAATCAACATAACTGAGCTTTATGTTAATGGGAGTTAGTACTGTTATCAACTTCAACCTTAAATTTAGCTAAACGTCTGTTTTTAGTATCTCTGTAAAATTTAGTCTGGGAACATAGGGGCCCTTTTTCTTTACAACACCGTATATAATGTTTCATTTTCGATACAAAAAAAGCGAAAGAACAACATTGCATATATTTCCAAAAAATGCAACAGTGTCTTGTATCAACTTTGGTAGAAATGGTACCACTTATAAAAATAATATGTAATGAAGTTGAAGATGATTGGATATTTTGATATGTCTAGAATTTCGTTATTTCTTGTATTTTAGATGAATATTGTAAACATGAAAACCATGGTAATTGTACAAACATTCACAGAACCTTAAGAAATATTTTAAAGAAAAAGGCGTTATTTTTTATTAACTAAGGGCCAGGCCACACTGGCGTTTTTAACACGCCCGTTTCTGCTTTTCTGAACCAATTAGGGCCTGGCCCTAAGCAACCAGTTTTTTTTAATTGAATTTTTTTATTTAATTTGAATTTTTTTTGCAGTGTTTTGTCCACTTTTTTATGCTAAAAACGTAATAAATTGTCTTTTATTTTAAATGCGATTGTAAAATATAATAAAATACTAGCTATGTATTCACGGTGTAATCTGATACCATGCTAATTACACTGTTTTGACAAATTTAAAGGATCTTTCTTGGCAATTTTGATGAATTATTTTTTTCAGCATATTTTTAGCATTTTTTAGTAAAATTCGAACATTTTTTCCTTATCAGATTTTGGCAACACTGGTTGTATGAAAGATCAAAAAGTTGTAATTTCTTGCTATGTTGTACAACACTGTCGCAGCATTTGTGTGCCTGTCACATTGAATATGAGAATTAAATCAATTAAGTTCTTAATCAATTAAGTTCTTAACTATCTTAACTAAACTATTTATCATAGCAATTCCCAGAGTTAACGTTGGTTTATTTTGTATTACTTAAGTCAAACTCTTTTGGTTTGATTTTATACTTAAGTACATATACATATATGATAATGTAAAAATGTGAAAAAACTCAAGCCCGTAGCTAATTGTTTATTTAATATGATTATTTCGAACTTATTTGCTTGTGAATCGGAATTGCTTTTAGGCTAACGTTCGTAGCGTTATATTTAGAAAGAATCAGGCATGATTAATATTCCAAACAACATGGGAAAAATCAACATCAACTTAATTTTTCAACGTACACAGCAGAACAAAGCAGCATTACTTTCGGAAGCCGCTACTGGGGAGGGAAAAAATATCGATAAAAATATAACGATATATCGTCGATATTTTTAATTGCATATATCGAGTTTTTTTATTATATCTTTTTATCTTTGGGGTTGTTTTTTTGTGCACTTTTTAAAAAAATTGCGACAAAATCTTTATCAAATATAATATTACTAACAAAAATTTTTGTGTTAATTATATTCTTTTGTATATTCGAAAAAATTTCTTTCTTTTAGTATAATTTTGTTTTTTCCATGAAATATTGGTGAAACAGTGAGGATATTGGAAGCTAACTTTTTTCAGCTTAATTATTTATAAGAAAAGTACTTTATGGTATAAACACAATTGGAACGAACGACGAACTTCGCACAGTTCTATGAACTTGTCGGCAAGAATTCGTTGCGTAAATTCGTCTTTAGAAACACAATTAAATTAGACGAACTAACAGTTTTACTCCAAATGTCACCCTTTCTATGGATATTTTTGTAGTCCATGTATACGAAGTTATACAAATATTCACTGCGGCAAAACTTATGATTATTTGCAGAAAAAGTAAATGCAATAATCGACATAACAGAAATTCGCGAAAAATTGCAACATTTTAAACAATCGTATCGGCCAAAAAGCGTATCGATGCTTCTCTATTTTGTTCTGAAACTCTCCATTAAAGTTGTCGCACGCTAAAATTTAAATTTTTTTTGACAATTATTCAATACAGAAATGCAACGATTGATATGTATACAAAGATTTCATAAACAATTTCAAGAATTGAAGTCATGACATTTTCTTACCCCTTTTGTTTCTCTATACCTTTTGCCAACAACACAAAATTTCATGCAACTAATTTCATAAAATATTTCATCGTGTAAATTCAGTCTTATATCGAAACTTTTGCATTGTTGGCAGCACTGTATTGTTGTTGTTATTTCAAATGACACATCATCATTTATTTTGACTGGCAAATGTATATTTTTTAAAGTTATTTATTTATCAATTGAATTATGAACTTTAGTCGAACTGTATGGTTTTTATCCAAAGTTATTTAATTAGTTTGGCTTAAGTTCATTTTCAATTTAATCTTTCTATTAAATTATTTTTATTTTAGAAAGAAATTCTAAAGCATGTATATATTGAACATTTATTTATAAAAAGATAGTCCTCTATTTTGGGCCAAAGGTCCTCGTTTTATGTGGTTGGCGTCCTCTTTTTTTCAAAATGGAAATGGTAGCCTTAGTCATACGTATACAAAAACAACAATTAAGTTCGAAACTCACTTTACTTTTCAGCTAACTAATTACGCATGTGTGACTCATATCCTTCATTTATTAGCTTGTTAAAGTTTGATCAACTTTAAGCGATCTAGGCGAACGGTAGTGCGCTAAGCCAAATTCAGTCCACACAGTGTGTATAGTACATATTCACTGACCGACTCATCAATATTATTGGGCATTTCCACTATAGCTGAAATTTTGTAACAGGTAGGTCTTGATCAGTGTTACCAATCTGTGTGCAATTATATACACATATTGTGTGTAATATCTACTTGCATGCGTAGCTCATGTGTAATTAGTTTCATGTGTAATCTGTGTGTATTTTCACTTTCTATTCTATTTTTTTGATAAAGTTTTGACGGTTAAGTTTTTTTCTTTTCGAACACCTGTTTTTTAACCGACTTCAAAAAAGAAGGAAGTTATCAATTTTGTGGACCGATTTTGAAAATTCTTTTTTGTTTGCAAAGGATTACTTGCAGTTTTGTGTCAAAACTTTTTTCTCGAAAATCGGACGGATTATTCGCACGCTCAAAATATTGAAGTCCCGAATGTATTGGAAAATATGAACCTTTTAGGTCCAAGTTTTGCTCGGGAGTTGTATGACAAACTAAAAAATATAGTTTTTATTATAATAGATGAAACAACTGATGTAAGTTCAACAAAACAAATATCCTAACAAGATTTTTTATAGTGAACATTGGCGTAGCTAAGGCCTTCTAAAGGAGGCTGCAAAGCCACCCCAGAATCGCTATAGCCCCCTAAAAATTCAAAATATTAGAGTAATTCTTATAATATAAGCAAACAATTGAAACTAATGTGGGCTTTGAGATGAAAGCTATATTAAAAAAAAAACAGCTACAATAATTTCAAGAGTGCTTCAAGACTGATGATCACAAATACTATTGCTAGATGGCTTTGAATTAATTTATGTGGTATTCGCATTTTAAAACAGGATGGATAAGAAGGTTTTTATGACTAGAAGTTTTTAAAGTCAGTAATTCAATGATAGAAGTATTAGATGACATGAAATCTAAAATCTAATTGTGGTTTTGTCATATCCTTCAGATACTTTGGTTTCATTTAACGAACTTTTTCAATTTAAAACCCCTATTTTATATAAACTGAATGAATTACGAAATTAAAAATATATGGGAAATATATTATTCAAATTATGGAAAAAAATTCATGTGTAATTTTTCTTCATATGTGTAATTTGGGACCCGGTAATATGTAACTTCCAAATTCTTCATTTGTAGCACTGGTCTTGATGAGCAAAAACATCTGAAAACGGGCACTTTTCATCTGGAGGGACTATGGTGACACTTCTGTATGGGGCCCTTCCAGTAGTGTATGGGGCATTTTCAGTACAACTAGACGGCTGAAATTTAGTACACACAAATGTGAAAACGAAAATTTTTCATCCTGGGGCTGGGGAGCTAGGGTGTCACTTATTGTGCTAGGGGGCACTTATTGTACCAAATAACTGAGATCCGCACAAAAACATAAATGTGAAAATAAGGCCAAGAGTTCCTATTCAAAAATTTTGGCCGTAAAAACTACTGAAACTACAGCCTGTTAGCTTGGCAATATTTTTTCGCCTTTCTAATATGGGAATTAATTATGGGAAAAATGTTTACAAGCTTAGAGGTTGTCTAGAAAGGAGATGGTGTTGTACCTACCAAGAACTTGGTCATTATTTTGATGTTAGTACTTTTTACGGCAGACATTTTTGGATAGGAACTTGGCCTTATTTTCACATTTATATTTTTGTGCGGATTTATTTTACTTTACTACCCTCGTTAATTGTCGCAATTACCTGTTGTTTGCTTTAATTATCAAATAATAAATGTTTGCAATATGGGTTATCAATCGATCGATCCAATGGTAAAATTTGTTTCAATAAACTTCATAAACACTTATGGAAAAAATTAAGTTCATAATTCGTTATCAATAAAAAATTATTTATTTAGGACCGAAGAAACTAATAATTATTTATAAGCGGTTAATATTCTTTTATCTGGCGCATATTTCATAAGAATTATATAAATTGGAGTTTAATTATTGATTTAAAAGTATTCGCAATAAATGAGTGAACATTTTCTTAAACAAACTTTGAACACTTTGCCATATAAGTGTTACGGTGGACCGCCGATGTATGAAGGGGGAAAAAAGTCATCTAATCAATTTCGAATACCTCCCGAATGTTGCATTTAGCTAAATAGTACACATTTTTTAAAAATATTTTTCGTCATATCTTTTAGCCCTCTACCACCACTGCTGGAAGCTAGAGAAATTATACGAATTTTATTTTAATTTGCTTCATTAATATAGAAAAAAATTTTGTAATTTTAAAATCAAGGAGATCTGACAAACTATAAAAAAGTGTAAGCCATTAAGTGAAAAAGCTGATTTTATTTCCCATACAAAATTATTTTCAATAAAAAAAATTTAATACAAACTAATTTTGTATGAAAAATAATATAGCTCGCGACCTTAGTATTGTTTTGGCTCACCGACCATTTTAAAAAAAAATTGAGCTAAGTATGCGGTATATATATTTTGAATGCCCTCTTTCAGAATCCAAAAACTGTTTCGCAAAATTGTTCCTGGTTTCTGAGATATCAAGCATTCATTGTGCTCGATATCATCATTTTTGATAAATTTTTTGTAAAAAAAAATAGTTTTTTTTAAATAAAAAAATAAAATCAGAAATCAAGTAATTTACCAAGTTTCATCAATATTAACTTTTTATTCCATGTAAATATCTTTTCTAATAACATTTATACGCTTATTTTCAATAAAAAGTAGAAAATTTCATCTCAATAACAAGTTACTCAATACACAGCAGTTAGTATACACATGGAGCAACAAAAGCTACTTTTTACAAATAAAATAAAAAAGTGGCTACTGGAGCACATAACAAGATATTTTATTTTCAGTAAAAAGATGTTAATTTCTAATCGGATTGATGAAAGTTCACAAAAATTTACATTTTTCTTCCAAACATATGCCGGAAGCAGTGGTAAGAATACAAAAAAATTCTATCGGATATATTTTGAGAAAACTTTATGTAAATCTTCTTTATTGTTTTTCTCCATTCCGACTTTTTGGCATATGGGACAAATTTAAAATTATCTTTAACTTACAGCTGAAAAAAAAAAACATTACACAATATATTTTTTTATCATAATGTAGCAATTTTTTATGATAGTTTTTGGGAGAAGGTCTAAAAATTTATTTTTTTTAACTTTTAAGGCCTGTAACTCAATATATTTGAATCTGATGGAAACAATCGTTGTATTAGCTGAAGTAAGAAAGATATATATTCAAGAGTGCAACATTTATTTTACTCAGATTAAACGTTCTCGGAATTTTTATCAATAAAGAAAAAAAACTAAAAATACAAAAAAAAAATACTTATTTCTCGCGAATATCTCGAAAGCGTGCATTAAGAAAAATAAATAAATTTCATATTCGTGTTCAGCAACCTCAAATATCCTTAGAAAATATTTTTTTATTTTAGATACGATAAAGACTTATGAATTTAAAAGTTGGCCTCTTAATTTCATCTTAAATTTGTCTGAAATCTGACCTTTTATGCATAAAAATAGTGAATACTTTGTAATGAGTTACAACAACTATAAAAAATATTCAATGTTGCACCATATGATGTTTTACAATTTGATCGATTTGATCTCATTTTCATTTTCCCAATATTTTTTCATGATTTTTCCCATATATCTCAAAATAAAATGCAACGTTTTTTTCGCTATTCGAAATTTAGAATTCGCAAAAAAAATCTTACGCTCCACTCTAATAAGTATGCGATATAAAATAATTACTTTCATAAGTGGAAAAAATTATCGTAAAGACACCTAGGAAAAATGTTGATAGCAAAGTAATGAGTTAAAATGCTAATAAACATAACCTTCACTACTTCTACTTTGGCATTTTAACCAATTACTTTAACATGGTGATGTCATTGGAGGCAAGTACTTACCACATTTGATTACAAATAACAAGTTATAAATTTAAATATTCAGAAGGCATTGAATACGCAAAACACAATAAAAATGAAATGTCTCTGCTAAGCATTGAACTCATGCCATTTTCAGATATTGCGTTATTTTACAAGTGTTTTACTCACTAGGTTACTGCACAACTATTTTGTTACGGGCTTAAAACTTGTTTTCACAAACATGAACACAATTAAAAAACTCCATTTTACTTCCCCGGTGGCGACGCTTGATAATTTTCGGCGATTCAAGTTTTAGATAAATTTTTTTATAAAAAAAATGCCATACAAATAATAAAGAAAAGTACAAACACTTTTAGTCCCGAACAAAATACATTCGTATACCATTGCAAGATGAAGAAGAAATCATCGGCGGCGGCACGCAATCAACTGAAAGACAGTTAGCTGGGTTGTTCCTTTGTTCAACAGCAGATTTTATTGGGCTTTATTACGGTTCTCGAGTCAATTTCGCCTTTCTAAGATATTAAAGAAAAATGCTGCTTGAATCGGATACTTCGATTATGGCAACAGATTAAAGGAGCACACAAGATGTGTCTTTAATCTACTATAAGGGCGAAGTCGATTCGAGAATCGAGGCACGAACCGTTATTTGCTTCTTTTGCTTTTGTAAAAATGCAACACTGATAGAATAAAAAATCTTTTCGTTTAGAAAATTTTCTAAAAATAAAAGTCTTATGGGATGTCGAATTTCTCTCGGTATTCTTTGAGATTTTCATGACATATTGGGTGAATTCGTAAATGCAGTAAATTGATGCAGCCAGTCTACAAACTACTGCAACAGTAATAAAAATGCTGCCATAGTTGCAGCAATATGTAGCAGCACTGTCAATTGTTTGCGTAAAGAAACTATTGACGAAGAAAACTATTGCCAAGTGATTTTTTTTCGAACGCAGAACTTTGATTACTGCACAATTACTGAATTTACGAACCATTTCAAAAAATTTTTTTTTTTGTAAATCGGTTCACAAATGACAAAGTTATGCATGGGGGAGCAAATTCATCCCTCAGATTTTCAAATAAAAAACATGGGACCAAATTGGGGGCAAACCCTTTTAAACAAAAAAAAAATTAAATCGGTTCACAAATGACAGTTATGCATTAATGGAGCAAATTTGCCAGTCCGATTTCAACAAAAAAAATTATTTGACCAAACTATAGACAAACCCTTTCGAAAAAGTAAATTTGAAAATCGGTTTATAAATGACAGACTTATGCATTAGGGGAGCAAATTTCTCCCTCCGATTTTCGAATAAAAAATATGGGACCACAGTGCGGGCAAACTCTTTCAAACAAGAAAGGAATTTTGAAAATCGGTTCACAAATGAGAGAGTTATGCATGAGGGGAGCAAGTTTCCCCACCGATTTTCGAAAGAAAATTATGCCACCAAACTGCAGGCAAACCCTTTTGAACAAAAAAGGAATTTTGAAAATCGGTTCACATATGACAGAGTTATGCGTCTACAAACATAAAAAATACACACAGTAAAATATTAATTGTTTTTATTAAAATACATTGAAATTAATTGCCGAGGGGTATTAGCTAGTTCCTATGAGCATTTCTCTGGGGCTAACTGAAGATCGTCCGAGAACCTTTACCCAAAAAATATCATATATAGTAATGTTGAGAAATAGAGCGATTATAAATTTAAATACTAAATTATTGCAATAATTATAAAACATGGGAGCCGGCCAAAAAACAATATTTATTTTTTTCGACACACATTTTTAAATACTGTATTTATCGCTTATATGCAGGCCGGTTATAAGCATTTACCGCTTTTATGCACTTGATTTTATTCGTTTGTTATATAAAATACACCCACATATTTTTTTATATAAGCATTTTCCGCTTATATGCACCAAAAATCGTGCAAATTTGGAAATGCATATAACCGATAAATTCTGTACATAATTTTTTTTTGTCTTATCTATACATATAATAAAACTGTAAAAAGGGCGTGTCTGTACATGAAATATTTTTTGAAAATTAGTGTGGCGTAACCGCTGTAGAGAACAAAAAACCAAATTTTGGAATTTTTGTCTGTCTGTCCGAACACACTTCTCGCAAAAACCACTGAAGCGATTTTCATGAAATTTGGTATAGAGGTACTTTAGAGTCCTGATTTAAACATAGGTCACTTTTTACCGCGATAAAATATCTTATTTCTAACTTAAAATAGAAAAAAAGAAAATATACCCAGTTTTACTAATATAAATGTTATTGGAAATTAGAAAGATGTTTTTGTTTTTTTCAATGTTGGTAGCACTGTTTATTTTGTCTAGCGGGAACTTTAAAAATTATGTAAAAAACGTTATATTATTATATTTTACAGACACTTTATAGTCATAAAGTGATCTTTAAGCGCGCAAAGCTGGCGGGCACATATAATTTAGAAATAAATTCAGTAAAATGCGACTGGCCCGCACACGAAGGGCTCTGTACAAATACACATACATATGTACATATATCCCTTTTCATTTTTACCCTTTTTTCATTTTGGCAATTTTTTAGTTTAGCTTCTTTGTTTAATTTTAGTTATTTTATTTTTTAAAGTTTTTTTCATTGTTTTAGCGATTTTTGGGTTTTGGCGCTTTTTTCATTTTGGTGATTTTTTCGTTTATTACGATTTTTCGTTTTTTGCAATTTATTTTTATTTTTGGCGATTTTTTTAGTATTGGCAATTTTTTGGTTTTGGCGTATTGGATGTCAACAATACGCTGCAGACGTCCAACAGATTGTGGATACTAAAGCCCTGCAAGAGTACATTCATTTGTTTGGCTGCACACAAAGAAAACGACATTCATTCAAATATTAAACGCTCAATGAGAACGAATAGAGTATATGTTATCAAAACACAAGAGTAAATGAAATGCCTTAAAGCATGTCTGCTTCGTATATGTATAAAACTCATTTGAAACTACTAAACTAAAGCAATGTTCGGTCGCTACAGTATAATTCGTTTATAAGCCACACCGCTTATAGTATAATTAGCGATAGATATATTCCAAAATGTTAGTTTTTCTGTCATCTATTATAACTGTTTTACACGATCTCACAAGCCGTTCGACTTCTGTAGAAAATGTAACCCTGATCTAATGGGTTTATGGAAAGTTTTAAAAAAGCAATTACAACACATTATATCAGGGTAGCATTTTGTGCAGAAGTCGAACAGCTTAAGTAAAATACCTGCAAAATATTTTTTATTTAGTCCATTAGTCCTATAGTCCATTTACGCTTATAAGCCACCAAGATGTGCATTGAAATATCTTAAATATATGCAAGTTATGGAAGATATAATACAAAATGCAAAAGTCAAAAATAATATATTTTGTAATCATAATTTGATGAAAATATTACTCATATTGAAGTAGAAATTGTTTTTATTTTAGCAATCTTAATTGCAATATTTGTCAATTGAGTAAATAAGGAAGTAATTTCTTAACGTTAGTTTTATTCTTCTTTGTTAAAAGAAATAATTATATGGGGATTCGCATATAAGCCACAAATTAGCTTATATAAAAATCAAGATATAGGCCAATTCGTCTTATAGTCCACAAAAAGGGAGCAAATGAGGCAGTGGACTATAAGCGAATTTAACTGTATTATATTCAAATATAAAAAATGCAAATATTATTTGAGTGTTTGAATGAACGAAAGGGTGATTCCTTACTTTCAGTGGAAGCAAATGTGTTGTTGTTATGTTGTTAATTTCCCTGCAGACAAAATGACTAGTATGTGGTTAGAAATATACTAGTTGCTTTTTTATTCAGACTAGTTTCCTAACTGTCCTTTTTCCATAAATCGAACTATCGATTTTAACATTAGGTTGTCATAGGAGCCCAACTAGTTCATTTGTACATAGTTATATGCTAGTTGAAATACCAGTTATTATAGACTAGTACGCTTACTAGTTTCTTTATTTATAGTTTTTTAAATATTAAAAAATATTTGGCTCAACCGGGGTATGAACACACAGCTCGCATATTTCAAGGCATGTACTCTATCCACTGCGCCACTTTCTACTTATTATATTTAGAGCTAAAATTTTGTTTTATGTATTTACACCTGAAAATATGTCAATTTAAAAAAAATAATTTAAGTACTAGTATCATTACAACTAGTTGTATGACTGTTCCAAAACGTTGTTGTTTGACTAGTATCGTTACTAGCCTCATTACAACTAGTAAGATGACAGTCTTTTGTTGACTAGTAACGTTACAACTAGTAAATGACTGTCCCAAAACGTTACTAGTTGTACATATAGCTGCAGGGTTCCTATAAAAGCACACATGCATTCACATATCTATACATATCTGCATACATACATACTAGGGTATTCAGTCGATTAATGTTTGCTCGATTAATCGGAAAATTGAAATAATCTTCGATCAAACAAAAATTTCCAATTTCGAATAAAAATTTATTCGAGTAATTTAAGTCGATTAATCGAATAACTCGAGTAAAAAGTTTTATGTAAAATTTCTTTTTTTTCGAATGCATTTTGGCAGATTTCTTAATCAAAACTGGCAAAATGTTTTAATTTTATAAAACTTGACATTCAATTCAATCGCTATTAGTTAATGTTATACAGATTGATGTAGATATTAGAGGGCTGCACGAATATACTCGAAAGTACTAGTATGAATGTTTGTGTGTGTATGTATGTATGTATGTTTTTTGTATATATGTGTGTAAATATGTATATTTGGTCGTGGCTATGTATGTACACACACACATATGAATGATGTATGCAGAAGTATGTACGTAAAAACATTCATCTATGCACACACGAAATTTATACGAGTACATTCTACGAATACATTTCAATACACTTACAGCCCTCTAGTAGATATACGGCAAAAAATCATAGGGGCGAAGGAAAATTTTTTGTTACATTGTAGTGAAGTTCGGAAATATTCCATCGAGAAATAACTATTTGAAATAAAGAAAATATTTCGATACCAAGTAATCGGTAGATAGTAAATTTAAATACTAGAGTTTTCGTTTTTTTTTCATTTTAGCACTTTCAGATTCTGTCCGATTTCGGTCCATTATGGATTAAAATGTTTGAAGTCGAATGGACAATTCAATAAAAATATAAAACTATGGGCTTTGTTATTATTTGTTGTACAATATATTATTTTATTCGAACTAGCCTTTCACGCTGGATGGAGCTTTAACGAGAAGTATACATCGAAAAACACAAATGAACGGTTATCTGGACAATGGCGGAAATGAAAAAATAAGAATAATTTTTCTCGTGTTCAGCACATCCTAGTGACCTTAAAAAAATGCAATACAAACTTTTAACATTCCAAAAGTAAAAATTTGCAAAGCAGTGCTATTTAGTGAATTAACCTGCTAAAAGTTGGACGAAAATATGATCATAAAACTTCTCAAAGTGTATTATTTTAGACGACCAACTGTTTTCATTAATAAAATATATAAAACTGCAATAAAACTTCATTTGTTTTTAATTTTACCTGACAAAAATTAGAAAAAACCGAGTAATTTCAAAAACTTTTCGATTAACTCGAATAATTTTCCAACGGAAAATTTACTCGAATAACTCGAACGAAATAAAAGCTTTACTCGATTGTTCGAGTAATCTGAAAACCTCAATTTCGATTAATTGATTAATCGAACAATTGAAAAGTCAATTAAAATGAATACCCTAATACATACATACATACATACATACACTAATACTATGTTCAGGCCTGCGTTTTTAATCGTGTTTAAGTAAAAAGTTTAAAAATTTTTCAAACCCGTTCACAGTACACTTAAGATGATAATATTGACAGTTTCACAGCTCACTTCTTGCAAATAACAACAAAATAGGCAAATTTATAATTCTTACTATTATTAAAAATGGAAAAGAATATTTTATTTTCTATTTGTTTAATATTTTATTTAAATATTTTTAATTTTTATTATTTTTCTATAGTATTATTCACAATGTCAAAATTTTTTATTTTGCCGTTGCCACACTATATATCGTCTGTATAAGGTATGTTCAGGCAATTTTATTTGTTTAACGAAATGATTAAATTTGAATCATATCAATTTGAAGTGATTATGTGTATAGAAAACCCTCTCGTTTTTGTGGTGATTAGCACTTAAACACGATTGAGATGATTAACACTGTAAGTCCGAACGTGGTATAAAAAGCACGAAATTCTTGTGTAAATTTTTCAAAACCGAAAACGAACACAGATATTACTAGTAGCAGGTGAATTAACCCACTTATTTGAGAAAACATTCAAATAATTTTATACTCTTGTTATAGTATACTTATCGGCGAATTGATACAACAAAGCAACATTTTTTGGGAATTGTGGTGTCAAAAAATGTATGAGAAAAACTCAAAACGAATATTAAAATTTGAGTGGATTGGTAAAATACACTACAATTTGAAAGCAAAATTACCAAACATATGGGCTAATGCACAGACCTTACCCTGCGTTTAGACGTGCAAGTACTTGCACGCAAGTTCTGTGTACGTATTATCAACGAAAATTTCGAAAAAATGCCCAACTGTCTTGCAAGTTGCTTGAATGTTTACACGGGCAGGTGAAAGTTAATTTTAAAAATGTCGATGAGAGCAGAACAACTAAAAAAATGTCTTATTATTGAAGCTAAAAAAGTGTTTGATATTGTTTACTTTTTAATGCAGAGTTGCCAATAGTACAAAAATATTTAATTTTAAGGGAACCGGGGCCCAATCGTCGCTTTCGATATCGAGCAGATTCGATCGAGTTTTCTTAGTTTGAGATTATGACATTCGATATCGAACAATGTATGTATATTGTTCGATATCGAATGCCATAATCTCAAACTAAGAAAACTTGGTCGAATCAGCTCGATATCGAAAGCGACGATTCGACCCCAGATAACATTGAATTTTATTCATATTTTTTCTACTATATTTATGTTTTAAAGCTTCATTAACAGCTTGATTTACGTATATTTAAGGAAAATAATATCAAATTAACTTTTAAATGCAGCTCACTTGCAAGGGATTTTACAAGACAGTGTTTTTTTGACACTTGCAACAAGTAAAATGACAAGTTAAATAACAGTGTTACCCTATCAACAGTTTAGTACACATTAACTGGATTGCAATATAATGTTATTGTATTTTTACTGATTTTAAATAAATTTAAAAGTTAATTTAATATTATTTTCCTTAAATATACATAAATCAAGCAGTTAATGAAGTTTTAAAACTTAAATATCGTAGAAAAAATACGAATAAAATTCAATGTTATCTGGTTCCCTTAAAATGAAATATTTTTGTATTATTGGCAACTCTGCATTAAAAAGTAAACAAAATCAAAAATGGAGCCAAAATTAACTCAAGAAAATATTATAAAGTTAATAAATTTGTACCGTTCCTATCCCATTTCATGGGATATGAACAGCAAATTATATCAATAACAGAGAATTTTTTTAGTTGTTCTGCTCTCGCCGACATTTTTCAAATGAACTTTAACCTGCCCGTGTAAGCATTCAAGCAACTTGTAAGACAGTTGGGCATTTTTTCGTAATTTTCGTTGATAATACGTACACAGAACTTGCATGCAAGTACTTGCACGTCTAAACGCAGGGTTATATATCGACTTTGGTATAGTATGTACACATTTCACTCTGTTATGTTTCTTTGAGTGATGTAGTTTGTTTTTCTTTCCGGTTGAAGTGGCTTTTGTTTCTCTTTCGCCTTGTGTATGCATTCATTTGATTTTTCAACATTGAATGAAAACCATTGCGTAATGGGAAGCATGTGAATGTATTTAAATGCCCTTTAACAGATTCGATGCAGACCATTAGTGGATACATAGATGGATCATATTCTTCTCACTGTCACCTTCGATCCATTCCCTTGCGAAGTATTCTCACTCTCATTTGGTTTACGAATAGTGCGGTTTTGTCCACGCAGTGCCTTCTATGCTCCAGCGTGCCTTGTTGTAGCTGTTGCTGTTTTTGCTGATCCTGCTGTAACTGTTGTTGCGCTTATATCGTGCCATAACCGTAAACAAAGCTCAAGCGCCAAAAAGTAAATTTTACAGGAGAAGTATTTTTTGATTATCCTTGGTTTAAATCGAAGTAGAGCCTTAATATTGGCTACATAGGATTGTAGTGGACTGTTATGTATAACGTTAATAGTTTTAATAAATTTTCTAAAAGATAACGCATGTTTTTGAGGGTTAAGATTTTTTAAGATATTTTTGATGTCATGGAAAATTGGTCAATTTAATCAAATTATTTCAAAACTAGTAATTATTATCCATAGCAAGCTGTTCTTTAACTGTTTCGTTGATATCCTTGCAGTTTTGCTCTACATGAATAAGAGAATTTTAGCTTAAGCGATACTTTACAGTTACAAAATAATGTAAACAAATTAAAAATTTTAAGGAAAATTCAGTTAAGCTAAAATTTCTTTTGCTGCATTTCCGTAACGGTACTTGATATGACTTTGAAACTGACAGATAGTCCAAATTGTCGTAAATAATCGATCTTCGTCAAAAAACGATTTTCGAAAAGCATGTCGCTTAAGCTTTTCTGGCGGTTGTGGCGGATAAAAATTTTGTAAAAATTCCCAGGGGATTTTTTGGGAAAAACCAATTTTTTCGCTGGGGATTTTTGGGGATTTGAAATATATTTCTTCTGTACCAAAACCATTTCAAAATACCAGTGACCCAACAACTAAACCTCTTTAAAGACTCATATGGGAATCATTAAAATACAAAAAAAAGGTCAGAATTTCTTCATACAAAAACACTCTAAAAACAGTTCAGTTTTCTTCTCAAACGCTGAAACTTTTTAATACAAACAACTCCGCTTACAACGAACTTCGCCCATACTGTAGTTTGCAATTGACCCATAGCAAAAGTAATTTTTTAACTCCTTGATTTTGTGGATGCTTTAAACTTTTTTCTTTCCGTCTTTAGATTACAGTGCTCCCTCGATTTACGTCGCGATTGGTTCCGAAAAATGTCAACGTAATTCGAAAGGACGTAAATCGAGTTCGATATTTCACATAATAAAAATGACCAAATTCAATGTATTTTTTTTATAATTGAGGCGACTTAAATCGAAATGACGACGCAAATCGGAATGACAGTGAACAAAAATTTCGCCGACGTAAATATTTATTATATTTCAATCCATTGTGTTTGACAAGCAAAATAAATAGCTTGAATGTGTAAATGGAAATATGTAGCTACCACCGCACAAGAACTTCGAAAAAACAAATGATTTTAACTAAACTCTAGGATTCCCCGGGTTTTGCTAGTAAATTGTAAGCAACTGAGGCGACGTAAAACGAATGGTGACGCAAATCGAATTTCAAAGGCACACAAATTTAATGACGCAAATCGAATGGAGACGCAAAACAAATTTAAAAGGTACACACAATTTGACGACGTAAGCCGAAACAACGTAAATCGAGGTGACGTAAATCAAGGGATTACTGTACATTCGATCATTTCAGTCAATTCTTCAGTAGCCATATTATCCGTTATGTTATCGCTTTGGTTTATTTTAATACGAAAAATTTTGTTAGCTCTACTTTATTTCAAATAATTCTACCTCGATAGAAATATACTTGTATTTTTGTGCAAGATATTTGAAATTTGTTCCTTCTTCTCTATATTTTACTTAATTGAATAGCAAATTTCGTATATGTAATTCTAAAAAATCTGGAAAATTGCGTTCGAAAAAAAAAATTTACAAAAAATGTTTTAATGGAGTTATTCGATTAATCGATCGAACATTATTTGACTTAAATTTTCTGATTAATCGAGCAAATATTATTGGAGTGAATACCCTAATGTATTCTTATATTGAAATAATATTCAATTTAATGAATGATTTCATTCCAATGGAAGCGTGCGTATAATTAATAATGTCCCTGACTAAAGTTTCCTAACCTCAAATGTTTATAAAAACAGAAATCACATGGACTGCCTGCACAATCTTTTATTACGAACACAAACTATCACACTTCAAAATTTTCCATTTACATTTACAAATGTCATAAAAAATTATAAATAAAAAGAAATGAAATAATAAACAATAATGGCAAATTATTGCATGTTACGCCAATCATCACAAATTAAAAAACTGCAAAGTTAACTCTACTTTTTCGTATGCATATTAAATAATCTCAATAATTCTACTATCATTAAATTCTAATCTTTCTACCAAGTAATGTTTGATGAAGTGAACGAATTGTATGATCTTCCATTAAAAAAGGCATTTAAACTTATACCACGAGCCTATACAAACTGCATTGCGTATATAGTTTTTCACAGATCTATCAATAGAAACGATCAATTGGTCGATCGACTGGCCATTAAATCGATCACGTTCTGATCTAGTGTTATGGTTTCAATTCGTTACACTTTCGGAATACAATTTTTGCATGTAAACAAGACGTACTCGTATAAATATTAATAAGAAAATATTTATTTTTATGAGTTTAATACACTTACTCAGCATTTTTTGTTCGTTATGTTATTGTATAGCAACGAAAGCGTTAACACAAAAATTTGATATTCGGTTATGCTTATGATAATTATAAAAGCAATTAAAAACTACCAGATACGTATCTATGGACTTTTGACAAAAGCACTTAACACGTTCGCCAATCGGCGTCGCATATATGACCAAGGTGTATCTAACAGGTGGGATCACTAGGTCAGCTGACTTGCCTGAATAAACGTCAAACTTAGTTGGGCTGATGAAATGCTCATGATATCACCACCACCTTCAAACTATCAAACACCATATACAGGCTTCCTTCTGTGTGGTGTTTGACATTTATTTCAAGAGATATTTGCGCTGGTAATACCATCCGTTTTTTGACATCTGTTAAGGTAGTTTTACAACAAATTTTCTATTGTTTTAGTACTGCCCGTACCTGTTCAATATGCCTTGTATATGACATGCGACTGTTAAAAACACTTATGTCAGATAGAGGGTGTCCCATTAATCAACGTCGAGCCGAAAGCAGATGATAGGACAAGTAGTGACTGCTCCGAAAAAAATTTTGAAAAAAATCTATGTCACTTATTTTAAAAGGTTTTGCCATTTTGAAAAAAATCACCCTGTGATGATCTCTCTATTGCTGTGACTACAAATCTTCACTTTTCTTATTTTTTTCTCCTATACTATTGTGAGATAGATATCCTTCTTTAAATTACAGTTAAAAATTCGTAATACAGTGGCCTGATTTTTAAAGAAAATCTTACGTTTTAGCAAATGATGTCCTTAAAATTATTTCTACTCCCAACTTTCACCGGCCGTGTTGAAAAAATTGTACTAGGTACTTTTGGCAAGTGACATTAAAAGATGGCGCGTTTAGCAAGAGTTCCAAAATGGTATAATACTTGGCCGAGTTGTTTTTCAAACTGCGAACAAAACATTTTTTCTAACAAATCGATCTATTATTTTTTCGGAGGTAATTTTCTTGTATGTCTTGTGCTGCGGTTTGTGTATAAACTAAGCAGTTATTAAAAAAAATGGGTACTCCCTGAAACTCTGATATGCAGCGATGCCAGAGATTTTGCCATTATTTTGAAGATTTTTTAGTCAAAATAAGATTTGAAGATTTTTTCCCCAAAATTAAGATTTTTAAAAATTTAATTTAGTTTTGCTTAAATTTATTAAATGAAGGGCTTAGTGCAATAACTCGGTAAGCCACATGAAATAAGAAATTGGTTTTATGTGCTCATTTCCTTCAAGGAAAAAACTAAATTTCATTTTCTTTAAAGAAATTCAATGAAATAGTAAATATTTTGTCTAGGAACGGACCTACAGACAAATTTGTGAATATAGACAAAAATATTTTTAAAATTTCATTGAAAAAAATTTTTTTTCAGTGAACAAATTGTTTAAATCTATAAAAAAATTTGTCTAAAAATATTTAAAAATTGTAAACAAAACAATTTACGAAATCAAACAAAAACATTTACTGGACTTTCTGAAAAATATCAAACAGTATTTTTGTCTGAATTTTTAAAACAAATAGTGTAATAATACTAACAAATATTAAACAAAATAGTTTACTTAATCAAACAAAAATATTTACTGGATTTTTTGTAATATATCAAACAAAATTTTTGTTTGGGTCATCATCCATTAATCATTTATGAAATTTCACTTTGTTAAATGTGTTCAAGTCTGAATGTTTATCTAAAGACTCTAAAAAATTAATGAGAATTAGCGCAACGACATTAACGAATTGAGTCACTCAAAAATCTTCATCATTGTTGTTGTTGTTGTTATTATTTGTGTGTATGTCGTCATCGGGGTTGTTTTTTTACAGCACAGTTTTTCTTGTTGTTTTTGGTGTTTGCGTTCTAAATTAAAGTCAAACAAACAATTCATAGATTATGGACAGAACATTTACTGAAAACTAAATTTATTTTTAGACAAAATTTTGTTTGAAAAATTTTTGGTGATAATTTTTTCTGTGTTGCTAGATATGAAAGCTTTGCATCCTAGAGAAATTTTTGGATAAATTCAAGAGTTTTGCAACTAATTATTCTGCGTATTTAAAGTAGAAAATTTTACCGGCGCAATTTTCAAAGATTAATGACACCACTTGGATCGTTTTCTGAAATAATGTCAACATCTTTTACAAATATCTTTTTTTTTTTGGTGGCGGCGCAACTATTTGTTTTGGCATTTCAAAGTAAAGACTCCATTAAAGGCTCAGTTAGCCGACCGTAACGTTGATGTAGTTGCACGTGCTGGTCGTTTCTGTCTCATAGCTTTTCAATGTGAAAGAAACGATCAGCACATGCAACTACATCAACGTTACGGTCGGCTAACTGAGCCTTAAGGCTCCATTACTCATACGTAACGATGTACATCAACGTTACGTATGAGTAATGGAGCCTTAAGAAGTGGAAGCTACGTTATCGCTTGAACTGTTCCTTTCGATTGTCAAGTCATCAGGTAATGAACGAGAACAACATGGTTTATCAAAATCAGTTATCTTTCTGTTACGCAAATAAATCTTTTTCTTTTCTTTTTTTTCTTCTTTCGTATTTTTTATAGTTGCAACCATACCGCCTATCACCACTTTTCTAAGTGTTCTTTGATCGAGTAAAAAATTTATATCTTCCTTGAGCAGACGACTGTATTTTAAACAAGTACAATTTGAGATGAGTTTGCATTTGCAACTGCAAACATCAAATAATCTGTGAGACCCAGTTATAAATCTATTAATCTTTTCTAGGTAAGATTTGTTTATTTGACGGCCTTGATAAGGTTTCATTTAGATTCTATATTTGTCATGGTAGAAACGTATAAGTTGTAGTATTCAATTAAGGCTGACAGTTGGTACCGATGCTTTTTGGACAATATCTAAAATTTCCTGCGCCAATCTTTCGGATACATCACGAACGGTCGGCTATTTTGCTGTTTTATCAGGCTTTAATTTTTCAATACGTCATTATAAGTTGGTAATTGAGATATTGGTATCATCTCTGGTTAACCGGGAGAGGATATGAAGTGCCGGAGCCCGAACCGGTTGCTAGTCCTTGGGAACCAGTCACATAACTTGTCTTGTGACAGGTTCGCTTCCCTCTAACGTATGTTAAGTTTAAGCATACGATTACGTGAAAATCTTCTTAAGAATAGAGGATTGCCGTAGCGTTAAAGAGAAATTAAAAACGATTCCACCCCGGCGACATTGAGGTCAGCCGACAATATGTGTATATATAAAATCGCTGTGGACAGTGGTTTTAGCGCCAATTGTAAATATGTAATGTGTATTAGCCATATTTTTTTATTTTTTATTATCAGCACTCAGGGGAAGTAGGATATAGGGAGTAGTGTTTATGGACATTTCATTTGAACTTTCCAACACTGAAAGTGGCAGGAAATGCCTCTGCATGAAGCTTATTCAACATACGAACTGTTTGGCCAAAGAAAGAATTCTCTCTGTAATGCGTAGTGCGATTCATTGGCGTATCGACCACAAAGGGATGTGCGCTTAGTGAACAACGTCCTATTCTCAGAAAAGAGCGGGTTTCAGGAACAAGTTCCCTAATTTCATCAGAGCAAATTACATTGCTACCCTACTGTCGCCGATGAGCTTCTTTGCCCTCTCCTGTACGCGGTCGAGTAACTTCAAAATATACTTTGAAGCAGCGGTCCATACATGACAGTTTTATTCCATTTTCGGGCGGATATAGGTGGTATAAATACTGAGAATATCAGATGGAATTAAGTATTTTTAACACCGTCTCAAGAAACCGAGGCAGTTGAATGTTTCTTTTGAGACTTGCAAAATGTGATCAGTCCATCGAACGACACACTGTATCTTCATACCAAGAACATCAAGAGCATCTGATTCCACAATGCCTACAAAATTCATTCATCGAGCAGCAACTCGGTCATGCTTCTGTGCGTGAGCATTCTTACGAGCATTAAAATCGACACTATTCGCTCGACCTCACTCGGAGACTGTTACAGATCGTGATTAAACGTATTATTCATATTTTACCTCATTGCCCCAATCTCCGACAGGCTTGGCCTCGTACTGAATGAATCTGAATGGCAAATGCTGCTATCATCTGCAAAAGAGTAGATAAGATTGTAAGTCTGACAGAGAAGGTCATTACACAGAAAAAAATATAATTCATTTTCTATTACTAAATTCATAAATTCAAATATTTATGTTACGGAAATGGGACCTATCAAAAAAAATCAAATTCGTAAAATTAAACACTAAAATTCGTAAAATTAAACACTAAAATTCGTAAAATTAAACACTAAAATTCGTAAATATTTAATAAGAAAAAAATCGAATTTTTTTCTGTTAAAATTTTGTATTGGAATATTTAAAAACCAAACAAGAAAATAGTTAAATTTAAAAACAAATTCAAACACATGTGTGTAGATTTGTAGCTTGTAGTTTTGAGAAACGGACCCCTGGGGCCCATTTCTCAAAACAAGCTACAAATCTACAAGTAAAATACCCACAAAACAAAAATAAATTTTATGAAAGTGCTGTTGTTTTGTAGGTATTTTACTTGTAGATTTGTAGCTTGTAGTTTTGAGAAATGAGCTTGGCACTCTTTATCGAAACTACAAGTTACAAAGTAAAATACCCACAAAATAACAACACTTAAAAAATCATTTGCTCAATTCACAACCTGTAGTAAGTCATAGAATAACATAGAAGCCTGACTGGTTGCAAATAGTTGTCAGAAACGTAAGTCGGTTGTCAAAAAAACCTAAGTCTAAGAATGTATTAGTAGAGCATTTTCTATTAGTATTTGTTTAAATAAAAATTTCCCCACAGCACCAAACCATACTTAGTTTTTCTATTAGTATTTGTTTAAATAAAAATTTCCCCACAGCACCAAACCATACTTAGTTGTACAAAAAGTATTTTACAAAATTTATATTTTTTAAACATGAATTTTTAGTTATTATATACAATTAATTTTACATTAATTAATGATAATATGAATTTAGAATCATTTTTAATACATTTCAGCTCAAAAATGTAGATTTGCTAAACATTTTTTTGCAATTTTTCTATTTGGTACTAAAACTATTTATCCCAAATAGTAACAAAAATGCAATACTGTTGAATGAAAAAAAAGGTTTGAAAACTTTGAAAAATTTCAACACACAAATGTCAACAAAATTAAACAAATAATTTAAAATTACAGCAAGAAGAAACATAAAATGTATACTAAAAGAAATAAAAAAATTAAATAAAATGGAAAAAGTGTTTGTGTGTGCAAAAAAGATGGATTTTGCCGCGTTTTCAAGTGCAAAAATTACGCTCTGTGATGTGTGTTGAATTGCCTCTCTCAAGTTTGTTGAATACATAAGACCTATGCGTGTAAGAGAGTTGTAAATATTTTATAGACAGGCCGAGAGTTGGAAATCTACGTATTTATCTATGTTGTAAGTGTTGTAGTTCGTAAAAATATTGTTGGTAATTTGCAAATAAACATGATTCTAAGCAAATGTTTATTTGGAAATTACAATTATGCGATCTACAACACATACAACAGGTTGTGAATAGGCCAATTGTTGTTTTGTGTGTTTTACTTAAAAAAACGTAGGAGGTTATTAATTCTTTAGTATAATATACGTTTCCTCACTTGTAAATACTCCATTTACAGATCGATGTGGAACAATTTTATTTCATATGAACCACCAGATCCTGTAGAGGTAGGAAAACGGGGAAGGAAAATGCCATAACTTACATTTTTGTACACATTTCAATCGTGGTCATTTTTGTATTGTATAACTGTCGCATTCAATTGCAACTTTGAAAGAGAACTGAAAAAATTCAATGAAAGTTTCATCGTGTAAATTTAGTCCTTGTTGTTAAAAAGTTATAAATTGGTAGTTCAAAAGGCTCCATATTTATGGCTGCTTGATTGTCGTTCATTAGTTTTTCATATCAAATAATTCGTTAGTTATCATTATACAACGTCTATAACTTTTACACATATTCAAAGATCATTTTGAACTCTTTGCTGTAAAAAACAAGAAAAACTAATATAACATTTTCAGAGCACTTAAGAATAAATGATATTTTTCATTCATTGCAACAGAAAAATACGTTTTTTGTATATATTTGCGAAGAGGAAAGCTAATCCTTGCAAATGATGATGATGAGCTCTAGGAATATAATGAATCATATTTTACAAAAATAATCGTTATACAGAAATTTTGATGGTTACAAAATAGTATTATACTGACTCGAGCTCCATAATATATTAAAAATAGATTATATACTCCGAATTTCACTAAAGTCAAAAATGATAAAACATGTAAATTTAAATTTTTGTGTTGAAAGCTACCCAATAGCATTTTATTATATGCAGGCCTGTTCTGTATTCCAAGCATAATGAAAATGTTCGGAATTGTGCTACCATCGTTGTTGTAAATATTAAATAACAAAAATGCTTTGATTACTCCGAACATTTTCTTTTCGCATGCAATATAAAACAGGCCTAATAAATCATTTCTATTTTATTGATTTTTTTTAGTAAGACCGGCACTCAGGGTATGGCCCCAATTAGGAAAATTGGTTATGGGAAGGGGGATAGAGGCAGTAGTGTTTATGGATATTCGATTAAACTTTCCAACATTGAAAGTGACATTGAATTGATAATAAGTAGTGCGATTCACTGGCGTATCGACCACAAATGGATGTGCTCTTAACGAAGAACGTGTTGTTCGCAAAACTGAGTGGGTTTCGGGAACAAGCTCCCTGATTTCATCAGAACACACTCCATTGTAGTAACGATAAAACAGCGAAACGCACCCCACATTGCGTTGATAGAGTTGGCTACCCTACTGTCACCGATAAGCTTCTTCGCCCTCTCCTGTCAGCGGTCCAGTAACTTCAAAATAGACTTTGAAGCACCGGCCAATACATGAGTGATGTATTCCATTTTCGGGCGGATATAGGCGGTATAAATATTGAGGAGATCAGATGGGGTGAAGTATCTCTTGCACCGTCTTATGAAACCGAGGAACTTGAATGCTTCTTTTGAGACCTGAAAAATGTGATCCGTCCATCAAACATCACAATGTATTTTCACGCCAAGAACATCAAGAGCTACTGATTCCTCGATACCCACACCACCCATATTTACAGATGAAGCAGCACGATCGGTCATACGTCTGTGGGTAAGCATACAACACTGGGTCTTACGAGCATTAAAATCGACCCTATTCGCATGATCCCATTCAGAGATTGTTATATTGGTCTCTTACTAAATGAATATGAATGGCAGTTGCTGCTGTCAACTGCCAAAGAGTAGATAGGATTGAACGTTTGACAGAGAATGTCATTAAGAAAGATAATTAATTTTGAATTATTCTTGTTTTACTCGAATAAAATAAAATATTTGCCAGAAAATAGGGATAAACTATAAAAAATAAATGCGTTATGAAGAAATCCTAGTTACAAAAGAACTTTTAACATTTTAGCATTTAAAATTTTATTTTAGCATTTTTTAACAGTGTTTTGGACTCGATTTAGCTGCAAAATATTTTCGATACGGCCACACTGATGAGCATCAATGATTTATTTTTAGACTAAATATTTTTTTGTTTAATTGTGCATTAAATTATTTTTAGGTTATATAAATACTATTTCGCCTTTCTTTTGTGACACTTTTGTTGAGTTTTCAATGGCTAAACTTTACACTTCAAATGGGTGTACTTTATTATTACCCTTATCAATAAAATCATGTAAACAAGTATTAAAGTGTCAGGGTTGAATACAGTGTGGAAAAATTTGTTTTCAAACTAAAATTCTTATCAAGGTGAATTTTAATGCTTTGCATACTTCTTAGATTGTTTTATATTGTCAGTCATTGTTTATTCAATTTAGAAACCATTATTGAGAAAAGATAGTAAATAGGTATTAAATAGCAACGTGATTCCTAAAGTCGTCAATAACTGTGGAGGTTTTCTCTCATCGATAAGAATTGGCGTTGGATCCTGAGTAATGTTGAGACGTAACATTGCCGTTTCTGAAGGGCTAGTCAATGGAGCTATGGGCATAATACAAAAAATCAAATGGCCAGCCTTACGAAGAGATCAACTAGTAGAAGGGGAACTACCGGAAGCCATTTACATAAAATTTTGTGGTCTTAGACTAAAAGATAGTGACGGTTGCATACCTATAACTCCATTTTCCACAATATTTCAAGTGACAAAGGGTTACGGGGTGTAGAGCGTCGTATGTTGCCTATAATATTAAGCTGAGCAGTTACGGTTCATAAACTTCAGGGTACCACCCTCGATAGAGCTGTAATCGATCTTGGTAAAAAAAACTTTGCGAAAGGTCAAATATACGTCGCGCTGAGTCGTGTCAAAAGTTTGGAAGGAATTGTTTTATCGGATTTGGACCCAAGCAAAATATTAAAACAACCACATGACGAGAGATCGCTGACTGAAATAACAAGGCTACGGAATTTGTCTGCCGAAGATTAGCACACCACTTATTACTTAAGCTTCTCACAGATGAAAGGGAGCTGCAATGAAACCTTTCTGCATATGAAAGTGTTGCTCTGTAGTCTACTCTAAGCAATGTGATACTGGATGTCGATGGACTTATTTTATATATATATATATATATATATATATATATATATATATATATATATATATATATATATATATATATATATATATATATATATATATATATATATATATATATATATATATATATATATATATATATATATATATATATATATATATATATATATATATATATATATATATATATATATATATATATATATATATATATATATATATATATATATATATATATATATATATATATATATATATATATATATATATATATATATATATATATATATATATATATATATATATATATATATATATATATATATATATATATATATATATATATATATATATATATATTAGTTTTTCTTCAAAGTAGGGAAATCCTAACTTTCGTGTTATTTTATTTTATAAAGTTTTAATTTATTTCCTAATTCGTTTAGCTTATTTTAAGTAATTTAGGTTCAGTCGATTTTTTTATGCCAAATAAAATGTATGGCAGCCAACTATATTCATGCCCTTTCAAATAAACGAAAGATTTCGAATGTTAGTCTATAAATGGTGGAGGTATAAGATAATCGACGAAGTGTCCGTCCGATTTTGTTCATCTTACAACATCTTTCATGCCATTTCAAATAAACCAATTTTAAAATCGGTCCATAAATTGAGGAGTTATTCAATAAACAATATATCGCAGGGGGTCAATTGCCCTACCGATTTACCAAAAATTTCCAAGCAAAGTTCGAAAAAAAATTATGGAAAAAACTGCCGGCAAACCCTTTCAAACCAAAGAACAATTTTGAAAATAGATTCACAAATGACGGAGTTATGCATAAGGGTAGCAAATTTCCCCCTCCGATTTTCGAAAGAAAATTACGGATCCTAAGTTCAGACAAACCCTTTCAAAAAAAAAATTTTTTTGAAAATCGGTTCACAAATGATAGAGTTATGCAAAGGGGGAGCAAATTTCCCCTTCTGATTTTCGAAAACAAATTATGGGACCAAACTGCAGTCAAACCCTTTCAAACGAAAAAAGAATTTTGGAAATCGGTTTACAAATGGCAGAGTTATGCGTGTAAAAACAAAAAAAAGTAAAAAAAAACATACACACGAATTGATACCCTTCTACTTTTTGAAGTCGTATCTTTTAAAGCCAAACGGACTTATTTCTCAAATAATTGCGCAATAATTTAAAATGGCCTTATTATGTACCAATGCAGAGCATTTACGGCATTATTTCTTTTTAAGGCTGAGGTCACACGGGCATTTTAAAATTATCAGTTATTGTAGTTACATAAGAATGAGAGCGGCGAATGTAGTCCTCAAAACCAGCTTATAAGGCTTATAAATCTCAAAGTGCGTTTTGAAAACGCAATTGTTGCCTCAGTCTTAGTTGATATAAAAGATCATACGGGCTTTTACATATGGATTTATTGCGGGCGTCGACGAAAATCGGTACACTGCGCCGATAGTAGGATCTTAGCTTTAGCAATTTTTTTGCCTTATTTGAGCGGGCTACCGAATATAAGCACATCGCATATAAGAAAAAACCACTTATAAGAAAGTGCACCAACAACACCGTGTCTTTTTCTGTACTTTCCACAGAAAAAATGTTTTATAAAAGAAAATCGTATATAAGAAAAAACCTGATATAAGAAACTTCTTTCAAACACCAAAGATGAGAAATGATATGAAAAAAGATTTTATATGAGAAATTTTTATAGTGCGAACGAGGGTATTCATTCGGTTAACCGTTAATCGGTTAACCGGTTAATTACTACCCGATTAACTGACCAGTTAATTGAAAATTGGCTTTTTTCGATTAACGGTTAAACCGGTTAATTTCAGTCGATTAACCGACGTAACAAATTTTTTCGTATTTTGTAGTATTATAAAATATTTCTTTGTGTGTTTAATTATTTGTTTCGTCTCATATACAAAATGTATGGGGTATGTTCTGTATTTCATGTGGAATTAAAATGTGTGGAATTATCAAAGCGATGTTTTTATAAATATTCATTTACAACAACAATGCTTTGATAATTCCGCACATTTTAATTCCACATGAAATACAGAACATGGCCGTATGTTTTTAGAAATTACTTTTCATACAAACAAATAAGTGTGTTCAGTGATTTTAACTTAAGTAAAACGTTCCTATAAAATAATTTAGTAAAGCCTCTGCTACTCTAATTGAACTTGAGGGAATTATGTATTAAGTTTTTGTTTAATAGTATTATAAAATCTAATAATAGATTAGATTTAATGAGAGACGAATGAATTATTTTATACCTCCACTGAGGAATATTTCCTTCTAGCAACAGTGTTTTAAAATACAGTACAGCTCTGCATAAATATTTGTAAAGAATTATTTTAAAAGATACTACATCATTTCTTAGTTTTTCATGTGAAACAAAGTCAATTTAAAAAATGGTCATAACTTTTAATTTCGTCCTGCGATTATTTACAATTTTTGTTTTTAGAGAGTAGATATGTAGTGCGCTTAAACTTTAAACTCACTTTTTGTGCTGAATTTTTTTTTCAGAAATCATTTGCAGAACAGCAGTGAAAGCAAATGTAACACTCAATACACAAACATTTTAAAAAATCTAAAAATTTTATTTTATTTTAGGATCCATTGAATGAGGCAAAAACTATAATATGAATCTTACCTTCTCATATTTCTATTACTTAAATTTGCAAAAAAGAATACCCAAAATGTATACTCAAAATGAGAATCACTCACATCTTACTACATTTTTACAAATCAACAGTACTGATTTTCAGAATCTATCAGCTAATTGTTTTTTTTTAAATATAATAGATACTAATATTTATAGCCTGGCGCCTCGTATAATGACGTAAATCGAATTTTTAAATTTAATTTTTTTTATTTTCTACTTAACAAAACTTTTTTCAGATGTTTTAGTATTATCTGAAAATTTTTTAAATAATCTTTTTTATGCAACTACAGTATGATCTCAGTATGTGTAATTAATAGTGAATATTTCTAGGTGCAATGTCATGGGAAATATGTACATATGTATATTTGTGCTTACAAGGAATAACAGCTAAAGTCGAGTTAGGACAAGGCTGAGTTATTACTTCCATTGTACTCCTTGCATTTAAATGCACTACCACTAAAAATTTTTCCATTGTTGCTCAAAAAGTGAATATTTTATACCTCTGAATCTAAAATGAAAGCCTATCTCAATTTTGTTCAACATTTTTTTTAAAGTTGCTTAAGTAGGATTAGCATTTTATTCCAAACCAAAATTCTCCCTCATTCCAGTTTATTCATTATTCCGTTTGATAAATTGATAGGTATTTTTTCAAAATTAAGTTCGGTTATTAAACTCTAGTCATTGAGTTATTTTTTAACTTCTTTACGTTTGGAATAACAGATACACAGAAAAAAATTTGTAAATACAATTAATTTTTTTGTTATATCAATTAAATAATTAATTGATTTTGAACCTACAACGATTTTTGTAAATACAATTACGAAATTGTAAGCTAAAGGAAAACCAGAAAAAGTTTTTTAACAATTTTTTTGTTGATTTCAAATTTATTTCAATTAAAATTATTGTTATATCAACAATCTGAATTGTTGATTTTCCGAACAAATTTTAACTATCATAATTGTTGTATTAAAAATATTTTTTATACAATCGCAATCCTCGAAGTGACTTTTTGCTTGTCAGCGAAAAACACTAAATGTCTTTGGGCGGAATCGAACCGGCGACTTCTGGACTAATAGACTAACGTTCTTACCTCTCAGCTACAGAGCAATTCGTTATTAAATACGCAAATAATGAATACACACACAGTGTGATTTGCTTTGTTTCATCTACGTGTGTGTATTCGTTTGTTATATCAACAATGGTGATTGTTAATTTTTTTCACAATACGTAACAAGAAATTTGGTTAGTTCAGTTTGTTGAAAAATATGTCTTGATTTGCTTTGTTTCATTTACGTGTGTGCTTTCATTTGTTATATCATCAATGATGATTGTTAGCTTTTTTCGCAATACATAACAAAAAATTTGGTTAGTTCAGTTTGTTGAAAAAAATTTCTGTGTTTGCCGTATCAACAACTCATTTTGTTATATTAACAAAATATATGTTTGAATTTAAATTATTAACAATATATTAACAATTGAAATTGTTAGTTCCACATTGATAAAACTTTTTTCTGTGTACATAAATTAGAGATAGGATTCTAGAAATTTTAAAATTTTAAAATGAAAAGAAAAAAAACTAAACTGTTTATTTTCTTTACTTCTCTTAAGTTAACTGTTTTTGAAACATAAATTAAATGAAAAAGTAAAATATTATAAAATTGGTAATACACTATGCAACAAAAAATGCACCTCAAAAATTATATGTTTTTTAAGCTAAATTGGGGCTGCTGAACAGGGTTGTCAGATTTTTTCCGACCTATTTCGCCAAATTGGTTTTAAAAATCGCCAAAAAGTCGCAAAAATCAATTTTATGTAGTTTTTCTTAATAAAGATTTGATAATAAATTTGTTTTTATGCCAAAAGTAGAAATAAAATCGGCAAAAATTATTTCTTGTAAATATTTCTCATCCGAATTCAAAACACTTTAAGACTATAAATGAGGGGGTGAAAAGCAAAGGATACAAGTGCCACAACTAAAAAAATTGAGTTGTATGCAGGAAGGAATCAACACTTAATAATTTATAAAAATTCAGACCTGTACGACGACCTCAAAAGACGGTATGTATTAGAAACCAAAAATATTATGTATGAAATGCATGAGATCAAAAAACTTTGCAGCTTAACTACTCAGAATTTTATTTTTTGCTATTAAACCTCTCAATTAATATAAGAAAAATCATCAAAATCACATTGTTTTACTTTCTTGTAGACGAGTTTTAGTGGGATTTATTTTTGAAAATACTCTTGTAACAAAGTAATTTTCCTGAATTATAAAAATTTTTAAATTGTACTTTGTAAAACAATAGCCATGAAAATCGCCAACAAATTTATTTATCGCCAGAAAAATCACCATGTCGCCAAATCAAAAGTTTAGACGCCAAACAAGGTGAAAAATCGCCACGTTTGGCGAGAATCGCCATATCTGACAACCCTGCTGCTGAGCACGAATATAACATAAATTTATTTTTCTTAAGAAACGTTTTCGAGATATTCTCGAAAAACGAGTTTTTTTGCAGTGTATAAACCCATTTCCAAAAATCTTAAGAACTGTTTACTTGAATCAAGCAAATTTTGCACTGTTGTATAGATATGTTTTTCCTCTTTCAGTTCATATTTATACTGTGTTGATCAGATAAAAATTCACTAGGTTACAAGCCTTTATATTTGAAAAAAAATTTTATACTTTGCGGTTTTTCAAAATTTACCATTTTGAAATGTAAAAGCAAAAAAAATGAAAACATCCGAATTTGAATTTCAATAAAAAAATTTTTATGGAGTATGAGTATAAGAATAAAAAAACCGACTACAAAATAGGTGTGGCACTGCCCCCATATTTTATCATCATGTACTTCTACGAGAACTAATTGTGTGTGCCTAGTTTCATAAGAATCGGCTAAGTAGAAGTAGTTAAAATGAATATTTACTTTTAATGGGCATGGCGCTGCCCACTTTTCTAGCCACAATGATGTATTGTAGCGATAACTAAATGTGTATGCAACGTTTCATAAGAATCGATTAAGTAGAAGTGGTTAAAATGCATATTTACTTTTCATGGGCGTGGCACTGCCCACTTTTCTAAACATAATGTTGTGGTGAAACGATAACTAAAGATGTATGCAAAGTTTAATAAGAATCGGATTAGTAAAAGTTGTTGGAAAAAAAGATTTAGTTTGCATGGGCGTGGCACTGCCCACTTTTTTAATCATGATGTAGTATTCAAAGAGAAACTTAATGTGTGTGCAAAGTTTCATGAGAATCGGTTGCGTAGAAGTAGCTGAAAATTAATGTGAATTTACTTTGTATAGGCGTGACCCTACCCATTTTTCAACGGCACCAATCTTGAAGCACATCCTTTTAAATAAAGAGATCGGTTGATAAATGGTGGAGTTTTGAGGGAACATACATAAAAAAAATACATGACGAATTGATAACCTTTCTACTTTTTTGAATTTGGTTACAAATGCCAGTGGGTCAGAATTAAATATTTTGGAAATATATCTACTTTTTCTAACTATATAGTCCGATCAGTATACAATTTTCACATGGAGATATCAGAGGAGTGGTTTTATTTAATTTACAAAGATGAGCTTCCCATATTGCTCAGGAGCAGAGGTATGACGTGCAAAATAGTGCACTTCGGTCATGTAAAATTTTTAATTTCTGTTTTTCTCACTCAATTCAAAAAATTTCTTGTGTCCTTATAGACCTTATAAATTTCTAAAAAACTTCTTCGGTTAAACAATTATTTTGTATAGTTGGTGAGGTATACCCATTTTAATATTAAAATTTCTCAATTTTTCAAATCCTTTGTCCAGTATTTTTAAGATATCGGATCCAAATATCAGCCGATTGTCACAATTGTTTCTTTGTTAGTTACACGACAAAACTTCGAATAGTTAAAAAAAGTTAATGGAAATATTCTTTCAGCGTTGGAAAATATACAATTTTTAATTTGATAATTGAAAAGTGTTGAATTTATGAAATTTTTTGCTAAAAAAACACTATAATTATTTTGTCTATAAAATTTTTTCTTAATGATCACATAATTATTATACACATTTGTAACAGGTATTTTCATAGACATGATTTAAGAAAAAAAATTTAGTCGAATTTACAATTTTTGGTGGGCGTGCAGTGCAACCTTTCGAAATCGACCTATTATTGAGATTTGTTGAAACTTTCTTTGTAATTCTGATGATTCTCAGAAGCAAATCATAGTTTTCTATACTTGCTGAGTACACAGAAAAAAATAAGTTTCGTTTTTGATAACAAAAATCCCGGTATTCAATAATTTTTTTTTCAAATTTCCTGTGATAAAGAATTCCCCTATATTGATAACAAAATTATTTCAAAATAAAAATATATATATATAAAATAAAAAAAATGTTGACATGGCTGGAATACGAACCCGGGCTTTCCGGACGTAAAGCATACACTCTCTAGCTGAGCCATATCGCATTTATTTTTTTATGGGATACAACTTGTTTTAAGTACTTATGTATAAAAAGAAAAGAAATAACCGGCATGGAAAAGAAATACTTACAACCAAATATTTTATTATGTTAAAGATAAATGTTTTTGAAATTCATATTTTTTTTAATAACATGGTTTTATTGAATATAATTCTTGTCTATTTTTTTCTGTGTATTAACTACGTAACTTCCTATATAACTGCAAAATTTCATTGGAAAATAGTAATAATGAATGAGTTTATATAGCATTAAGAAAAAAATCTGTACATATTACAATTTTTCCACTTGTTTTGTCATAAATCTTTCATAAAAATTTTAATTATTAAAATCTGAACCAGTGTTAAAAACTACACATAATTTTGGTAATTTTAATATTCGATATGCTGACCTTTCTTATTCAAACGAGTTAAAGTAATGGACTTATAAGCAAAAACCGTACTGATCTAAAGACCAACAAATGAAAATTTAAATTTTGATGTGTTCAGTAAATATGTTGTAAATTTCTAATATTTTGTCCCACGTAACCGATGAATCTAACGCTTGCTATATAAGAAAAGCCTTTTTCGGCTTCTCTGCAGAAACACTCAGTGTCTTAGCAGGAATCGAACCTGCGACCCCCGGCTAATAGTCTAGCACACTATCCACTACATTACGGGGTTACCCATTATTCGGGGGTAGTCATTATTCGAACGTTTTCTTGTTCAAATTGAAAAACGTTCGAATAACGAATAAACAATTTTTTTTACTAAAAATAATAGATAGATTTGTTGGAAAAAAATGTTTGAAAAACAGATCGACCAAGTATTATACCATTTTGGAATTCGGGCTAAAAACGTCAACTTTTGATGTCACTTGCCAAAAGTTCCTAGTACATTTTTTTCAACACGGCCGGTTAAAGCCGGCAGTATTAATAATTTTAAGTACGTCGTTTGGCAAAACGTAAGATTTTCTTTGAAAATCATGCGGCTGCAGTTTGAATTTTTAACTGTCATTCACAGAAGGATATCACACAATAATATAGGAGAATATATTTTCCTATGTCATTTAACCAGAAACAAAATTTAAAATTATGTACAAAATAAACAAGTGTATAAGCTTCTTCCGAAGTTCCATTTGATACATACACTTCGCCACCACCTTCGTATCAAGTACCAAAAACATGTATGTACTGGGTCCCGGTCCACACGTGCAATTTTTGTTGCAGCAATTCTTCATTTTTCTGTGAGAAAAAGCGCGAGAGGAATAGATTTGGTATATATTTCTATTTCAACAATCTCCCACATATTCAGAAATTGCTGCAACAAAAATTGCACGTGTGGACTGGCACTGGGTAGTCAAAACAACACATAACTACGCTTTATAGTGATCAGCTGTCTTGATTAACCTGCAAATGTTTGCAATTTTTCCATTCTCGTACTTTTCTGTGCAAGAGCCATTATTGAGAGTAATATTTTCAAATAGGCCAGAATTTACTCAACTACTGGATTTTAGTAGAAAAGTAAACAAACGGGCCTAATGTGTCCGCAGACAAGTCGAAAAAAATAAAAATTAAGAAAACAATAACAACTGATGAATAGTATTAACACCACTCAGCACTACTTAAATCCAGGTCGCTCTGTATTTTATTTAAAGAACGCAGAAACTATTATTAGCATTATCAGATATTTGCTACCTCTTGACAGATTTCTAAATCTTACATCAGGCAAATTGTTTTTCAAAACAACAATTTTATACACGAACAGAAATAGGTATTTGTTTTGAAAGTAAAATTTTGTCTTTTTGCAAAAGCAAAACAAAAATTTGTATCAAAGCCAATGACGTCTTTAATGACACTGACCATGGTAGAATATTATAACAGGTAGACGCATAACTAATAAAAATGTGCATTTTGTGGAAGGAAATGTCAAACATTAATAGAGAGGGTAGTGTGGCTTTGTATAACATAAGCAGCAAACATGCGAGTGGTATTGTGTGTGCAATGTAGTTATCATGATACAATTAACAGGTATACGCGTTTCTAAAACAATAAAAAAGTTGTTGTAGAAATACTTCAGTAGCTGTCGAAAAACGTTGACTGACGGGTGGAACTATCAGCGCAACTAGCTCTATAAGGAAATATCAAATACCGTAGAGAAAGGAGTCTCTATACAGAGTTTGATAGAGATGATGATATTATGATCATTACATCACTCAACTAAGTTTGCCGTTTAGGCGAGTAAGGTCAGCTGATCTACTGCGTGTACCTGATAATTGCATCATGGTACTTATGTAAACATATACATAACAGTTGACAGTTCGTACCACGAAACAAGCAAACAAGGCATATTCATTTCATGCACCACCATTACTAAAACAAATACAACACCAAAATATACATGTATTTTGTTGGTAGAAATACCCCAGAAATATGTCAAATCCATTATCTGTGAGTCGCACACATTCATGAGCTTTCTCAAATATACTAACCCATGCCCGTTGTTGAGAGAAAAATCCCAGACATGTGTCAAAATCTATTGTCTGTGTGACGCACACATTCTCAAATTTACTAAAACAGCGGTTCTTGTAGTGGTACCTGTTCAATATACCTTGCAAGCAAATAAAAAAATAAGCTGGCGTTCCAGGGCTACTTTATTCTATCTATTCTATCATGACACTGACTACGAAAAAACAATGGCTTTTATGCAGTGTTGCCAGGAGCTGGAGGGAAAAAAATCTAAATGGGTCTTTTTAAAGGGAAGAAAAGGCTAAATCGCACAAAAATAAAAGCTAAAAAAGGCAAAATTATTTAATAAGTAAAATACATAAACATGGTAGTTGTTACACTATGCAACAATAAAAACACCAAGAGTACACTATAATTTTTGTTATGTTATGGACCCTTAACTACAAAAACAGGCGAAATTTTAAATTCAATTGATACATTTTTTTTTGTAGAATTTTGATCATGACTTGGGAAGGGGTTGTACAGAAGCCACTAAAATACTTCAAAGAAAATTACCTTTAAAGCCGTTTTAATATTATTTTCTTATATACTAACTACCCTGCTTCGGAATTATTCAGACCACAGTGATGCAAAATATAAATTATTTATGTAAAATTGGAAAAGTTTTATTTTTTGAAAATCAAAATCTGCAAAAATGTACAAATGTTTATTAACTGATCATAAGGTCACATACAGTACAAATAAAATATTGAATAAATATGCTATACCATTTTGTAAATGCAACGATGCAAGACCATTTGTACAAGATAGTAGCCCAATTCACAATCTTGTGCAAATGGTCTTGCACCGTAGCATTTGCAAATCGGTATAGTATATTGATACTCACCACTTAACAATTGTTAGTAGTGAGTATCAATATACTATACCATTTTGCAAATGCAACGATGTAAGACCATTTGCACAAGATTGTGAATTGGGCTAATGTGTTTCTTTTTGCTTTTTAAGAACTTTCCGTAAGCTCATCAGATCAGGGTTGCATTTTCGACAGAAGTCGAACAGCTTGTGAGATATACCATATTTACACTATGAAACTTTGCTGCATGCAACTCTCTTTTTTCAGTGAGAAAGACAGAGAAGAAATACAAAATGTGTACATTTCTATTTCAACACTCTCACTTAAAATGAAAATTGCATGCAACAAAGTTGCATAGTGTAAATATGGTAATAGTGTAAAACACTGTATGAGTTTTTTACAGTTTACCTAATTTTAATCAATGTCAGAAGTTTGCTATCTTTCTGACTTTAGCCATATTTTGCGAATTTTGGTCATTTTCGCAATTTTTTCAGAATTTTTGGCATTCGTTACATTTTTAGTGGCTTTTAATCAGTTTTGAGGAATGTTTAAAATATTGCAAATTTTCGTGGTGTAAGTAGTTTTGGCCAGTTTTTGGCTCTTACAGTTTTCTTGATTTTTAATCAATATCAAACTTTGCTATTTTTTCTAACGTTAGCAACTTTTTGCAAATGTTCGCAACTTTTAGCAGATTTTCGATATTTTCGCGATTTTTCCCAGGTTTTTGGTATTCCTTCAATTTTTAGTAGTTTTTAATAAATTCTAGAGATTGTTTCCAATTTTTGTATGCAATGTAAGATATTTTCTTGGCTTTCTAATTTTCTCGATGTTGTTTAACGCGCCAATGCTTAGAAACGCATGACTTTGCTTTGGAGCTCGACATGACTATTAAATAACATGAAAAGATACATACATAAATGTTGAAAATAAGATTCGTAAGCAACGTATAAAATTGTTTTCCAACAATTAGGCAACGTAAAAAAATAAAGGTTGAAAATAAATGTTATAAGCAGGAAAACGGAAAATATGCCCTAAAAAATGTGTTTTATGCGAATTAAATATGCCCCAAAAACATAAAAATATGCTCTAAAAACTTTAAGAAATATGCTCTTTAAAAGGTATACAAACTAGTGATGTTACGAATATCAATTTTTAATATTCGCGAATACGAATACGAATATCTGAAACAATATTCGCCGAATTCGAATACGAAGAATATTCAATCTAAATAGTTATAACCCCTTAATATTTCAAATTTAATTGAAAAAAATCTACCCTTTGCGTCAATAACAATAAATTGATAAAAACTGTCACAATACTATAGGTATTTAACATTATTATGATATTCCGATGACGGAATTTGAAATTATGTATTAACGTAGCACCTGAATGCCACTTTTTTAAATTTGTGGTGGAAAGTAAATAAGGCAAAATACGAGCTTCTTTTACCTATACCCAGGCAATATTTAGTGACACCAGCGCCGAGTGCTCCGAGCGAGCGAATGTTTAGTGGTGCGGAGATTATTTACACACCGCGCAATAGGCTTGATAGAGAAAAGACTTAAAAATTTTCGAAGTTCAACATTCCTCTACTGAGCTTTGAGTATTGAGTAAATTAATTTAACAGGACTTTACTTTTTAAATACCATGTCGTTGTGAAATATATTTTGTTTCTTTTTTCTTTACTAAAAGAAGATTATTGTTTTGCGTTATAGACAATTTTTTTTAAATTAATATTTTTTGTTTAATTTTCAATATTTTTTATGTATTAATTTTGGAACGTATTCACAAAATATTCGTGAAATATTCGCTTGAATTGGGCGAACACGAATACGAATATTATGAAAGAGGCGAATATTCGGCGATTCGAATACGAATACGAATATTCGTAGCATCACTTATACAATCGTTATAATTTCGTTTATAATTTTTATAATATTCATTTCTGACACCACGAAGTATATTTTTTTGACCTGTATCTCAAAGATAATTTTGTGACGAGCACATAATTAAAATTTTGCAGTGATCTGCTTTATAGTATTACTTTTCAAATAGGTATAAATATGGGGTAAGTATTATTGCAAAAAAATTTTACAATTACGAAATAATTCACGCACTTTTTGCTGCAAAAAACGGGGAAAATCGATTTTTTTAAATTTTAAGCGTATAAATTTTGACTGAGTTGTTATTTTTGAACAACATTTTGTTATAATATTAATAATTTTTTTTAGCAATCAACAAAAAAAGTGTTTGGAAATCGGAAATGATTTTACTTCCCTACTAGCAAAACCGTGGACCAAGGTGGGTAAAAAAGTTAAAATTTTAATTTTTTTAGTCGAATATCTCCTAACTGTAAGCAGAAACTCATAAATGTACTAGACTTTTTTTATCTCTTAGATTTGAGATTTTTCAGAAGCCCGATTAAGATATAAAGTCTAAACTCAACCTCAGTAGCACCTCTATAAATGCCCTATAAGAATCGGACTGCGCATTCAGAAACTGCATATTAATTTTCATTTGTTTAATCCCCACTGTGCGACGTAAGGCCGCACAGCGACTGATTTCGTGCAATATACACACTTGTGCATAGGCCTGAATTTGGTCAGGCTAACTACCGTGCGCCATAATATCTTCATATCAATCATAATTACATAAACAGTATAATTTAAGACAGTAGACGAGATATAAAAAAAACCGATTTTACTTACCGATTACTTATAAAATGTAAAAAACGTGTTTACAAAATTTCAGTTTTTTTTCTTACATTTCGTTAATTCTCATATCGAACGCCTATATTCAATAAACGTCAACTCAAAAAAGCTAACTTCGCAGGAAAGCGAAAAAACTAGTTATTTTGCTTAATATTGTAAAAATAAAAAAAAAATGTACCTTCCATAAGATGGTTTAAATATTCTTACTACTTTATACATATGCAAAAAGTTTTATGTTTTGCACTGGTTTGCGTATTTTTTTTTTGAGATATCATATTTTATTATATCAAAAAAGAAATATTTTTCAGAGTTAGCACATGTTGTTCAAGTAGAAGTTCTATTTATTGAAAAAATTTGTAATTTCGAAAGTTTCGAATTGTCCAACAGGTATATGACTACGGATATCATTTAAACTAGGGATGTAACGATACGCCGTTTTGCCGATCCGATACCGATACCGATATTTAAAAATAAATATCGCCGATACCGATACGAATACTGCAATTGAGTTCAAGTTTAGATTAACAAAACTCAAGTGCAATTTTTTTTCTTATACAAAATTACAGTGTAAGAGATTATTAATATTTAAAATTGATATTAACCCAGTATAAAAAATTGGAAGTAATTTTTAAGGAGCTACATTTTCTTTGCTTCCAAAAAATCTGTTTTAAAAATATGCAGATAATTAGTAAAAAAGCAAGAAAAAAATTTTAATTCCTTTATAATTTTAAAAAATAATCTCCATGCTTTTTAAAAAATCGATTTTTAAAGGACATTTATCAACTAATAGTCTTCTAAATAACTTAATAGCTTAATTATTAAAAGTGTTCTAAAAGTTTATATTTATTCACTTAAATTTACATGAAAATACAGTTTTCAATTTGAATTCGCATTAAAAAAAAATTGTGAAAATGGGTAATTTTTTATCCTTTTTCCTTGAGGAAAAATCATTAAGAACACGGAAAAAGAAATTTATCCTAGCATCGCTTCTTGCAATGGCAAGGATATGTCAAACTAATTAGAAATTATCCAAATTCGCAAAACTTTCGGATCGCGAATTCTACATTTTCATGACTTCTTTGGAGTGTCTTTTTTTTGCTGGAATAAGATTTAAAAAACAACGAATTGAATTTGAATTCATGGTAAAATTAACGAAAAATAAATCATTTCCGGATCGCGAATTCTACATTTTCATGACTTCTTTAGAGTGTCTTTTTTGTTGGAATAAGATTTAAAAAACAACGAATTGAATTTGAATTCATGGTAAAATTGACAAAAATAAATATTTTTTTTTACAAAATAGCAGTATAATATATTATTAATTTTTTAAATTGATATTAATAAGATTTAAAAAATAACGAAATGAATTTAGTTCATGGCAAAATTAACAAAAGATAAATAATTTGTCAGAAAAAAACTCTGAAATTTTGTTTAAAAGTATCGTCGTATCGACAGTAAAATATCGCCGATACCGATGTATCGGAAAATCTAAAGTATCGCCGATATATCGGTATCGGTATTCGTTACATCCCTAATTTAAACATTGCAAACAGCTATTTGTTGCTTCTATGATAAGTTTTTTGTCTTTAGTTTTTATAAATTGTGCACACAACGTGGGCTTTTGTGATTCAAGTTCGACAATTTGAGAAAAGTTAATAACATACATATCTAATTAATAAATTGATGTAATATTATAACCGGTTGTCCAATTTGAACCTATATTAACTCAAATGAAAGACTGTTCTTCTGCTTTAAGAAGCTTTCCAAAAGTATACTGTCTCCATTCAAAAACTTTGCGCAACTTTGGCGAAGTCTAAAACAAACTTTATTGTGCATGCTTAAAAATGATCATATCTTTAAAACTCGCCGCTCGATATCTTAAGTTTTAGTATATTTGAGCTCAGCATGTTCTATTATATAAGAGCTGACCCAGCGGGAAATGTAGTCATTTATTACATATATAATGAGATATATATTATGTATTTTTTTAAAAAGCAAAGCAATGCATTCCTTTGGAAGCGAGAAGGTAATTTGATCAGACACAAATAATACACATTCATTACCATGTATATTACCACATCTAATGAAGAAGGTATTGTTTCTGCTCGTAACAATTGTTCGTGTTTTCCTCGTAATGGTTTTTAAAAAATTCCTTATTTCTCTTTGCTTTCATGGCGCCTATAAACTTTGCAATTTTTTTTAAACGCAGTATATGTTTCAACGCGTACCTGAGAAGACCGAGTAAATACAATGAATATGTATGTATACATACCCTGCAGGAAATGCGAATAGTGAAATTGTAGTGATTTACTAATGACATTGTCAGTAGTACTACTGACCAGGTGTACCCCAGACAATGTAATCATCTATTGACATTTAACATTTGCTTGTCATTGAAAATTCACCAGTAGACTATAACACTATTGACTAAGTGGTTCTTTTGGGACCACATGGAGACATTGGCATCAACGATTCACTAGTAAATTTTAGGGGCTCTAGTCTGCAATATTGATATTTCCGGGCTCGATGTCGATAATGAAATTATAGTGATTTACTAGTGACATTGTCAATACTACTACTGACCAGGTGTACCCCAGCCAATGTAATCGCCTAATGACATATAACATAGGCTTGTCATTGAAAATCTACCAATAGACTTTAACACTATTGACGAGGTAGTTCTTTTACGACCATATGGAGACATTTGAACCAAAGATTCGCTAGTACAATTTAGTGACCCTTGTCTACAATTTTATAAGGGTTAGGGCAATACACTTAAACACATATACATATACATATATTTTTTAATACTATATTTTATTAAAAATTAAATAAATTATTTAGACCGAAATATATTTGAAAATTATCGACCCTATTCTGCAATTCGAATCCGAGTAAATTTCTCGTTTTCCAAAAATAAATAATACCCCTTTAGTGTACATACTTTAAAATATATATTAACGGCACTTTTAACAATGTACGATTAAGAGTTAATGTGGACTTTAACGGGAAGCTCGGCATACAAAACTTGCCGTTAAAGTCGACGTTAGCTCTAAAAAGTACGAAACTGCAAAAATGTTGCTATTAGTGGATTTAATTTCTCTAAATCGATCGTTTTGAGATCGACTCGATTTACAGAACAGGCAGGTACATATCGTCACAGAAAATGCAAAAAGCCCTATCTAACATTTTAAAAATTTAACAGGAGAAGCATAAAACTTGTTTACATGAAAAAATGTATTGACAGTTAGTGCAAAATTTTACAATAAATATATAAATTTGTGGGTCCTTGTTTAGTTGTATTGTAAGATTTTGCACTAATTGTCAATATAGTTTTTATTTAAACAAGTTGTATGCCTCTCCTGTAAAACTTTTAAAATGTTAGATAGGGCTTTTTGTATTTTCTGTGATATATATCGTCCGATTATATCTTAAAACATATCAATTGAAATTAAAAAATTTCATTCGTAATTAAAAAAATATCAATTCAGTTTAAAAAAATATCAATTCAGTTTAAAAAATATCAATTGAAATTAAAGAAATATCAATTGAAATTCAAAAATCCGCTCGGCTTGCAACTCGGCCTTTGACTGCACAGCATAATAAAAAAAGAAAGCAAACTATAGACGATTTCGTTGACAATGTCACCAGAAATATACTAGAACTGTTGTCTCTAACGTATCCCTTACTCGCGCATAAAAGGAAAGTTGTCGACATTTTAACTAGTACAATTGTCGGTAGAGAAAACAGTGTTGACATAGAGACATATGGTTCTAGGCTGGCTAGAGGGTATGTACCCAGAAAACATTTTTGGCCGACATGTCTAACATCAGAAAAAATCTAAGACTTTATCAGACAATCAGCCGAGTTGTCTCAAATTCCCTCAGATATTTGGCAGAGCAGTAGGCAGTTTTCTGGTATGACGTTTCTGCACATTTTCTGAAATATTATCCGATTAATATCAGAATAGTCTGCACATTATCCGAAGACAATTTTATCTCCTTTAAGACATTTAACAGAGTAGTCTGCACATTTTCTGATATACGTCTTACGACTTTTAGCAGTCACTTCTGCACATTGTCTGATATTAATTTTCGTTACAATTCTCAGTTATCTCTTGAGAATATGTACACAAATATTTGAGTTTTGAAACTTATAAAATATGGGTAAATGTTTTCTGATGAGCTGCCATAAGCAGCACAACAATGCATGGAGAATTTGAGGTGACATTTCCGACAAATTTCTAATTTTAGCTCCGACTTTTCTTTGACATTAATACGACAGGGCGTAAAAGGTATCAGATAAATCGGAAAATTTTCTGATGTTTTGTCAGACATTTTTTTGACATTTATAAGACATGTCAAAAACTTCGTTAGAATTTCTCTAGAAAATTCGTCGGAATTCGCACAGAATTCTGTTAGACCTTTCGGTATAGTTTTTAGAATTTCCTCAGATAATGAGATCCGGTTTCTTGTCAACCACTCATATGATTTTCGGTACGTTTTCTGACCGACATCGGATACGAATTCGGCATCTTGTGCAGACTTTCTTACCGACTTCCGACCGAAATAGGCAAAAATTGTTTGCTGGGTACACAGAAAAAAATAGACAAGAATTATATTCAATAAGACCATGTTATTAAAAAAAATATGAATTTCAATAACATTTATCTTTAACATAATAAAATATTTCGTTGTAAGTATTTCTTTTCCATGCCGGTTATTTCTTTTCTTTTTATACATAAGTACTTAAAACAAGTTGTATCCCATAAAGAAATAAATGGGATATGGCTCAGCTAGAGAGTGTATGCTTTACGTCCGGGTTCGTATTCCAACCATGTCAACATTTTTTTAATTTATATATATATATTTTTATTTTGAAATAATTTTGTTATCAATATAGGGGAATTCTTTATCACAGGAAATTTGAAAAAAAAAATTATTGAATACCGGGATTTTTGTTATCAAAAACGAAACTTATTTTTTTCTGTGTATATATTTTAAACGGAAGTAATAAAATCAGGGACATAACAGTTATAGCCTATATTTGAAAAATTCGTTAAATAATTATTATTACAAGCTTTTTAAAAAAGTGCTCCCTGACTAACAATTAAAATTGAGCACAAATTTTTTAGTTATGAAACATTTTTACTTTTTAGGTCGTTAAATAACAGTTATAAAAAATTTTTATTTTTCAGGTCTTCTTGAGATCTTTATAAATGATTTTTATTTTTTAGGTCTTTAAATAACAGTTATGAAAGCTTTTTATTTTTTAGATCTTCCTATAACAGTTATAATTGTTTTTATTTTTTAAGTCCTTAAAAAGTCTTTAAGTTATGAAAAATTTTTATTTTTTAGGTCTTCTCGGGACTTTTATATACGATTTTTGTTTTTTACGGTCTTCTTATCTATCTACACATACTACATATAATTCTATAAAAGAGTAACATCAAAAGCTAAAAATCGTGAAACATCACATCAATCGCGAAAATTCGCAAAAATATGCACAATTGCAAGCAAACTCTAAAATTGATTTAACATCCGCTATAGTTGTAAGGAATGCCAAAAGCTCGGAAAAAATTGCGAAAATGACGAAAGTCGCACAAATTTGCTAACATTGCAAAGATATTGATTAAAAATCGCTGAAACTGCAAAAAGCGGAAAAGAGTGACAGAAAAAAATTACTTCTATCGCAAAAATAGCGGAAATCTGCGAAAAATTGCAAAATTGCAAACAAGCGATGCTTAATCAATTTTAGATCTGGTTTGCAATTTTGTATTTTTTTTTGCGAACTTTCGTTATTTTCGCGACTTTTTCCAAGTTTTTGGCATTCCTTATAACTTTAAGGATCTTAAATTAATGTTTGCAATTTAGCATTTTTTTTCGCAAATTTTCTCTTTTTGCGATAAAAGTTTTTTTGCTAGTTTTTGGCTTTTTTACACTTTTACCGACTTTTAATCAATATCTTTTTGATATTGGCAATTTTTCGTCATTTTCGCGATTTTTTCCGAGTTTTTGACATACCTCCCAATTTTAGATATTTTTAACCAACTTTAGGGGCTTGTTTGCAAATTCGCAATTTTTCGCGAATTTCGTTACAAGTGATTTTTTGCTAGTTTTTTTGGCTTCTTTACAGTTTTGCCGATTTTAATCAATATCGGATATATTTTTTATCTTCGCAAGGTTTTGCAAATTTTCGTTGTTCTCGCGATTTTTTCCTAGTTTTTGGCATTCCTTACAACTTTAAAGATGTTAAATTAATGTTACTGCCTATTTGCAATTGCGCATTTTTTCGCGAATTTTCTCTCTTTTGCTATAAAAGTGATGTTTTGCGACTTTTGGCTTCTTGTTCAACCATGATAGTTAGATCCGCAGATATAATATTACTCCGAAAAAAATAAAAATCTTATATAAAAGTCTCGAGAAGACCTAAAAAATAAAAATCTTTCATAACTGTTATTTAAAGACCTAAAAAATAAAAATCATATAAAAAAAGCTCAAGAAGACTTAAAAAATAAAAAGCTTTCATAACTGTTATTTAACGACCTAAAAAATAAGTCTTTCATAACTGTCATAAAAAATTAAATTTTTTTTAATACAGTATAATTCGTTTATAAGCCACACCGCTTATAGTAGAATTAGCGATATATTCCAAAGTGTTGGATTTTCTGTCACCTACACTGAAAAAACAGTTTTACATAAATTCAACGAACCCGCATTCGTTGATTTGAATTCATTGAAATTCAACGTATTATACGTTGATTCAAAAAAAATATTCATTGAAATTCAAAGTAAAATTTTATGTAGATATGAAATATACGTTGAAACCATTCTTTGATATTATTCGTTGAATTTAACAACGAACTAGTTTTTTGATTTAACGTATAATACGTTGAATTTAAGGAACACCTTCATTCTTCTAAATAAAAGAAAACACCTTACTAAATTTCAAGAAAGTGTACTTTGATTCAAGGAAACCATTCATTGATTTTAAGTAATGTACGTTGAATTTGACTTCAAGAAGACGAAGAAGATATTTTATTCAAGGAACCCGTTCATTCATTTTAAGTAATGTACGTTGAATTTATCTTAAAGAAGAAGAAGATTATGTTTTATTCAATGAACGAGTACTTTGATTCAAGGAACCACCACTTGAATTTTTGGTTTGCTTGGTTCAATTCAACGTACTAGTTCCTTGTTTTATAACGGGAAAAAGACATACTAAAAAGTAAAAATAAACACAAAGCAATCAGTTATTATTCTTCGTTTGCCAAATAAGTTTGTGTACAGCTAGCAGTATTAAAAATTATTGAAAAACATCACATACCGATGTTATTTAAAAATCAAAAAATGGGAGACATGATTCAGTTTGAACATTATTTGAAGGAATGGCGTAAGTCCCACTCAATAAGTATTCAAGATCTTGGTGCTGATCCAGCGAAGACTTTGTCGCAATGCTCATCAAACTCTTCGTCTGTAGCAAGTCCAAGGGAAACCAACCAGCAAGAAGAAGATTTTAAATGAAAATACCAGATCAACACAAGTAATGGATTACTATAATGAGAATTCTCGTTTGTTATGTCATCACCGATCATTGTACGGAGTATTTTATTTTGTTGCCTTTGAATTTTTTCTACATTTGATGCCGAGGCAGTGCCCCATAATTGGATTCCGTGGGACCATATTGGTTTAAGAATGGAGTTGTATAGAAGAAGTTTACAATCTAGGCTTAGAGTAGAGTTCCTTCCAATGAGCCAATTCATTTGAGCTGCTTTTAATTTCATTTGAATTAAACCTGAAGCTTGAACATTCTTAATAAAAAAACTAATAAAAAGGTCGAACGAAATACAGTTGAACTCCGATTACCCGGGCCGCACGGGACCAAAACGACGGTTAACTGACTTCCGTATAATCCAGGTTCATCTGTATAATAATATTTTATTACAATATAACTATATTTTAGATTGACAAAGACTTCAGCGTTGCTTTTGGGAAACGTGAAGGAGTTTTCTTTAAATGGCCGGAACGATTTGCGAAGATAAAAAACTTTCTTCTATCAGAGAACAACGTCAAAGATAAATCTCTGATAGAAATATTGAATAACTTGGATGAGTGGTGTCTTCATGGATACTTCATACCTACAATAAAGGTTACAAAAAATAACAACAAAAAAACCTTTATCAAATACACAATGAGAAATTCTCAGGATGCGTTTATGTTTGTTGGGAATAGCACACAAGAAGTAACCAAATATGTTAATAATTTAGCGTCTAAAGAAGTATTCGTTCAACCCTTCATTCTAGCTATTGGAACTAAGAACTTTACCTCATTCGAAAATTTCTTAGTTTATTTAGACGGAATATCTTTCCAGTTTAGCTCTTTTTTGAGGGCTTTAGATATATGTTTTAAATGCTTTCATTTATTTAATTTAGAGTATCCTCCACCCTGCATTAAATTTTGGCAATTTATTGAGTGTTATTTTTAAGGTTTTGTAAATACAAACAAAACACCTTCAAGAGTTTCTGTAATTACAGAACAACTCAAAGAAACCAAATAAATTTACTTAAGTTTGTTTTATTGTAAATAAACATTAATTTATAAATGAATTATATGTTAACTTTCTAATTTATAATAATTATTAAGGCTTTATAAAGTTTTTATATAACGGATTTTCATATTAAGCTTCTATAAAGCCTTAATAATTTTTATGCATAAGGCAATAATTATTTTGTAGACTGTAATATTACAACCAAATTTTTTATGTACAAACATATACATATATAAACATACATATATATATAAGTAAATTATTATATAAATTTTTAAATAAAATACTCAATTTAATACGAACTTGCCTATTATTATATTTATTTAAAATGAAATTTTGAATGTATAGGTGCATTGGGTCAAGGAACAAATTCATAAAATTCAATAAATAGGTTCATTGGGTTAAGGAATAGGTTTCTTAAATTCAAGGAACTATTTCATTAAATTCAAAGTATGTATACGTTGGGTCAAGGAATATATTCATAAAAATCAATGAATGCATTCATTGGGTCAAGGAACAAGTTTCTTAAATTCAAGGAACTATTTCATTAAATTCAAAGTATAAATACGTTGGGTCAAGTAATAAGTTCATTCCATTCAATATATAGGTTTAATGAATTTACGTAAGGTTTCAACGTATGGATTCTTAACTTCAACGAACTGGGGCGTTGAATTCAACAAGTCAAGGATTGGCATACGTTGAATTCAATGAACATGTTCCTTAGGTGAAAAATAAGGAATAAATTCGTTGAATCAACGAATTTTTTCCTTGTTTTTATGTACCTTTTTGGTTCAGTGTATAAGTAAAATACCTGCAAAATATTTTTTATTTAGTCCATTAGTCTTATAGTCCATTTTCGCTTATACGCCAATAAGATTTGGTTTGAAATATTTTAAATTTATGCAAGTTATGGAATATATAATCCAAAATGCAAAAGTCAAACATAATATATTTTGTAATCATAATTTTATGAAAATATTACTCATATTGCGATCTTAATTGCACGCCTCATAATCCCATTTAGACCGTGAAATTAAATAGGTTTCTATTCCTAATTATATTGGAGCGTAAAAAAGAAAAAAAGGACTCGATTAGTGAAGTCTTTCGGTCGTTATCGTGACCACATACATGATCCGTACATACAGACAAACGGACGTCCAAGACAGAACTTTTTAAACGGTTTCTTAATTACTTTAAAAAATAAAAATGAAATTAAAAATGTCATGAGTGTTAAAAATAGTATTTTTTCTTAATATGTGTGTGTATATATTTTTTACAAGTGCAATATATAATAATAATAGAGCCATTTTAAGTTTGAAAAATCAGTAGTTTCGCGTGAAGTGAGAGTAGTACCCACCTCAACGCTTCGCTTATGAGGCGTGCAATAACAGATATTTCGGGTCCCTGAATAAAAAAAATTATTATATACATATAAGTATATATACTTACATACATGTATGTGTATTTATATAGGTATGTATTAGTGATATTACGAATTTCAATTTTTAATATCCGCGAATACGAATACGAATATCTGAAACAATATTCGCCGAATTCGAATACGAATATTCAATCTAAATAGTTAGTACCACTTAATATTTCAAATTTAATTGCAAAAAAAAATCTACCCTTTGCGTCAATAACAATAAATTGAGAAAAATTGTCACAATACTACAGGTACCCAGCAAAAACTTGGTAATGAGTTGTCATTACCGAACAACATACTTTTCAATCACAAGCTGCATACCATCTGAATTACTTTAAAGTAGTTGAACAATTACTTACTACACCATTTTTCATTGAAATTCAGAACATTACCGATAATATTGACAAAATTCCAAATGAAAATGAGAATTTCAAGTTTAAATTGAGAAAATTCCAAATGTAATTGAGAGTTTCAAGTTTAAATTGGGAAAATTCCAAATGAAATTGAGAATTTCATGTTTAAATTGAGAAAATTCCAATTGAAATTGAGAATTTCAAGTCTAAATTGAGAAAATTCCAAATGAAATTGAGATATTCAATTTGATACTGAGAAAATTCCGAATGAAATTGAGAATTTCAAGTTTAAATTGGGAAAATTTCAATTGAAAATGAGAAAATTCCAAATGAAATTGAGAAAATTCTAAATAATATTGAGACAATAAAATTTTTTTTAATAAATAACAAAAATTAATTGGTGGACAAAATTTTTTTATATGAATTTTACAGCAATAAAATATATGGAACATTTTACCAATTTAACGAGTAAACAATTACCAAATGTTGTGTGAATTCCACCATTATGTATTTATATACATAAGTATGAATTTCCTTAAGGAAAAGAATTGAAACACATTCAGCCATGTCACAGATTCTGTTCGGATTGGTTTTGATTCCATAGTTGTAATTCCGAAAAAGTAAATTTTTGGTGCTTTAGATTCCGTAGAAAAGTCTTTTTCAATTCCACTTTGAAATTTAAAAGTGGTTTGATTACGAAAAAATTTTCGTTTTTCGTTTTCTGTGACATGGCTGATTATATAGTTTTTGGGCAAGTAGACTTTTTAAATAATGTCACAGGGAAGCATTAAAGCATTAACTTTAATTTATTTTGTCGTAGGAAACATGGCTGGTCTCGTGTTGGACCACGTGCAGTGCAATCGATACCTACTTCCCGTGGCCCCAACATACATTTCATAGGTGCGATTAGTACGTCAGGCATTGTTGAAATGAACAGTCGTAGAGGTTCGTTTACAGCCGAAAGCGCAAAGGAATGGGTCAAAGGACTCTTTGAGAAGTGGGAAGAGTTGGGGAATCAGTTATCCGAACTCGTCTTGGTATGCGACAACGCCCCTTGTCACAGTCGTTTACATCAAATTTTCAAAAATACCCCAGCAAATCTTTTACGATTGAGTCCCTACTCACCAATGCTTAATCCCATTGAAATAATTTGGTCCGAAATCAAAAGTACTGTAAAATCCAAAATGAATGTACCAAAACGTGAGTCCTCATAATGTAGAAGAGCAGAGGCTTACATTTCTTGAAGAAATAGTTAATACTTCAAAGTCCAGCATAACTACTGGAGATTGCAGTAGAGCTATACAGTACACAACTACATTTTACCAAACTGCTCTGCAATTGGCTGATATGCCTGTTGGGCAGTAAAAGTATGCTTTTTGAAATCACATAACGATATATGCGTTGAAATTATTATTTGCATTTCTTTTATATGTTTTATTCCATTTGTGTTATTATGTTCTCTAATAATTTCTTTTCATTAGTATAATAAATTTTAATTATATATAATTTTTCAATTTCATTTATAATTTTCTTAATTTCATTTTGAATTTTCTCAATTTCAAATTGAAAATCTCAATTTTATTTGGAATTCTCCCAATTTCATTTGTAATTTTCTCAATTTAAACTTGAAATTCTCAATTTCGTTTGGAATTTTCCCAATTTCAAATTTAATATCTCAATTTCATTTGGAATTTCCTCAATTTAAACTTGAAATTCTCAATTTCATTTGGAATTTTCTCAATTTCAAATTGAAATTCTCAATTTCATTTGGAATTTTCTCTATTTCAATGAAAAATGGTGTAGTAATTAAACAAGCGATATATTCTCTTATTGGCAGGATATTAGTGTATCTGCTTATCATACAGACGATAAAGGTGAAGAAAAATAGATTTTGTTTAATTGTGTTCATGTTTGTGAAAAACAGTTTTAAGCCTGTAACAAAATATTTGTGCAGTAGCCTAGTGGGTAAAACACTTGGCATAAAATAACACAATAACTGAAAATGGCATGAGTTCAATGCTTAGCAGAGACATTTAATTTTTATTGTGTTTTATGAAATTTATAACTCGTTATTTGTAATCAATTGTGGTAAGTACTTGCCTCCAATGACATCGCCATGTTAAAGTAATTAGTTAAAATGCCAAAGTAGAAGTAGTGAAAAGTATGTTTTTTAACCATTTCAACTCATCTCTTTGCCATCAAAATTTTTCTTGGGTATTTAACATTATTACGATATTCCGATGACGGAATTTGAAATTATTAACTTAGCACCCGAATGCCACTTTTTTACGAGCTTCTTTTACCTATGTATATCCAGGCAATATTTAGTGACACCAGCCGCGAGTGTTCCGAGCGAGCGAATGTTTAGTGATGCGGAGCTTATTTACACACTGCGCAATAGGCTTGATGGAGAAATGACTTCAGAACTTTTATTTTTGAAGTTCAACATTCCTCTACTGAGCTTTGAGTATTACTTTAACATGATTAATAAATTAATTTAACAGGACTTTAGTTTTTAAATACCATTTCGTTGTGAAATATATTTTGTTTCTTTTTTCTTTACTAAAACAAGATTATTGTTTTGCGTTATAGACAAATTTTTTTTATTAAAAATTAATATTTTCAGTATTTTGTGTGTATTATTTTTTGGAACGTATTCACAAAATATTCGTGAAATATTCGCTTGAATTTGGCGAATACGAATATCATGAAAGAGACGAATATTCGGCGATACGAATACGAATATTCGTAACATCACTAGTATGCATATGTAATTTATTTCTTCAAACATTTATCTTTTAAAAATATATGGGAGAAAGAACTATATTACGAATTAAATATAATGAATTATAGAATTCATTCGCCGGACACACTAAAATAATTCATTACTTTCCTAGGACATGTTCTGTGTTAACAATAATGAATTCTGCAATGAAAAATTATCATTACCTTCTCGTTTACTATTCATTACCTTTTCCCGCTGGGGATGTAAATTGTAAATAATTTAGTCAAATACAAAAATGTTGACATATTACTATTAGAGTTAGCATTTCTTTTCTCTAAAGAAAATATACTTCGAGATAGCATTATTATTTAACGTAAATTTAAAATTTTGCTCTGAAGTTTTCACTAAATGTGGAGAAAACGTTAATACACCATTTGCCATCAAAAACTCGTTTTCTCAAAAATTTGATTTGACACATTTTTAATGTAGGCTCTCGATATATTTATGTAGCATTTCTGTGTGCAGTGTTGTCACCCATGATATTTGCATAATTAAATAAATGGTTTTATTATAGCTATTTAAAATCTATTTAAAAGGCAATAGAAAATAATTAAATATGTAGATCAAACTACAACAAGCTTGCGCTGATAACATGTGTAGAATGTTTAGAAGATACTACATACAACATCTATTAATAATTATTATAATCAAACGACTTTCACAGATTCACACATTTTCATGCATAGATACGAGCATTTGTCGCTCATAAAATCGCACGAATAAACGAATAAACATTAGGGTATTCATTTAATCGGGCGTTTTCATTAATCGGCCAATCGATTAATTAAACTAGGTTTTGGCTTAATCGGTTAACTTCGGTATTAGCCGGTTAGCCGATTAATAAAGTTTTTTCATAAATCAAGTAATTTCAACAAATAAAAATGCATAAATTATTTATTATTGAGTTTATTAGTAAATAAAAACATTAACATACCAAACATAACAGCTCTTGAGCTAAATCAAGCAACAAAAAATCATAAATATGTCTTCGTATCAGTTATTTCAATAGTTTAACGAGATATCTAAAACAGGCATATCAAACTCATTTCAGTGTGAGGGCCAAATTCTTCGAAAATTATAGTCTAAATCCTTTTGCGGAACGCATTTACTCTTTTTTTAATTCAAATTTCCTCTCAATTGAATATAAATAATTCACAAAGAAAACAAACAAAAAATCTAAAATATATTTATTAATAAAAAGAATATAAAATTATTTTTCGCCGGATATAATCAAAGTCTGGAGTTAAAATTTTGTTTGATGTAATTGTTAATATCTATAATCTGGTTCGCTGCGCAGTTTTATTCATCTTCATTTGTGAAAAAGCTGTTCACAAATATATGTGCTACCAAACATGAATAATCTGGTATGTTCTGTATTCCATGCGGAATTAAAATGTGCGGAATTACCAAAACATTGTTGTTATAAATAATAGTTTGCAACAACAATGCTTTGCTAGTTCCGCGAGTGTCACTAAAGATATGACAGTAGTCAAAATTCAATACGGTGGAAAACAGACGCCACTTAGTGAAAACGAAAAATATAAAAAGTCGGCAAACTATTTTAAAATGGGTATCATTGAACAGGTATTTGAAAGTGGTATTTAGGTTTCTCATATTATATTTCATTTCGAATGACCATTTGGAATCTGTAACAGTATAAAGTTAGTTAATAACCAAAAAATTACGTAAAAAATGAATTTTAAACAAAGAATCCAAACTGTGTACGAAAACTAAAAAGAAAATAAATAAAAAGTTAAATTTAAAAAATCAAAAAACTCGGCTGCGTAAAAAAAAGAAACAAGTCCAGTGTGCGGAACATAGCGACTTTTACAGTCGGGAAGCATTAAAAATTGAATCTTCAAATCTTCACAATAATGGTTCCTAGTTGCAAAAGTCGCTATGTTCCACGAACTGGACTTGTTTTCTTTTCTTTTAGTTTTCTTACACAGTTGGGTATTCGATTTTAACTTTTTATTCATATTTGTCAAATATTAATTAAAGCTGTTTTACACTATTTCACAATCCTTTCGAATTCTGTAGAAAATGCATCCCTAGTCGAATGAGTGTATGGAAATTTTTAAAAAAGCAATAACAACACATTATATCAAGGTTGCATTTTGTACAGAAGTCGAACAGCTTGTATAATAGTCTAAAAACAGCTGTATCGATATTTAAGCAAAAGAGTCTTACAACTAAAAAATAAGATAAGTTTCCTTTACTTATTTTTTACTTTGATATTTTTTGGTTAAAAATTTTATTTTTAAATGAAAAGAGTATGGAGTTGTGGCAAAGTGTTGAGGACCGCAAAAAATCATGCCGAGGGCTGCATGCGACCCTCGGGCCGCGAGTTTGACATGACTGTTCTAAAACAATCTTTCAGAAAAATAATTGGGCTTAAATTTTTAGTATTTAAGAGATTCTCTACTTTAGTTTAGATAAAACTTGACTTGGAAAAGACCTTTCAGTTATCGTAGATGTTGAAGAAATCGGAACCAATCTATAATACAGAATATCTAGTTTATCAGTCCTTTACCTGGATTACTCTAAACATACAAAATGTTCCATAATGCCATTCGTCCTGTTTTAATTTTGTTTTCAAATTCTTAATTCTGTTAAAACTTTTCTTGTATTACTATCGATAGTCTCTTCTGTTGTAAGGTCATCATCTGACTCATACTGGCAGAGCTCACTGACGAACATTCTGCAAAAACGTTTATTTCCGAATTCCTTAGTTTCCGTTTTTCTACTGTATTTTAAAACACTGTTGCTAGAAGAAAATATTCCTAAGTGGAGGTATAAAATAATTAACTTCGTCTCTTATTAGATCTAATCCTTAAATTTTTAAACCTAATCCTTAGATTTTAAAATCTTATCCTTAGATTTTTAATCGTTGGCAACAGTATTATTGGATTTTATAAAACTATTAAACGAAAACTTAATACATAATTCAAGCGCAACCTTAAGTTAATACATAATTCAAGTTCAATTAGAGTAGCAGAGTATTTACTAAACTCTTTTATAGCCACGTTCAAAGATTTTAATGTTTTTCTTAAGTTAAAATCACTGAACACACTTATTTGTTTGTATGAGAAATAATTTCTAAACACATAAATACATTTTTTATATGAGACGAAACAAATAATTAAACACACAAAAAATACTTTACATATAATAGTACAAAATATAAAAAATTGGCTACGTCGGTTAATTGACTGAAATTAACCGGTTTAACCGTTAATCGAAAATAGCCAATTGTAAATTAACCGGTCAGTTAATCGGGTAGTAATTAACCGGTTAACCGATTAACGGTTTACCGAATGAATACCCTAATAAACATAGACACGGCTAATCATTTGAACTTATTAGTGTGTACCAGTGTTGACATTTACCAGTGTTGACATTTTTGCAGTTAAAGCTTCTTTTATTTTGATTAAGTTGCAAATTTTGCATTTAGCAGTTAGCATTATTTTTAGAACTTTTTAATTATTTATTTGGACCATTTTTTGCCCAATAAATATCAAATTAAATGAAAATTTTGTAGAAAAAATATCAAATTTAAATGTAAGAGCAATAACAATAATTTATGAGCTCACGAAAAAGAAAAATATGATAATTCAAAAATTATTTATGGAAGTAGGTCAGTGGTTCCAATTGGAAACAGGACATAAATTTATAAAATCAAAAAAACCCGACTGCGTAAAAAATAAGAGAAAACCACTTTAAACCGTCTGTTGGCCGCCATATTGAATTTTGACTACTGTCATATCTTTAGTGACACTCCCGGGATTAAGACAAATCGATTGACGAAAGAATCATCTAAATCGGCATACGCGTTCGGTTTATATAGTGCCGCAAAGGAACATACATTCATACATACATACATAGACTGATAAGCACAATACCCTTCTTTGCGTCGCGCAGTCGGGTAAAAACAAGATTTATATGGTTGTACTTGTGTACACCGAAAAAATCCATGCAACATATGAACGAAAACGCTCCTGCATATTACGAAAACATGATAGATTTAACTAACATTACGATGACCTAGGGCTGGACCATATAACCCAACTTTGCACTACATCGGAGTAGTCTCGAAACTACTCCATGGCACACTACTTTATGGAGCACTCAAGTGCTCGTGTTGAAATTGTTAAAGCACGAGCACTTGTCGCTTAACTACAAAATCTTGATTGCAAATGACATGGTCCATGTCTGCATTACATCAGACTTGTGTTAGAACTACTCTCTGTCACTATTCGATGGAGCACCCAAGTATTCGTGTTTTACCGATTGTACTCGTTAAAACGAAAACATTTGTAGATTAACTAGAAGCTATTGATTGTAAATGACATGATCCATGACTGCTTTGCATAGGACCATGTTGTAACTACTCCATTTCCAATATTATCTGTAGGGTACACACATATAAAGTATACTCCATAGAACATAGTACAGAGATAACTCAAATGTATGGGCAAAACATGGTCGAATTAACATTACGATGTTCTAGGGCTGTACCATATAAGCCAGCTTTGCATTACACCGCAGTAGGCTCAAAACCACTCTATGTAACTACTTGATGGAGTAGTTAAGCGTCCGTGTTTTAACGATTCCAATCGTTAAACCGCAAGCACTATGCATTACGTCGGAATTTCCTTAAAACTACTCTATGTCACTATTCTATGAAGTACTTAAGTGTTCGTGTTTTAACGATTCAGTCGCTCAAACGCAAACACTTGCCGGTTAACTAAAAGCTCTTGTTCGCAAATAACATGGGCCATGACTGCATTACATAGGACCATGTTGTAACTAGTAAATTTCAGCTCAAATGGACCACGAAGCCCAATAATATTTGCAGGGAACAAGCACATATTCATTAATATATATGGTTGATTCCCATTTCAAATGTTTTCTTCGTGTCCGCTGAAAGTATAGTAAAATCCTTACTAATATTATTAATGCGAAAGTAAGTTTGTTTGTTTGCTCGTTGTGCTTTAACGGCTAAGCCGCAGATCCGATTTTGATGAAATTTTGAACAAAGATAGATCTTAGTCTAGGAGAACACAAAGGCTATATATTTTTTAAAAACTAGGACCACGAGGGGAGGCATAGGGAGTTTTCTGCTCTCAGAAACTATCTCACCGATTTTTATGAAATTCGAAACAAATAGATCTGAGTATAAAAAAACACATAGGCTACAAATTAAAAAAATAGGACCACGAAAGGAGGTAAGGGGAAATTTGTAACTCTTCGAAACTGTTCTATTTTGATGAAACTCAAAACATAGATAGATCTGAGTCTAAAAGAACAGAAAGGCTATGCTTTTTTTAAATAGGATCACATGGTGGGGTAGGGCCAATTTCAGGCTCTCTGAAACATTTTAACAAATTTTAATGAAATTTAAAACATAGATAGATTCCTATTTATATGGACACATAAACTATGCATTTTCTCAAAAATAGGTCCACGAGGGGAGGTAGCGGGCGATTTCGGACTCTCAGGCACCATTTAACAAATTTCAATGAAATTTAAAGCATATATAGATACTTAGAGGTGTTTTACATTAAGGGTGATGTCGCTGGCGACAAAGTATTCATCTTTGAGATAGACAGAGAGATCAACACAGTCTATTTCTGTCTTTCTTACTGCTAAATACTTTGTCACCAGCGACATCTGCCTTAATGTAAGCCCCCTCTTATTTAGCTAGCCACATTAGCTTTGCATTTTTCCAAAAATAGGACAGTGACGAGTGTAGGGGGATGGGGCAATTTCAGCCTATCCGAAACTATGTTACAAATACATATTAATGAAATTTAAAATATAGATAGATCCCTAACTTAGATGCACACATAAGCTATGCATTTTTTCAAAACTAGGACCACGAGGAGTAGGGGCAAATTCTGCCTCTCCCTATTTCGGATGGACACATAAGCCTTGAATTTTTCAAATAGGCCCATGATGCGGTAGGGGATTATTTCTGCCTCTCCGCAACTATTTAACCAATTTTAGTAAAACTAAAAACATATTTTGGATGGACACATAATATATGAATTATTCTTTATATTGGACCACAAATGAGGTCGGGGGCTATTCCTGTCTCTCCGAAACTACCTAACCAATTTTAATAAAATTTATTTAATTTAATATATTTTGATGGACCCATAAACTAAGGGTTTTTTTTAAGCAGGACCACGAGCAGGGTAGGGGACGATTTCTGCCTCTCCGAAACTATATAACCAATTTTAATGAAATCTAAAACTTAGCCAGAACCCTATTTATATAGACACATTAGCGCTGAATTTTTTCCAAAAATAGGACCACGAGGTGAGGTAATGGCAATTTCTGTCTCTCCAAAACTATCTCAACAAATTTTAATGAAATTAAGAATAGAAATAGATCCCTATTTAGATAGGATATGCAATTTTTTCAAAAGTAGCCGAGGGGATGGGACAATATATTTCTCCGTTCCATTTTATAAAAATATGACCAAGAGGTGATGTAGGGGGCAGTTTCTGCCTTTTCGAAACCACCTAGCCAATTTTAATGGATTTTAAAACATAAATAAATAATTATATAGACGGACACATAAGGTGTGCATTTTTTCAAAAGTTGATGAGGTTTAGGGGTGATTTCTGTCGCTACGAAACTATCCAGCCAATTTTAATGAAATTTGGAACATAAATATATCTTAGTCTAGAAGGACATCAAGGCAATATAGTTTTTAAAAAATAGTACAACGAAGAGCTAGGTAGTGGCAATGCCTCTCCGAAGCATCAACCCAACTTTTATGAAACTTAAAAAATGTGTAAATTACTATTTAGATTGGCACATAACCTATGCATTTTTTCAAACTAGGATAAAGAGGGGATAGGGGGGCAATTTCTGCCTCTTCTAAACTATCATATGCAAAGGTATAGCGCGAGCGAAGCCGCGAGTAACAGTTAGTATTTCATAAAATAAACACATAAATTTTAAAATGAAAACTTCTTTAGCATGATTTAATAGATTACACAGCACAACAAAATGGAATTTTCTTGTGTTGTTTAAATAAAAATAGCTGATTCTTATGTATTTTTATCTTCTGATTGCGATGGCGTCATTAGCTTTTCCCTAGCAGCTCTAGTTTTAAAGATATAGTGACATTTAGCATTTGCATAATTTACCCCACTTTTTGTATTATTCGCTTAATATTTCACGAATGGTCCTCCAAACTTTAAAATGCTTTCTCGATTATTAATTTACACAAAATTCCCTTTAATTTGGGTAGAGTCATATTGATGAGTATATTAGGATATCTTATTGTTATTGCAAGCATATTAAAAATCGTGTGTTTTTGGTTTAGTCCTTAACACTTTTTTATTTTAATTTTTTTTAATTAAAAGTCACCATGTGTATTTTCGTCCGCTGATTACGAAAATAGCTTTATTATTTTTATAGCACCTCTAGTTTCAGAGATGTGTATTATAAAAAAAAAATACTTAAAATTTTTCTTTTCTCACGCCATAAAAAAGTTGGGTCGCTGATTTTAAATCTAGCCTTTATTTTTTTATACGTTGTGATTATATTCTAATAATTTTGCATTAAAAGTTCAATTTTTCTTTAAAATTTATTTATTTTTTGACATCGTAAAAGCTGCAAATTTCAAATATACCATATAATCACCAGAAATTACACAAATATTTTCTGGACTGTTCATACGACATCTTTTATACGTGACCATTGAAATAATGAATTGTAAATTGACAAATGTGCGTTGTTATATTTTTGAAGAATGTATTAGGTTGCTACGAATAGTTATTTGAAATTGTCATAACTTTTAACATTATTAGGCAATTTTATTAAAATTAGTCTTAGTTTACAGAAGAGTTATCCTACTTTTCGTTTATGTATAAATGTTTGTAAAGAATTATTTTAAAAGATAAAATTTTTTGATTTTCCCATATGAACCCAAGTCAAAATTTAAAAAAAGGTTATAACTTTTAATTTCGTGCTGCGACTATTATATTTTTTTGTGTTTAGAGAGTAGCAGCCAAATTCATGAAAAATTCTTATTTTAGGTTTAAGACTCACAATTGTTATTGAACAGTTTAACGCTAAAAACTGGTTAATATAAAATTGTATTCATAAACACTACAATAGACATTGTGTGTTTTAAGGAAATTTAGATTTCGATACTGGCAACACCACCATGTTTTGTAGTTAGTGTTGCAATAAAAAGAATATGATTTCATCCGGATATTGAAATAAACGAATAGCTTTTTATTGTTTTCGTGTTAGTTAAGATTTTTTGACTCTATAATATATTTCTCAACTTATTTAGCACAAGTTTTCTATGAAGTAAAAGAAAAAAAAAGAAATGATTACAAAAGAGTTCACACGAATCTTTTAATCATGTATGAAAAAGGTACTCGAATAACGAGCCTATTTTCATTTGTGTTGATTGTTTCTACATCACTAACATTTCCTTTTGCTTTTATGTGTTTTTATGGTGTTTTTTTTGCTAATTTTGTTTAACTTAAATAATTAAGTGACATATTCTATCAAATTTAAAAAAACATACGTAAACGCTTATAGCCAAGACTTCAAGCTTTAATTTAAAGCATATCATGTATTCCTGTGTGCTAAATTTGCAAAGATATTTGATGTTGAAATTGATATATCGATAGTATGAATTTATTGAAGGTTTATAGTGGGTGCATACCATCTTTAAACCTATTTTAAAATTTTCATGTAATATACATTTTTGAATGCAATTTTATGAAATTTTGCTTAAAAGTAGTTTATTGCCCTGTTTTAAATATTTATGAATATGGCTGTAGATGTATAGTGCTTTCAAACCCTACACTAATTTTTTGTGGTGTATTTTTTTCGCAAAAATCATTCCTGGAACAACCGCGAAAGCAATTGTAACGCTCAATACACAAAAATGTTAAAAAGTTTAAATATGTAATTTTATTTCAGGATCCACTGAATGAGGCGAAAACTATTATATGAATTCTACCTTCTCATATTTCTGTGGTGACAAGCCTTAACCGCTTAATTCTGTTTTCTAAGGTTTTCACGAGAGCAGTTTAAAGTTTAAATCCTCACTGCAAATCATGAATTGTTTTTAATTACACATTTTAATCGATAATGTAGATGGTATTTTACTCAAAATGAAATATTTGGCAGGAAACATTATACATAGGTAAATTATAAACTAAAAAGCATTGTGGAGAAATATTAGTCAAAAGGCAATTAAAAATTTTTAGCATTATTTTTAGAATTTAAAATTTGTTTTAGCATTTTTTAATATTATTTTTGACCCGATTTAGCTGCAACATATTTTTAGATCTGGTCACCTGGTGTGTACAAGTGTTTTATACTGATTGGAAAGGGGTGCCTGATAAATTTGATAAAAAAAATCGGCATATTTTCAGAAAAAATCGGCATTATCGGCATTATCGGCACTTCAATTTTAAAAAATCGGCAAGAAATCGGCAAATTCAAAATAATTATTTTTAATGCAATAAAACATAGTTTTGTTAACAAAAAAAAATAAATAAATAAAAGAAAACAATTCAGCATTAACAAATTTTTATAACATATCAAATACCATAACAATCAGTGAAAATTAAATAGAAAAAGAAATTTCAATTCAATTGTTGACAAAAAAATCGGAACTCTTTGTCTGAGATAATTCTAAAAACTTTGCCAAAATGTCTCAGAGAATTCTCTAGAAATTCTGAAGAATATTCTGGGGAAGTCCGAAAGAAATTTTCGACATTTATGAACAATGTCGGAAAAATGTCTGACAAAAAATTAGAAAATATCAGCGAAAAGTCGGAGCTAAAATTTGAAATTCACAAGAAAAATCGTATTAAATTCGCACATAGAATCAGAATGTTGTAAGACATCTTTGACTCTTTTTCTGCCATACATACATTTTTCTGCTGCCAATGGCTGCTCATCAGAAAACATATACCCATATTTATAAGTTTAAAAATTCAAACATTTATGCTAAACTCTAAAGAGATAAATGAAAACTATTACAAAAACTAAGATCAGACAATATGCACACAGAAAAAACTAAATTTCATTTTCTGTAAAGGAATTCAATGAAATAGTAAATATTTTGTCTAGGAACGGACCTACAAACGAATTTGTAAATATAGACAAAAAATCTTAAAAATTTCACTGAAAAAAACGTGTTTTTTTCAGTGAACAAGTTATTTAAATCTATAAAACAATTTGTCTAAAAATATTTTCAAATTGTAAACAAAACAAAAGATTTGCTGGATTTTCTGAAAACTATCAACTAATATTTTTGTCTGAACTTATAAAACAATTAGTCTAAAAATACTAAGCAAAATAGTTTACTTAATCAAACAAAAACATTTAGTGGATTTTTTTATATGTCAATCAAAATTTTTGTCTAGGTCATCATCATCATGCATTAGGCATTTATGAAATTTCACTTTGTTAAATGTGTTCAAGTCTGAATGTTTATCTAAAGACTTTATAAGAATGAATGAGAATTAATGCAACGACATTAACGAATTAATTCACTCAAAAATCTTCAGCAAAAAAACTTGGTACAATCGCATTCCTTTCGCTATCATTCTTGTTGTTGTTATTTGTGTGTATGTCATCATCGGGACTGTTTTTTTTTACAGCACAGTTTTTCTTGGTGCTTTTGGTGTTTGCATTCTAAATAAGAGTCAAACCAACAGTTCATAGATTATGGACAGAACATTTACTGAAAATTAAATATATTTTTAGACAAACTTTTGCTTGAAAATTGTTTGGTGATAATTTTTTCTGTGCAGAAGTGACTGCTAATAGTCGTAACACGTAGAACAGAAAATGTGTAGACTGCTCTATTAAATGCCTGAAAGGAAATTAATCGAAAAATATTTCAGAATATTTGCAAACATCGTACCAGAAAACTGCTGAATTTGCCAAATGTCTGAAGGGATTTTAGACAACTTGGTTAATTGTTTGGTATAGTCTCAGATTTTATCTGACGTTAGACAGTCGGCAAAAAAATATCCTTGGTAATTTTAAATAAACCTAAGGGTCTATTTAGTAAAAACGAATCGCGTGACGTTAGAACTTTAAGTGCCGCTCAACTTTGGTTGTTAGCTATAGAAAACGTATCACCCCAAGCAATTTCGTCAGCTGTTAGTATTGGATTGTAATGCTTTTGGCATTAGTTTGACATTTGCTACGTAAAAATCTACTTTCTACGTGACAAAAGTAATGATACGTTTTTAGTAAACGGCAACAAGCTTTGTTTATGCTACAGATTTTGCCTGCTGATCCCCACGAACGCGATACGTTTTTACTAACTATACCTTAACCCTTTTTCTCTTTATTAGAAGCGCTGACTGGATATCATTTGTATCTTTTTAATGTAACAAGTATTCCAGTGCTGCCCACAATACTAAAACAAACAAAGTTACTTTGTCTTAAGTGTTTATCGAAAAATCGGCATTTTTGAGCAAGAATCGACACTTCGATAATTTTGATGCGAAAAATCGGCAAAAGTCCGATAAATCGGCAAATATGGCAGGCCTGTGTCTGGAGTCTCCACATATGTATGAACGTATATACATATGTATGTACATATGTATGTACGGATGTATGTATTTAAGTACCCTGAAGGAAATGTCGATAGAAAAACTGTTCTGAGTCACTATTGACTTTGTCTCCAGTACTACTGACTAATTGCACCTCAGGCCATGTTCTGTGCTATAGACATTTAGCATGTGCGTGCAGCCACAATTATTTACAAAATGAGAGAATAACAAATAGTTTTATAGTTGTCAAAAACTTCTCCTACCATGAAAGGCAAAATTAGACGTATAGACCATTCGTTGACAATGTCATCAAACTTGTCGACAAAAATGGTGACTTGAAGACACTTGGCCCCTGCCTTCCTTCAGGGTATGTATACATACATACTTATATATAGTCGAATGTATTTATTACTGATCACGCAGTGATCAGGTGTTGTAGGTCAGTTATGGGGCTGATTTGAATTGATTGGCGTTGGTGTTTGGTTCCAACTTTATTAGGTTATAAATTATAACAAATACCTATACGAGATAATTTTAATCTAACATTATTATGAACGCAAATTATGCTTGTGAATATTATGTGTTATTTTGATTGACCAAAAGTATGTACATACATTTGTACGTATGTGCAATAGGGGAGATTTCAATTTTTGAAAGCGTTTGCTGATTATGCTTTAATTGATGAGGTTGTATCGCAAAGATTCTGGAAGAGACTCTCTGGACATCTTTGGTGTTCAGTGGTGTAGCTGTTTCTCTCGCATTAACGAAGAAGAAAAAATATTTTTGCTTAGGTTGTCGCTAAAAATAGGAAGAAATGTCCTTCGCATAACAACAATGAATTAATTTAGTTGTCACAATTGTGGTATTCAAACGGTGTGCTATCATATATGTATGTATATTGTCATAAAGTCATAATATTTTAGACTAGTTTAAAAATATTTTTATTTTTTTCATTCAAAAGGTGTACTAAAATATTAGGAACATCAAATGTTTATGTCGCCGTCATACCTACATATGTACATATTTTTATATTCCTAATAAAAAATTTTTTAGATATTAAAATTTTTTTATGTGGAAACCCTAATGCTTGAATATCGAGGCTAAGTATGTTTTGAAAAATGTTGGGTTAAAATTTTTTCTGGGGGAAGGAGCGGTAAATTACCTTCTTACCTATCTACCTTCTTACCTATCTATGCAAATTACATTAATTTACGTAGCGCAACAACCACAATGGTAAAAACCTGTCTATATATCAAAAAAATTATAAAACAAAAATTTAGTATGGAGACAACACTAATGCTGAAGAAATGTTGCGGTAAGAAAAATATTGGGGGTCGGTCATACATTTGACTCCTCTAGGGATACTCTGCGGCTAGTTAGGGCGGTGGGGGCTAATTTTATAAAAAAAACTATTATTTACTATGGGAGCGCCCTTAAGGAGGGCCGATATGGTATTGGTATATTCTAGGGATGTAACGATACGCCATTTTGCCGATCCGATACCGATACCGATATTTAAAAATAAATATCGCCGATACCGATTCCGATACCGATACGAATAATGAAATTGAGTTCAAGTTTAGATTAACAAAACTCAAGTGGAATTTTTTTATTATACAATATTACATTATAAGAGAGAATATTTAAAATTGATAAAACATTGGAAGTAATTTTTAAGGAGCTACATTTTCTTTGCTTCCAAAAAATCTATATTAAAAATATGCAGATAATTAGTAGAAAAGCAAGAAAAAATGTTTAATTCCTTTATAATTTTAAAACATACTCGCCGTGCTTTTTAAAAAATCGCTTTTTTTAAAGGACATTTATCAACTAATATTCTTCTAAATAACTTAATAGCTTGATTATTAAAAGACTTCTAAGTTTATATTTATTCACTTAAATTTACATGAAAATACAGTTCTGAGTTTAAATTCGCATAAAAAAAATTGTGAAAATGGGTAATTTTTTATCCTTTTTCCTTGAGGAAAAATCATTATAGAATACCGAAAAAGAAATTTGTCCTAGCATCGCTTCCAATTCGGTAAGCGAAAAACAGAACTTCTTTCAATGGCAAGGATATGTAAAACTAATTAGAAATTATCCAAATTTGCAATACTTCCAGATCGCGAATTCTAAATTTTCATGACTTCTTTGGAGTATATTTTATTTTGCTGGAATAAGATTTAAAAAACAACGACTTGAATTTGAATTCATGGTAAAACTAACAAAAAATAAATTATTTTTTTTACAAAATAACAGCATAAAATATTATTAATTTTTAAAATTGATATTAATAAGATTTAAAAAATAACGAAGTAAATTTATTTAATGGTAAAATCGAAGAAAAATAAATTATTTGTTAAAAAAAACTTTGAAAAAATTTTTAAAAGTATCGTCGTATCGACAGTAAAATATCGCCGATACCGATGTATCGGAAAATCTGAAGTATCGCCGATATATCGGTATCGGTATCGGTATTCGTTACATCCCTAGTATATTCCTAAAAAATGTAGGGGGGAAATATTAGTGGGGGTCAGTCTTACATTTTAACCCTGTGGGAGCGACTCAGACACAGTTGTAACCCTTTTTGTGGATTTTGTATCGCCTTCTCTATGTTTGACTCCGATGAGGAGCCATTTACCCTCATCCCACCCCATAATTTTTTGGCTCATGCATTTTTTTTTTTTCAAAAAATATCGATATATTGATATTTTCTAAAAAATATATTGATATATATCGTCGATATTTTTAATTTCGATATATCGATATTTTTTTCCAAATATATCGACAGTATCAAATTCGATATTTTTTAGCTTCGGTTTTGTTTTTCGTGCAATTTTTAAAAACATTTCGGCACAGTCTTCATCAAATAGAATATTACTAACAAAATCTTTTGTTTTATTTATAATATTTTGTCTACATATTCGAAAAATTATCATTCTTCGAGTGTAATTTTGTTGATGTATGTTCCATGAAATATTGGTGGAACAGTAAGGATCTTGGAAATTAACTCTTTCCAGCTTAATTATTTATAAGAAAGGTACTTTTTTGTTTTATTTTTAAAAAAAATTTTGGTACTACGTATGAATTATCATTGTTGAAAAAATACTTGGCATTAAAAAGAATAACATCAAAGTAAAAAAACAACAAGCTTTTCCACAACTGAATATAGTTCTTGTTTATTTTTTACTCTTTGATGAGTATTTTTGCTTTCATTCGGCTGTATGCATATAAGAGCCGATTAATATTCGGCTCACTAGTGTCAGTATGAGCAACTACGGTTTAATCCAAAGAAATTTAATTATTTTGACTTGAGCTTGGGCTTTAATTTAATTTTTCAATTATATTATATTTTCGTAAATCATAATGTACTAGTATAGATATGGAAAATCTCTCTCCTGATAGAAAGCTTTTTCTAGAACGATATATATTTCTATCAGAGAGTCTAGTTTTTCTTATTTTTTTATTTGAATTTGCATTTTTGTCGATTATATTATATAAATTTTTTTAATATTTTACTTTTTAATACTTTTTTTATAATAATGTGGACTCTAAGGTTCAGAAAAACTGAACCTATCTGAGAACCGAATGAAAAATGTTTTTATCAATCGTAATGCAACAAAAAAGAACATATCGTCCCTACCATGTCAAACTATCCAATATGCAAAACTCTTATTTTTAGAATCGTTACCATGATTCTCCAATGGGTACGATGCGCTTCGTTGAAAAATGTTCAATTTCTCAGAGAATATTGGAAACTCATTAATAAATAGTTTACACTTCCGATTTAGGAATGCTGAGATTTTGATTTCACAATTGACGGCTTCTTGCGTTCTATTTAAAAGTACCCATTTGTATATTGGATAGTTTTTATTATTATTATAAAAAAAATATTAAGAAGTAAAATATTAAAAAAATGTATATAATATTATCGACAAAAATGCAAATTCAAATAAAAAAATAAGAAAAACTAGACTCTAGAATCTATTGTTCTATGTAAGACATGAGCGTTAGGCGTACAATTCATCTCACGTTTAAAACTCTGACCATCGTATATCCTAAACAGCTAGACCTATTATGATTTATTTTTTTTATTTTTTGTTTGAAAGGTGGGTGTGTTCTTAGCTATGTTTGAAGGAAATCGGTCTAGCCATTTAGAAGTTATCACCTCTTTTTTAGCTGTATCCTCTTGAATCTGTGTGTCCGTGGCACCGTGACTCCAAAACGGTTACGACTTGATCTAAAGTCTTAATTTAATATTATTTATACAACTCTCAACTATGCCGATAAACAAACGTCAACAGCGGTCTTGAAAAAAGTCACTGCGGGATATCAGAATTTTTTTAAATCAGTTTTTTTCTTTGTATTAGATCTATCGGATGAAAATATGTGCATGTGTAGTATGTACATATATATATGAATAAAGTTAAAATCATGACCTATTAAAATTATAAATAAAAATATAATACAATATATAAAATATTAGCTGTGATTCTGGCTGTGCTTTTATTTGAGTAGGTGGCATGATGTCGCACAAAATTTAATAAAACTACTAAAAGACATATATTTAGTTCTTGTGGGAATTGTGAAAAGTCACGAGTAAATGATAAAAAATATTCTTAATAAATTAAATTCATGTGTATCAACATAACATCTTATTTACTATTATATACATACTTTGTTAATCAACAGGGCTCGGACTTTCATTCAACTAAATATTGATTTTAAGCACTTAAAAAATGCACCTAAAAATGAAATATATGCGCAAAATATGCATTTACCTACGAACAAATTACCAAAACTAAAATAGTGATGGAAATCGATCGATTCAAATCGGCGCCGATTTCAAAAACCAATTCTGCTGAAAGATGACTTATTTACGTTTTTTATTGTTTTGTATCGAAAAAATATTCGAATAAAATATTCGAAGCCTTGAAAACATTAAAAGGAGCATTTACGTAATCTTAGGGCCATTATTACAACTCGGCTTTAGTTATAATTAGCATTTTATCGGACGGATAAACAGTTTTTCATTATTACAACTTTACTTTAACCTAAAAGTGTGGGATAACTTACTGGCAAGTTCATTCTTCCTCTAACTTTTATCGGCACACATTTTCATAGGCTGCCATACTTGCTTCTTTATCAAGTAAACACCAAGACGTATCTAACAGGTGAACTCACTAGAACACCTGATCTTACTCGGCAAACTTAGTGGAGTGATGATATTATCATAATATCATCACTATATGTAGCTTCTCTACTTTACGGTATTGGACATTTCCTTATAGAGCTACCTGCGCTGATAATTCCATTCATCTTTCAAAATTTTTGACAGCTGTAGTGTAGTTTCTACAACAAATTTATTCTTGTTGTAGACTTGTGTGTACCACTGCCTTTTTAGTGCTCTGGTATAGCCACACTTTGAAAAAGATAATTTTTATTTTAAAGACAAGTCGTAATAATGAAAAATTATTGTTCACTTTTGCTACTCGTGCCAGTAACTATGTTGTACTTTACTGCTGAGTTGTAATAATGGCCCTTAGTAGAACTTGTTTTTGAAATCGGCTCCCGATTTCAAATCGAACGATTGCCATCACATTATTTAATGCAACCGAACTTTAGTTTCGTTGACAGTAGGCAATTGAAAATTAATAGATGCCAGAAATCCACTAAATATCAACTGAAATTGACAGATCGCAGTTACCAGAAGTAGTATCTTTTTCAGCAACTGCTAACCCAACTGAGGCTTGGTTGCCATCAATAATCGGCCTATTAATATTTTTTGCAAAATTGAGAAATATGCATTAAAAAATTTTTATAACTCCATAAATATGCATGTAATGCGAAAATATGCACCTACCACCAAAATATGCAACTATAAATCGATGCCAAACTACTTTAGTTTTTTTGTTTATTTTCCTCTGTTCGAAAAACCAATACGTATTTTAAAAAACTTGATTCTAGCATTTTTTACCTGTCACTTTTGACATTTCTGTGTACTGTATGATGCGATCGGCCAGCGCAAAAAGTTATATGCATGTTGTTACTTCTCTGTCTGGATGCAGACAAATAACTAAGAAACCAGTTAAAGCATGTGTAAAAACAAAAAAACAAAAATTGCTTTGATTGCAGGTATTGATAAAAATGCGCATCAGGCGAAAAATAATAAGAGCTTTGTGAGTTTTGGATTAAATTAAGTCAGATAGAGGAGACTTCGGTTAACTAAATTAAACTTGTATGAGATGAATGCAAGAATTTAAAGGAAATAAGTCATGTCAAAAGTTAGTTAAATAGCTGATGTTTCCTTATAAAAAGCACCCACCTTCATAAGTGGTAAAAGTGAACAAGAACGCTGATGAGACTGTGTAGCGGCCTGTCGAAATCAGTAGTACTGATTCTGCTAGTCTGATTTGAATATTCCAACACTACACTCTTAATAAAATAACTTGAATTTACATTAATTCAAACATTGAACTAAAAGACGAAATAATAAATTTCAGACTTATACCTATTCAGTTCAAAAAATAAAATAAAAAAGGCTTATTTTATTTGTGACTAGCTATACCCGGCGTTCTTCGCTACCCCATTGTTATGCAGATATAGAAAAATTAGTTAGCTCATTTAAAAATAGCCATAAAATTGGTTAGTTTTCTTGGCGATCTTTTTAGTTTTGACGAATTTTTGCGTTTTAGCGATTTTTTCATTTTGGCGATTTTTCGTTTTGATGTTTTTAATTCTGGAATTTTTTAGTTCTAGAGTATTTTAAAATTTCAAGAGTTTGCCTCTTACGGTTTCCAAGATACAGCAAACTGTTTAAACTACATAGTCAAAATTACATTAACTTTCAGAACTCCCTTTAATTTTGTTGTGTTAAATATTCTACAGACTACACCAATTAACACTAACTTTGGAAATTTCGAGAGTCTATATAAAAGAGTCTGTATATTACATTAGTATATCAACATGTTTCGTTGCTCGCTTTAGAACACCCTTTAATCTTTAGCCCCTAGTTCTTACGGCTCTCGAGAAAACAGCCTGTGACAGAGAGAAAGACAGACGGACTGACGGACAGCGTATCGAAAACAAAAAGATTAATTTACACTTTTGGTGTACAGAGCCCAAAAAAGAACGATTTCCAAAAAGTAACTTTTCAAAAAGTAACCATATTCAAAAGAGTACCATTTCAAAAAGTACCTTTTCCAAAAAATATTTTTCAAAAAGTACCTTTAAACTACATTTTCAAAAAGTATGTTTTCGAAAAAGTATTTTTACTTTAAAATATAAATGGTTAACAAAAAAAAAGTACCAAATTATATTTTTACCCTTTTTCGGCCCCTAAATGTACAAATTTTAAAAAAAGTACAAAACACCTATCCACTCATTTTTCTATCTTATTATGACGCTTTTGGAATTTTATGTCTGCCTTACTTAGATTCGGAGATATAAGAACACCGAATTTACCCGTGTTTACCCCTTTTAATCCCGTAAGAGTTTACCCCCATATGCAAAAAATAAAGTGTGTTTGAAATGTATGTTAAAACCGGTTTTTCTATGGAAATTTTGTTTTAACATACATTTCAAAGACACTTTATTTTTTTGCATATGGGGGTAAGTTTTCAAAAATTCGTTCTTAGAGAATATATACAAACATATGCATTCAGTATGTGTATCAATGTGCATAAAAAATTGTTGTATGGAAAAAAAGTACCTAAAAGGGCTACCAATTTTACCCATTATATATTCAAATTTGAAAAAATACAAAACTGTTTTTGAGGGCTTTTTAAGGAGAGAAGAATGCATTTCAAGTTTAGTTTCTAACTTTATTACTTTAGGAGATAAAGTGTTAACAAAAAGAGTACCAAAATTATATTTTCACCCTTTTGCGACCCCTAAATGTACAGATTATAAATTAGTTTCAGACACCTGTCCGCTCACTTTTCTATCTTATTATGATGCTTTTAGAAATTTATGTCTACCTTACTTAGATTCGAAGATATAAGGTTACTGATTTTACCCGTTTTTACCCCTTTTAATCCCGTTAGAATTTAAGTTTTCAAAAATTCGTTCTTAGAGAATATATACAAACATATGCATTCAGTATGTGTATCAATTTGCATAAAAAATAGTTGTATGGAAAAAAGTACCAAAAAGAGCAACCAATTTTACCCTTTATATATTCGAATTACAAAAAAGTACCAAAACGTGGTTGATGGCTTTGTAAGGATAGAAGAAGCATTTCAAATTTAATTTCTATCTTTATTACTTTAGGAGATAAACGGTTAACAAAAAAGTACCAAAATTATAATTTTATTTTTTTTCGGTCCTTAAATTTAAAAATTTCAAAAAAGTACCAAACACCCATCCGCTTATTTTTTGATCTTATTATGCTATTTTTGGAATTTTATGTCCACCTTATTTAGATCCGGAGATATAAGGTTACCGAATTTACCCGTTTTTACCCCCTTAGCGTTTGAATTTCCCAAAACCCCGTCTTAGTGGATCTACACATCCTCAGGGGACCCCACATACGTTTCAACTTTCTAGCTTTAGTGGTTTTGGCTGGGCGATGATGAATCAGTCAGTCAGTCACTCAATAACGTTCCTCTTTTATTAATATAGATATATGTGGCTTTATGATCAATGAATAAAAGTGGTAACATTTTGCAATTTTCGATTTCTTATTTATTTTTAAAAATACAAATATTTGAATTTTGCATAAGAAAAATATATTTTACATCATTGCTTATATAAATCATTGATTATATAAAAAAAATAATGGTAGAGCGGCTTAAAGGTATTGTTATTTAAAGTTTTTTTTTAATGAAATAGGAAAACCCCTTTACAAGTTATGATAAAATCAGTGGGGCAGTTTCTTCAAAATTCCCAAATTTTAAAAAATATTAATAAAAAAATTATCCGTAGAATTTAAAAATTCGACAGTTTTTGTAATTAGGGGACCATAACACATTAAAAAATATAATGATACTCATTGGCATTTTTCTTCTTGCATAGTGTAATCTCCATTAACCATTTTCCGATTTTAGGACCGGCCTGGAGATATGATGCAAAGAATACAAAAAATTATATAATTTATGAATATACATATAGAAGTCATTACATTTTTTACACTAGAGCTAAGCGGAACTTGATATGGTGATTTATGCATTCAGCAGATGAAAATACATCAGCTATTTTGATCTCCGAAGCATTTTTATTGTTGCGCAGTGTTGGCATTTTCATTGTTTCGCAGTGTTTTCTTATAAATCACCCAGAAAAACTTCTCACGATTAAAAAATATGGATAATTCTTTGTTCCCCATATTATAACTTTTACTTTTTTCTTATTCTACAATTTTAAATATTTAAATTAGGGATGTAACCGATTCCGATACCGATATATCGGCGATACTTCAGATTTTCCGATACATCGGTATCGGAAAAATTTTACTGTCGATACGACGATACTTTTTAAATTTTTTCAGAGTTTTTTTCAACAATTAATTTATTTTTGTTAATTTTACCATCAATTACATTCAATTCGTTGTTTTTTAAATCTTATTATTATAATTTTTAAATATTAATAATAGTTTATGCTGTTATTTTGCAAAAAAAAAACTTTTTTTTTGTTAATTTTATCATGAATTAAAATTCAATTCGTTGTTTTTTAAATTTTATTCGCAGCCAGAAACACTCCAAATAAATCATGAAAATGTTGAATTCGCGATCCGGAAGTAGTGAAAATTTGGATTATTTCAAATTAGTTTTACATATGCTTGTCATTGCGAAAGTTCTCTTTTTCGTTACCAATCACCGAATTTGAAATGATGTTAAGAAAAAATTTTTTTTCGGCGTTCTATAATGATTTTTCCTCAAGGAAAACGGATGAAAAATTACCCATTTTCGCAATTTGTTTCTTTTTATGCGAATTTAAACGAAAACTGTGTTTTCATTAGGGAAGTAACCGATACCGATTTATCGGCGATACTTCAGATTTTCCGATAATCGGTATCGGCGATATTTTACTGTCGATACGACGATACTTTTTACATTTTTTTCAGTTTATTTTTTAACAAATAATTTATTTTTGTTAATTTTACCATGAATCAATTCGTTGGTTTTTTAATCTTATTAATATCAATTTTAAATATTAATAATTTTTACGCTGTTATTTTGTAAAAAACATAATTTATTTCTTGTTAATTTTACCATGAATTCGAGTTCAATTCGTTGTTTTTTTAATCTTATTTCCAGAAAAGAAAGACACTCCAAAGAAGTCATAAAAATGTAGAATTCGCGATCCCGAAGTAAATTTGAATAATTTCTAATTAATTTTAATATCCTTGTCATTGCAAAAATTTCTTTTTTACGATTATCAATCACCGAATTGGAAGCGATATTAGCAAAATTTTCTTTTTCGGTTTTCTATAATGACTTTTCGTCAAGGAAAAAGAATGAAAAATTACCCATTTTCGCAAGTTGATTCTTTTTATGCGAATTTAAACGCAAAACTGTGTTTTCATGTAAAGTTAGGTGAATAAATATAAACTTTTAGGTCGACTTTTTTACTTTGAGATTAGAGGTTAAATTTAGTTTAATCTCTGTACACCAATACCCCGTGTTGCGTCACTAATTGGTAACGGAGAAACGCGACGAAACCCGAAACGACGCAAACCGAAGAATGAATTTCCATACATTTGTGTTAATTTGCATCTAATTGGTTTCAATAAAAAATACAACTTTTTTTTAATGTTTTAAAACGTTTCAAAATGTCCAGTTTTTGTTCTACACACAGAAAAAAAAGTAATGTAAAATCCACATGCCGCAATTTTGATTGCAAATCATATTAAATTTACAAGAAATAATTTGTCGGTTGAGTGTGTTAGTGTTTACTTGCTTTGTTCATTGCTACAATTCACTGTTCTGCTTAGTTGTGTGACTTGTTGTTCTTTATTCTTACATGTGTCGTCTATGTATACGACAAAAAACGAATTACCAGCGAATATTTACTTCTACTGGCTTAAAATTACCATTGTTTCATATTAATTTTAAACGGAAAATAATTAATCTAACCTTAAATCACCGTTAAAACAATTTTATTATAAACGTTAAATTTCATTTTCAATCGACATGACTATAACTTTAATTTCAAATAAGTTTTATGTTAAATAATCATTTAAATCACGTTGAATTAAAATGAAATGCATTTTACATACGAAGGTATTTATTTAGTGTATAAGTAAAGAAAAGTTTGAAGCTGTTGTGGCTGCAGTGTTTAGCGCGTTGACTATCATGCAGGTGGCACGAGTTCAAATCTTGGCTGGGGCAGTCAGCTACAACGAAAAGTTTTCTGATGACTATCACGAAAGTAAAATAATTAATAAAATAGCTACATTGAAGTCATGTTGTTTCAGCTTGATATAACTTTAATTCAACATGATTCTTCGTGTTGTTCCAATATCAAATTCACGTTGTTTCAACTTGAAATAACTTTGATTCAACATGATTCTTCGTGTTGTTCCAATATCAAATTCGCGTTGTTTCAACTTGAAATAACTTTGATTCAACATGATTCTTCGTGTTGTTCCAATATCAAATTCACGTTGTTTCAACTCGAAATAACTTTGATTCAATATGATTTTTCGAATTATTTCAGTATCAACTTCATTTTGATTTAACTGTACTGGAATATTAAATCAACATGAAATCTAGTTAATTCAAAAGGAAAAATATTCTTTCAAGATTATTGTAAGTCATGTTGATTTCACATGAAACACCTATGAATCAAAATCACTACCGAAAAATGTTAAGTTAACTTGGTTTTCGACAATTTTACATGGAAATTTTTCTGTGTGTAATCTTATTTACATACTTTCTTTCTTGGCTCATTGTTGCAAAATACTTAGTTTGAGCTTCACTTCAACAAATTTAATTTGAATCTACTAACGAGCTTCAACTTGCCACTAGCAGACAAACTCGACATACATATTTGCATTAGACTTAACGGGAAATCGCGTTTTTCTGTTTTAGCTTTGTACAAACATTTTCATATTAACGACGCAAATCGAAGCCACTAACGACGCAACTTCGAAGCCATGCGACACAATCTGAACCACAAACGTTGTAACTTCGAATTCACGGGAATTTTAAAAAGACGCATCTTCGAAACGACGCAAACCGAAGCGACGCAAACCGAGGTATTGGTGTATTTAGTTTTTGAGTTTAATTTTTTTCTAATTTTTTTGCTAGTTAAGCGGTCAATGCAGGTGGTTTAATCTTACTTCACATACAGCTATATATTCCTCACACACATGTAAATTCCATTAATTTTTTCTCAAATTCTCTAATTATTGATGTAAATGGTTCCAATAACATTTTTAATTCGTCTTAATTTTATTTAAGTATTTTCTTCAGCACTCATAAAATATTTTACTTGTAAACAATATTAAATTAATTAAGTTTCTTCTTCTTCTCTAGAAAAAATAGAGTTGGTTGATAGCACTGTGACAAAAATGTTGCCAGTTCTTGCTGTTTATTATGGCAATATTACTAGGTTTAAACTACTTCCCAAAAATATCAAATTCAATTGATACTGGATTTGGGAAATTACTTCGAAGTGTTTCCACTATGCTTGTGAGTGATTTGGTATTCGAATTTTCGTAGTCAAATGATGCACTTTATAAGGTGTTGTTGAATTTTTTACATATATAGTTTGACATTTAAAATTAATGAAAAATTTTTTAATGTAATTTTTTCGAAATCGTCAATCACAATTGATGGATGACCCAAGGATGGAGCTTGTAATTTTAAAAGCAACGCAGGGTTGCATAGGGAATTTTCAAAATAATCTGGAGCACATTAAGTCATTTGAGATAATTTACCAATATGAAAAATATATGGAAAATCATGTCGCAAATTATCTCATTTAGGCAAATGTAATATTTTGGCCGAAATTACGTACATATATAGAAACGCACTATAAATTAATTTTCAGGTTAGTTAATTATAGAATAAAATTAAGTTTAATCTCAAAACCCAAAAAGACGCCGTTAGACGAATTTTAACAATTAAGCTATTAAGTTATTTAGAAAAATATTAGTTGATAAATGTCCTTCAAAAAATCGATTTTTTAAAAAGCATTTCTATTATTTTTTAAAATTATACAAGAATTACAAAACTTGTACATAACTTAAATAAACTTTTACTTGCTAATTATCTGCATATTTTTAATATAGATTCTTTTGAAGCAATGACAATGTTCTTCCTTAAAAGTTACTTCCAATTTTTTATACTGGGTTAATTCAATTTTATATATCAATAATCTCTCACACTGTAATTTTGTATAATAAAAAATTGCCTTGCTTGAGTTTTGTTAATCTAGACTTACTCTCAATTTTAATATGCGTATCGGTATCGGTATCGGCGATATTTCTTTTTGAGTATCGGTATCGGATAGGCGAAACGGCGTATCGTTACATCCCTAGTTTTCATGTAAATTTAAGTGAATAAATATAAACTTTTAGAAGAATTTTAACAGCTAATAAAGCGTAGTATGCAGTTCATACTGAAATTCAGGTTGTAGTTTTCATTTATTTCTACAAGGAAAATTATCCGTGTAGAATTCTATACAGAGTTTTGTTTGCATAATTTACAACACATAAAAACACTAAAAATTAATTACAATGTACGACAAATTAGAAAGGTCAAAACTTCCGTGAGAAAATAATTGTCTGAAAATTAATGTTTATTGACAGAAAATATTATCCACTTAAGCTAGACGCAGTTCTCCCTGAATTTCAGACTGCCATAAGAAGTATGTGTAAAAAAACAAACAAAACTTCAGGTTTGAAAATTTTTCAGGCGACTTTCCGTTTAGTACGCAGTTCAAAAGAAAAATCAACCCAATTTTTGTTTACTGTGTAGACTTTTTTCCGTCAACTAAAACAAAAATTAATGTTCAGACAAGTCTTTTGATATTTTGTGCTTTTGTCGTCTTTCAAATAATTTTTAATATTTAGTAGGTTGTAATTTATAAACATAAGTTAATTTACGTGAATAGAGACAAATTTTTCTACACAATAATTATTTTGTGTAGAAATATATACAAGATTTCAATCCTGAAATTCAGGCGGATCTGCGCACAAGGCTTTATTGTTATAACATGCATGTAATAGACAATAAATGCCAAAATTCCGTGTACTTTTATTTTGGAACTGCGTACTAGTAAACGGAAATTTTTTAAAGAAATTTACCGACCTGAATTTCAGTTTGTTTTTTTACACATCCTTTTTATGGCAGCCTGAATTTCAGGCAGAGGTCCATACTATGCTTAAGCTATTAAGTTATTTAGAAGAATATTAGTTGATAAATGTCCTTTAAAAATTGATTTTTTTAAAAAGCATGGCAAGTAATTTTTTTTATATTATAAAGTGATTAAAAATTGTTGTATGACTTAAATAAAATTCACTTGTTTTTATATTTTTAATATATGTTCAATTCACAAGCTCGTATTAACGTCGTATGTGTTGTGTAATCGTCTAATTATACAATATTGTATTTTTGTTGTTAGTAATTTTCATACAAAAGTGCGTTATAATTATACGATTGAATTTCATATGTTCTTCAAATAGTTGTATTTAGGCCAGGTCTGGGAATACTCCATTTGTTCGATTAATTTTTAAAAATCTTTAATATATGTGATAAGTAACACTAGTAAATACGTTCTTCTTAATAATAAATATATAATTGATTCATTTCAATTTAATTTTCAAACTATTTTAATCAAAATTGCTTGTCGCGAAAGAAGTGATTCTATTTGGCGTCAAATTAAAACTCCCATGCCTGGTTTCATTTCATGGTATCAAATCAAGGTGAATTAATAACAGGTGACCTCGAGAGATCAGGTGACTACGAATTATTTACCATATTTGAACTGCCAACTGTGTTAATTTATCGGCTTTTTTGATAGTCCAAATATAAATTCTGCACGGCGAATTTATATTTGGAATGTCAAAAAGCTGATATATTAACACTGTTGATAGTTCAAATATAGAAACATTTTCTTAGTCACCTGATCTCTCGAGGCCACCTGGCATTAATTCGCCTTGCCTTGGCAATAATTAAATTGACATTTAAGATACGACAAAATAACGATACAACAAATTTGTCTGTTCACAAGCACATAAACAAGTGTCGTCTTTTTTTTTAAACGATAAGACATACGACTGAGCTTGTGAATTGAACAATAGATTCTTTGGAAGCAATGAAAATGTAGTTCCTTAAATTAGAGTAGGAAAATAGTTTTGTATTTTCCAATGTGTAAAACAAAAACAAAACAATAACAACGAGAATGATAGTCCCATTTAGTTTCGTACTGTTTGTGCATGTGTACACAAAATGTACGCAGCTAGAAAAGAAAAGAACAAGAACAAAATTGAAAAGTTTGAAGAAAATACATTTGCAAACGTTTCCGGATTGATTTGCTCATCATAGTAGAGAATGTGTTAGTGTATTTATGCTAAACACAATGAAGCATTCAACGAAATACATTTCTGCTTTTGTGTTGTTGTTGTACGATTGATGAATGCAGATGAATGAAAAGCCATTTGTTTTGTTTAATTTTTTTGGCATTGCAAAAGTACTTGTTTTGGTTTTGCTCATGTACGCAACGATTAAAAATATTTAAAATTTGTGTCTTCGTATGAAACGTTTGCGAAAAGTTTTGTTTGTTTGCACACTCTGCCTTAAAAATTAATTCTAATTTTTTATACGGGTTGATATAAATTTCAAATATTAGTAGTCTCTTACACTGTAATTTTGTATTAAAAAAATTACCTTACTTGAGTTTAATTAATTTAAACTAGAACTCAATTTCAATATGCGTATCGGAATCGGTATCGCCGATATTACATTTTGAGTATAGGTATCGTATCGGCAAAAACGCGTATCGTTACTCCCTAATTTAAATATCTTTAAAAATGTTTTGTGATGACCAGATTCTCACATATACAGTTTTCTAACGGCAACGCTGATGAATGGCTATCTGGCTGGTATTGACGTTCTCAAGCTGGCAATTGTGTTCAAGTTTTACGAACAAGTAGACAAATATAATAAATCAGGCCTGCTATTTCACTATAATAAATGCACAAATAAAGGGAAGATAGTTTTTGTTTCATTTAGCTACATGCATTGTTCAGAGATCATCATTGAACGCAGACATGAATTTAAAAACACCCATTTGTTCATTGCAAACTCCGTTAAACCGGAAACAAAACATTATAGTAGTATTAACAAAGTGCTATTTATATCTTTTAATAATTATTGTTTAAAATTTTGTTAAAAAGCCTTATAATACTAATTTTAAATTTAAAAATTATATTAACTAAATATATTTTCTTAAACGTAAATCTCTTTTTTTTTTTTGCTGTTTGCAAAAAAAAAAACAAAAAGCAAATGATTATGATTTTATTTTAAATTTTAATTTTAGTAAAGAAACTCACAACAATAAATAAAAACTTTTCAAAATATTTTTGCTTATTTGTTTGCGTTATACAGTACGTATTGTAATTTGTGTTTTAAAAAGTAGGTTGAAATAAAATTTAATCCCTAAGGTTATCAACAGCTTGTCAATTAAAATCATTTAAATTAATTAGGTACTATACAGAAAGAGTAATATTTTAACAACTTCAACTAATTATTAAAAAAAAACAATAGTATAACAATTAAGTTATGCATTTTAGTGGCACTGTATGGGCTTATATGCAAAGAAATTTAATTATTTTGGCTTGAGTTCGGTTTTAATTTAATGTGAATCATATAGACAAAGAACAATGTTTGACTGCGCAGAGGGTTTAACTGACATGTTTCGAGAGATCTCGCCGACCAAAGTCGGTGGTTTGCAAGTCAAGAGCTGAATATCATTTACCTTTAATCAACTCTTACTGTCACTCTTAGAGTAGGGCTCATGTGGTTTATAAACATAATTGCATAAAAAAATATTATTTTACAAGCTTAAATATATACCATGGGATTACAATATGTGCGTTTGTTAAATTCAGGGAGCTAAATATTTGTCCGATATTTTTGCAGACAAATGTGGAATTTTTTTAAATTCTGCTAAAACTGGAAAAGCCTTTGTGGAATCGCCTAGCTTTATTTTAGAAATTGTTTGCCAAAAATTATATAAATCAATTTCAGTCTTTTTGAATATTTGTTCAAATACAAGAACTTTCAATCTATGTAATTCTGAAATTTCTAATAATATCAAAAATAGTGGTGATTTTTTTCTTCATTACAATATTTGGATTTATTAAACTTAGTGATTTACAGTTACCATCAAAATCAAAGTTTTCGTATGAAAGTGAGCATTTCTAATATATAAAAATTTACACAAAGCTTGGGGCTTACGTCTTTCAACTACTCGATGAAATAAACACAGGTCGCTTCGCCAGCCCATGTGTTTATTTTCGCCTCTAGTAATTTTAATTTTTTTTTATTTTTGTTTATTGTTTTTTATGTCTGAATTACATGTTATGTTTTGTATCCATTGTTTAATTGTTGGACTTCAATTTGAACTCAGCTGTTGTGAGCACTTAGAGGTTATGTTAGATGTAATTGCACATGTAAGTGTGAAAGCAAAAACTGTAAACCGTCTGTAAATTGACAAATTTGACAAACATGTGAAGTTACATATGTCCCACACACCTGACAAGCCGTATGTAGAAAACATGTCGTCTAAAGTCAGCATTAGTTGTAGATGGCACAGGAGCTGCTCAAATCAGAATTAAAAAATTTTTGTAAAATCCGAGGACAAAAACTATTAGCGTGGCATTTAGTATTAAGCAGGTATATTGAGATAACAATTTCCGCGTCTATTAAGTCTTATTATATACAATAGAATATGGAAGAAAATGTTTTCAAATTATTTGTTCGGACGAAGAAAATACCCAATTTACAGACAAGCTCTAGGCTAGGACATGCCACGCAGCTGACATTTATTTCAAGTTTTCTGTCGACTTCCTTTCCAATTTCAAAAAAAATTTTAAGGAATATGTTCATGAGGTCCGAATTTACATCATTTACAATCATTAATAGATTGATATTTATGACCAGCAAGGTAGAACAATGCAGGCATTAAAAATTACAGTTAGAAAAGAATCACCAATATATGATCATTTTTATAATATTTATAATTTAATATTTATAATAGTATTTCAACATTTTTCAATGCTCGCTTTAGAACACCCTTTAATTTTTACACTCCTGCTTCTTTAACATTAAGAAAGCTCTTACTGCTATATAACTAAATTGGTATTTGGCGCCAATTTCAACCAGGCATAGCATTATCATTTTCAATTAATAAAATTGCCAGGTCTGACATTTTTTCTTGAGCTAGAGTCGATCTTAAGTAGGTTTTTATTAGTTTCAGTTTACTAAGTCTACGTTCACCTTTCATATTTTATAAATTTTTATTTTAAACGAAGTCTATTTGCTGATAGTTAAGCATTGCCTATATGCATTTCATTGGCGCTTTACCAAATCGTCAGTAGACTTCATCCACAACTTTGAAAAGTTAGAAACCTCTTATCTCCTGCACATACTTTCAAAAACCAGGGACTGCAACCGAACCCGAACCTGAACCCAAATGGGTTCAGGTTCGCTGTTTATAAAGACTTTGAACCCGAACCCGTTGAACCCAAAAATTCAGCAAGGTTCGGGTTCAAAAATAAAAAAAAAATTATTTAATAGAAGAATAATAAAAAACATTACATTTCTTGCATGCAAAAAAAAACTAAAAACAAAATCAAAACTAAATAACGACCAAAGCAAATTCATTCCAGGTGGCAGCACCCCGAAAGCTGAATATTTTTTGCAATTTTTAGAAGTGCCGAATGGCTGCCAACATTTTTTGCTTTTTCTTGTTCTGGGTATTTCTAATAATTTCTTATTTGAAGTATATTTTCTTATGTCAATGCGGTACGTACGCTACAAAGTTGCAAAAAAGTTTTTTTGAAAGCTAAATAAGCTAAATTTCATTAAATTAAAAAATATATATACGGCCCTGTTCGGTAAACCGAATCCGAGTAAATTTCTCGGTTTCCAAAAATTAATAATGCCCCCAATTGATGTATTTTAAATCGTATATAGTAAATTAATTTCAGATATGACGTTTTAAGCTCTAAAAAATATGAAATTGCAGAAAAGTATGAAAAAAGTTTGCTATTAATGGATTTAATTTTTCTAAATCGAGCGTTTTTAAAACGACTCGATTTACAGAACAGGCAGAATAGTGTTTAAATTAGGGATGTAACGATACGCCGTTTTGCCGATCCGATACCGATACCGATATTTAAAAATAAATATCGCCGATACCGATTCCGATACCGATACGAATATTGAAATTGATTTCAAGTTTAGATTAACAAAACTCAAGTGCAATTTTTTTTTCTTATACAAAATTACAGTGTAAGAGATTATTAATATTTAAAATTGATATTAACCCAGTATAAAAAATTGGAAGTAATTTTTAAGGAGCTACATTTTCTTTGCTTCAAAAAAATCTGTATTAAAAATATGCAGATAATTAGTAAAAAAGCAAAAAAATATTTTTAGTTCCTTTATAATTTTAAAAAATAATCTCCATGCTTTTTAAAAAATCGATTTTTAAAGGACATTTATCAACTAATAGTCTTCTAAATAATTTTATAGCTTAATTATTAAAAGTCTTCTAAAAGTTTATATTTATTCACTTAAATTTATTTATTATGAGAATACAGTTTTCAATTTAAATTCGCATAAAAAAAAATTTTGAAAATGGGTAATTTTTTATCCTTTTTCCTTGAGGAAAAATCATTATAGAACACGGAAAAAGAAATTTGTCCTAGCATCGCTTTTAATTGGGTGATTGGTAATCGAAAAACAGAACTTCTTGCAATGGCAAGGATATGTAAAACTAATTAGAAATTGTCCAAATTCGCAAAACTTTCGGATCGCGAATTCTACATTTTCATGACTTCTTTGGAGTGTCTTTTTTGCTGGAATAAGATTTAAAAAACAACGAATTGAATTTGAATTCATGGTAAAATTAACAAAAATAAATAATTTTTGTACAAAATAACAGCATAAAATATTATTAATTTTTAAAATTGATATTAATAAGATTTAAATAACGAAATGAATTTAGTTCATGGTAAAATTAACAAAAGATAAATAATTTGTCAGAAAAAAACTCTGAAATTTTTTTTAAAGTATCGTCATATCGACAGTAAAATATCGCCGATACCGATGTATCGGAAAATCTGAAGTATCGCCGATATATCGGTATCGGTATTCATTACATCCCTAGTTTAAATGTATAACCATGAATGTAAAATTGATTTATGTATTTTATTATTAAGCAAAAGAATTGCGCGCGTTTAAATTTTGGTTTTAAGCCCGAACCCGAACCTGAACTTTTTGTTTTGATTAACCCGAACCTGAACCCATTTTTTTCATGGTTTCAGTCCTTGTTAAAAACCATTTAAGACTTTACAAATGATAATGTTTTCGAAAATCACAAAAGAATAAGATAAGCGTAGTACGCTTAGAAAAAAAAATATATAATAGATATTATTCTTTTATTGTGATAGTCTCAGTGGTCACGATGATGGGATGGATTCACACCCATAGAGGTAGATCTTAATGTGTTTTTAAATTTATTATTCTTTTATTGTGACAGTCTCAGTGGCCACGATGATGGGATGGGTTCACACCCATAGAGAGTCCGTAAGTAGTTAGGGACATGTAACAATATGGCCATATTGTTACATGTCCCTATTTTAATGCACCACGATGATTGCAGTCCCCGGCTAACTACTTACGGACTCTCTATGGGTGTGAACCCATCCCATCATCGTGGCCACTGAGACTGTCACAATAGAAGAATAATACATTTAAAAACACATTCAGATCTACCTAAACACACACTTTGATGAAGAGGGAGCGAGATGTATGCTCCACCTTTCATATCCAGTATTCATATCGAATACAAATTATTTGCTGGGTTTTGTATAAGTTTCTAAGCCTACTACGCTTATCTTATTTTTTTGTGATTTTCGAAAATATTATCATTTGTAAATTCTTAAATGGTTTTTGAAAGTCTGTGCATTAGATAAGAGTTTTGTAACTTTTCAAAGTTGTGGTTGAAGTCTACTGAAGATTTCGTAAAGCGCCAATGAAATGCATATAGACAATGTTTAAGTATCAGCAAATAGACTTCATTTAAAATAAAATTATGACAATATGTCAAATAATAAATTTCTTAAAGGATAAACTTTTAAAATAATAATTCTGGCAAAAAAACCGACTTCAGTACAAAGAGTAATATACTTAATGGCCTTTCATATAAACAATTTTGAAAATCGGTATTGCAAATGGAGGAATTGTGCTCTAATAAATATTTTGGGTGGAGGCGTGGAAGACTTGCCCCACCGATTTTCGTAGTAAAATTATGCGACTAAACTCTAAGCAAACCATTCCAAACAAAAAAAGAAATTTGGAAGTCGACCCATAAATGGAGGAGCTATGCGATAATCAATATCAACGTAGTCCAATATTATCTGTAGCGATATTCCATACAAAAAGTTAGCGGATTAATTTGGCGGTTTCTTTTTAGCAGGTTAGCGGTTTTTGACTGTTCTTAGAGTGCTATATGGCGGTATTTGTCTTAATAGTTTTGCCAACACTGATGCTGCTTTCAAACATTTGATTGTCAAAGGTTAACCCAATTGGCGCAGTGTACAATTTTTGATGTTTTACTTCAAAGTCTAAAAATAATAACCTGTCCACAAATTATACTGTTTTCATTTTCGCATTGCGTTCCCCACTTTTTTTTTTATTTAATTTAATGATTCTTACGAAGAAGCAGACAACTGTGCTTTTTATTTTTAAAATTATCTGCAAATTTACAAAGTTATTTTTACAAATACTTAATAAAAAGTAAAGTGGAATAAATTGTGGGTTTATTATTTGACCTATTAAGTTTCATGATTGAAAAATGGTTCTTATTGATTTCAGCACATGACATTGCATCATTATGTTTTCCGTCAGAGTTGATGGAAATTAATGTTTGTTTTATTAAAAATTAAAACAAACAATAACGTAAAGAAACCAAATATTTGTCAAGGAAAATTTGCATTAATGTGTTTTTTTTTTAAATAAAAAAAAAAAAGAAAGAGGAGAAATAATAACATAATAAAATACAAAATTATTAAAAATAAGAAGTGCTCTAGTCGGCTATGTCGGTCGAATCATGAATGCCCTTCACAAACGTATGGAGTATACATCTAGGGTATTCAATCGGTTAACCGTTAATTGATTAGCCGGTTAATTACTACTCGATTAATTTATTGGTTAATTTCGATTAACGATTAAAGGTCATTATTACAACTCGGCTTTAGTTATAGTTAGCATTTTATCGGACGGATAAACAGGTTTTCATTATTACAACTTTACTTTAACCTAAAAGTGAACGATAACTTATTGGCAAGTTCATTTTACCTTTAACTTTTGTCGGCACACATTTGCATAAGCTGCCATATTTTCTACTTTATGAAGTAAAGAACAAGATGTATCTAACAGATGAACTCAGTAGAACACTTAAACTTACTCGGTAAACTTAATGGAATTATCATAATATCTTCACTATGTACACCTTCCCTTCTTTACGGTCGATTTACCATTACGATGTCCTAGGGCTGGATCATATAACCCAACTTTGCACTACCTGCTACCTGCGCTGATAGCTCTACCCGTCTTTCAACGTTTTTTGACAACTGTAGTGAATTTCCTACAACAAATTTATTGTTGTTGTAGACTTGGGTGTAGCTGTTATCTGCGCATATGTATGACGTTGCCACTGTGCTATTTAAATACTCTGGTATAGCCATATTTAAAAAAAAACTTATTTTACAGGCAAGTTGTAACAATGAAAAATTGTTGTAGTTCAGTTTATCGATCACTTTTGCTAATCGTGCCAGTAACTAACTGCTACTTTACTGCCGAGTTGTAATAATGGCCCTAAGCCGGTTAATTTCAGTCGATCAACCGATGTAACAAAATTTAAAATTTTTTTAGTATGATAACATATATTTTGTGTGTTTAATTATTTGTTTCGTCTCATATACAAAAGCTATGTTTTTAGAAATTATTTTTTCATACAAACAAAGAAGTGTGTTCAGTGATCTTAGCTTAAGTGAAACTTGAAAACCTCTGGACGTGGCTATAAAAGAACTTCGTAAAAACTATGGTATTCAATCGGTTAACTGGTTAATTACTACCTAATTAACTGATCGGTTAATTTAAAATTTGATATTTTCGATTAATTAAATCGGTTAATTTCAGTCGATTAACCGATGTAATAAAATTTTTAATTTTTTGTAGTATTACAACATATTTTTTTGTGTGTTTAATTATTTGTTTCGTCTCATATACAAAAAGTGTGTGCTTAGAAATTGTTTTTTCATACAAAGAAAGAAGTGTGTTCAGTGCTCTTAACTTAAGTAAAACTTTAAAGCCTTTGGACGTGACTATAAAAGAGCTTTGTAATAACTCCGCTACTCTAATTCAACTTGAGGGAATTATTAAGCTTTTGATTAATAATTTAATAAAAGCCTATAATACTATTGCCAACGATTTAATTAAAAGTCTATGGATTAGATTTAATAAGACACGAATTAAAGTTTTAAATGCACTTGTCTTATAACTCCACTCACGAATATTTCCTTCTAGCAACAGTGTTTTAAAAAAACAATGCAAAAACGGAAATTCGGATATAAGCGTTTTTGCAGAATGTTAGGCGCTGAGCTTTGCCAAGTCAGATGATGACCTGCCAATAAAAGAAACTACCGATAGTAATACAAATAATCTTTTAGAATTAACCAAAAAATTTTAAATAAATTAAAACAGGACTCTAAGGGCAAAATTAAAATTTTTATATGCTTAGAGAAATCCAGGAAAAAGACTGAGAAATTAGATATTTTGTATCATGGATATCCTTCGATTTCTCCAACATCTACACAGAAAAAATGATTATATACCTCGTTTATACTTACTTTGAAATCGTACTTTATCATATCGTGTTCATAAGAAACCTAAGTATAAACACACTTTTGAATCGTATCGAAATTTTAAGTGTCATGTCAAATCATATTTTCAATGCGGATAAAGAATTAAGAACCGTATTGAGTCTAAGTATAAACGGGATCTATATAAACACAGTACTATATTTCATAGGCGATGTTGTCAAAAACTACCACACAGTTAGTTAGTGATTTGCTTGCAAATATAAAATAAATATACAAAAAAACATTTTTATGAAAAAGTATTTAAACGTAATTTAATTTTATTAGTTTTATCAAAAGTCACTTTAATACGATTCAAATTTTACGTTCAGTCGATACGTTTTCGTTGCTAAGTATAAACAATAGCAATTTAAACGTGCTACTTCAGTTCGAAATGATTTCAAAACGTATTTAGAGAAGTATAAACAAGGTAATAGATTTTTATTTTAACACACGTGTGTTTGAATTTGTTTTTAAATTTTATTATTTTTTTTGTTAGATTTTTAAATATTCCGATACAAAATTTCAATAGAAAAAAAATTACATTTTTTTCTTATTAAATATTTACAAATTTTAGTTTTCAGTTTTACGAATTTTGTGGTACACAGAAAAAATTATGATAGTTTTTTTTTAAACAAACATGTTTTTGACACTGATTTTAAATCTTTATTATTGTCTCTATTTAGTTTAATAAATAATTTTGTTTGACTTATTAATTTCATTTCATTTACCTACCGCCAATGTTGGCAACCTGATCAAATTATGAAATTCTTTGATTTATTATTTTATATGTCTCTAAAACATTTTTTGATTGAAACAATTTGTTTATTGAAAAAATCAGAATTTTTTTTCAAACAAATTATTAAAAATTTTTGCATTTGAATTTACAAAGTTCTTTATAGGATCTAAATTGAATAAGTTTACATTTGATTCAGGGAATTTGGTGTTTGAAGTGAAAAATTAGCTTTTTCTGTGTAGGTCCAATTTCCGCAAAAAATATTTGAATTTATGAATATAGTAATAGAATACAAATTATAGTTTTTTCTGTGTACAATAAGTGAAAGGATTTTTTCCAAGTTAAGTTTTATTAAAACTAAAGAAACGAATCGTTTAAATCCTAACAACCTAATTCACAAAAAATTTTTTGATTAATAAGAGACTTATAAAACGAATTATTGTATGAAAATTTGTTTTATTAATCTGTTATAAGCCAGAATTAAGGCATAAACATTCAATCCAAAAGATTATTTTATAAAAAATCCTTAAACTATTGCAATAACTAATGAAATTATTTTTTGATTTACATACGGCCATGTTCTGAAAACCATTTCGTTTTGAAACCACAAAATTTCAGGAAAAAATTTAACTAAAACGGTAATTTATTGCAACTTTTAAATTTAGTTTTATGTTTTAAATGTTTCAGATATTTTATTCGAACTTAACTTAGAATGCACTAAATCGTCCGATTAAAAGAACACTGTTTTTCATTTTTGTAATTTTGCGATTTCAAAACGAAATGGTTTTCACAACATGGTCGATAGTTCAAGAATTGATGTTGCTATGTGATTGTTTATTTTACTAATAAACTCAAATTAATAAATAATTTATGCCTTTTTATTTATTGAAATTATTTATTTTATGAAAAAAAAACTTTATTAATCGGTTAGCCGAATAATAACGAAATTAACCGATTAAATTAAAACCTCGATTAATTAATCGAGCTATTAACCGATTAAAGAGGTAGCCCGATTAAATGAATACCCGAGTAAAAACTGCTACTCTAATTGAGCTTGAGGGAACTATTAAGGCCCCGTTAGCCGAGCGTTGCTGTACCCGTACTGTACCGTACCGTACTGTTAGCACGTTAGTGCACTTCCCTGCAAAAAATATTGGTCTACATGGTCCATTTTAGCAGATATGGACAACATTTTAGCTGATATGGACAACAATGTAGCTATGGACCACTTTCAAACAAATGTTCGTGTTTTAAGCGTAGTATGCAGCTCTAAATGAAATTCAGGCTGCCATAAGAAGTATGTGTAAAAAAAAACAAACTGAAATTCAGGTTGGTAAATTTCTTAAAGAAATTTCCGTTTACTAGTATGCAGTTCCAAAAGAAAAGTACACGGAATTTTGGCATTTATTGTCTATTACAGGCATGTTATAACAATAAGTGGAGAATTTTTTCTGTCAACTGAAACAAAAATTAATGTTCAGACAATTGTTTGGTCACGGAATTTTTGACATTTCTAGTTTTTCGTACATTGTAATTAATTTTTACTGTTTTTGTGTGTCGTAAATTAAAAAATATATAAATTTGTGTGTATGCAAACAAAATTCTGTATAAAATTCTACACGAATATTTTTCCGTGTAGAAATAAATGCAAAACTCCAAACCTGAATTTCAATGAGAACTGCATACTACGCTTTAGCACGAAATGTAGTGTTACCAAGAATGTTATTTCATAAAATATCATCAATTACCAGCAATATGGTAGCCCTGATGGCACAAATGTTCATTTGTGGTTATAATGAATGTTTGTAATTAAAAGTTAATTTTTTGGTAAAAGCAAAAAAATAAATAAAAGTGAGTTTTGTTTATAAGAAATCAAAAATGCAGTGTAGCTCCCATCATAAAAGGAGACTTATTAAAGCAGAGGGAAAATCATTTACGTAGACTACAAAGTGAAAATGAAAACTAGTTTTCTATTTGTGAACCATGGAGTAGTGACATAGAGTAGTTTCATAACTAGCCCCCGTAGGTGCTCCATTTAGTAGTTACATGGTCTAGTTTTTGGGTTAGTCCGATGTAATGTAAAGCTCACACAGATATTATTAATAACAAAGTACAAAAAACAGAGCGAAAAAACTCCACTCCATTGGCATACAAGCAGTCCATCACTGTTATACAAATGTCACTTAACAACGTAAGGAGTTTCTATATATTATACAGATTGGTACGATCCAACTACGGTACATTTAAATTCGGTAAGCTTTTGCGTTGCTATTCCCATATCATAGACGAACAGCTGACACATTACGGTGCAGATGCGCTCCGCTAATTCTGCCTTTAGCCTTTTGATTACTTATTTAATAATTACCAGCATCCCGCCCTGTGGTCGAAATTCGACCACCTTATCCGTAACCCAACTTGTTTGTATTCGGTTTTGTAACCGTTTTTTAGGCAAAAAATATATTGTGCATATCTAGAGAAAAATACCTTTTAAACCATGCATGTTTCATCAATATTGGTGGACAACACCTTTTTTTTCTATTTGTGGCGAATTTTAGCCATTCGAACTAAATTTATTTTTTATTATTTATAAAAAATATTTTTAAAATTAAAAAAAAAATTATATATTATTGGCAAAAACTAAGGAAAATTTAATTTGGCGATTTTTGACATTGAATTTGACGACAACGATAAAAATAAATATAGCAACCCTGGCAACAAGCAGCATACCAAGGTACATTCAACAGGCATCACTACAAGCTCAGCTTGCCTAGTAAATTTGAGAATGTGTGCATCACACAGACAATAGATTTTGACACATTTCTGGTATTTTTCTATTAGCAACGGGTATGTGTTAATAACTTTGAGGGAGCTTATGAATGTGTGCGATACACAGACAATAGATTTGACATATATCTGGTATGTTTCTACGAACAAAATACGTGTGTTTTTTGGTGTTGTATTTATTGTCGTCGTGGTGGTACCTGTATTATTGTATCATGCAGCATACTTAACAAGAAACACCTACATACATACATAGATAGGTACATACCCAGCCAGCAAAATAGTACGACGTTGTCTGAATCAGACAATTCTGGCAAATGTCCGATTTTATTCGTAGAGACTTCGCAGAGATTTCTGTCAGACATTAAATATAATACTTGTCTGACCGCTTTCTGATCGATTTCATATGGATATATCGGAGGGATTTTATTGACTTTTGTGCACCGATATGTCTGGAAGATTTCTGACTGATTTCGTATAGAAGTGTCTGACTTGTTATAATTTCCTTTGGTTGTGTTTTCAATTTATCTCTTCCTTTATGAATATTAAATAAAAGCTGAGAAATGAGAGTTGTTCTCAACTTACTGCAGTTTTTCGCAATTTACTCGACATTTTGAAGGGGTACGAGCCAAATAGATCTCATGTTAAAATTTATACGAATAGGTGGGTCAGGTCAAATGTGCATATCACTTTTTTGTGTGCCGGTGTTGTTAAAAATTTCTTTTATTTGTGAACTTTTATATTGTAATAAATAAAACAAATAAAAACAATTTTTAAAAGCCTCATGTAGCTTTCTGCAAGAAATCTGTACAAATTTCACTAAGAGTTCTCTTAGATTTCTGTAAGAAATCTGTACGATTAGGCGGTCAGAATTGCATTCGACATTCTTTCAGATATCTGTCAGAAAATAAATCGAATGGCGGCTAACACATCAGAATTTCCCATGATTTGTCATGAGATTTCTGTCAGATTTCTATCAGAAATGTCGGTAAAAAAACTCAGAATTTCTTACGACATATCTGTCAGAATACATTTTTGGGTCAGAAGTCTGACAGAGTTCGTATACGATTCTGAATTTTTTGTCGACGTTTCTCTCAGACATCTTACAGACGCCGCAATATTTTGCTGGCTGGGTACTTAACAGGAAACTTGCCTTGCATTCAATGATATAAATTTATGTATATGCAAGAGTGAGTTTATGTGAACTTCTTGCTGTTGTTTTCCAACGCTCCATGAAAAATCGCCCAAAAAATAGAAATGAGAAATCGCCCAAAAAATTAAAAATCGCCCAAAAAATTAAAAATCGCCCAAAATTTAAAAAAGGAAAAATCACCAAAAAGAAATTAAAACTCGCCTAAAATAAAAGAAATATCGCCCAAAATTTAAAAAAACTCAAAAAAAAACATTAAATATTACAGTAATTTAATTTGTATATTGAAAAAAAAAAACTTACAGAAAAGCATAAATAGTCTTCGTTTCTTACTGAATTGCAATAAAAGTATGAATAAAAGGCAATATTTTTCATTGGCCAAAAATTATAGTATGGCTCTCCAAGGGTAATTTAGATAATTATCATACACAGAAAAAAATAGACAAGAATTATATTCAATAAGACCATGTTATTAAAAAAGAATATGAATTTCAATAACATTTATCTTTAACATAATAAAATATTTCGTTGTAAGTATTTCTTTTCCATGCCGGTTATTTCTTTTCTTTTTATACATAAGTACTTAAAACAAGTTGTATCCCATAAAAAAATAAATGGGATATGGCTCAGCTAGAGAGTGTATGCTTTACGTCCGGAAAGCCCGGGTTCGTATTCCAGCCATGTCAACATTTTTTTAATTTATATATATATATATATTTTTATTTTGAAATAATTTTGTTATCAATATAGGGGAATTCTTTATCACAGGAAATTTGAAAAAAAAAATTATTGAATACCGGGATTTTTGTTATCAAAAACAAAACTTATTTTTTTCTGTGTAGATACAAAAAAAATTTATAAACTTATAATACAGTCAAGAAACCGCAGCTCAAAATTTTACATATCACATAGAGTCTAAAGTCCTTCCTTCCGCCAAAAGCGCGTTTCAAATTAAATATTCCATAGGCAAGTAATCTAAAAGATTGTCGTAAGCGAAGCCGAGATTTGATATACTATGGAGTTTAAAATCCTTCCGCCCGGCCGAAGGCCGGCTACACATAAAATCGTCGAAAGCACGTACCAAATTAAGCATTCCGAAGGCTTCTAATATTGAAAATTGTCGTAAGCGAAGCCGACGTGAAAGTAATCGAAAGCGTATCTTAAGTAAAACATGCCAAGATTCACTAATATAGAAAATTATCGTAAGCGAAGGCGAGGTTTGACATACCATAGAGTTAAAAATCTTTCGTGCAGGTGGAATCAAAAATTGGCTTCACTTACGACAATTTTTAATATCAGTAGCCTTCGGAACGCTTAATTTGGGACGTGCTTTCGACGACTTTGCGTGTTGTAGACTTTTCGTGTAATTGTCGTAAGCGAAGCCGAGATTTGACATACCATAGAGTTTAAATCCTTCCGCCCGGCCGAAGGCCACCTACACGAAAAGTCGTCGAAAGCACGTACCAAATTAAGAATAACGAAGGCAACTTATATTGAAAATTGTCGTAAGCGAAGTAAAGACTTGATTCCACCTGAACGAAGGATTTTAAACTCTATGGTATGTCAAATATCCGCTTCGTTTTTTACAATTTTTTATATTAGTGAACCTTGGAATGTTTAACTTGATAAACTCTTTTGACGATTTTCCGTATAGCCAGCCTTCGGCCGGGCAGAAAGATGTTGAGCTCTATGGTATGTTAAATCTCGGCTTCGCTTACGACAATTTTCAATATTAGTAGCCTTCGGAATGCTTAATTTGGTACATGCTTTCGACGACTTTCCGTGGTATGTCAAATATCGGCTTCTTTTACGACAATTTTCTAAACCACTTTTACTGCTATAGAAGCCAAATAATGGTGGAGATGGAACACATTGGAGAAACTTTCAATTATTTTCTACAATATATATTTTAAATTCTATATTCGATTTTGATGATTGCCAGAATTTTCGGGAGTAAAATTTTGGGGGATTTTTCATATGAAAAATAGCTTAAAATATGTATGAAACAATTTTTGGTTGATTTTTCATTTTTATTTTTGGCCGATTTTTAATGGAAACATTTTTTATATGAAAAATCGCCCAAAATTTCAAAATGAAAAATCACCCAAAAAAAATTAAAAATCGTCCAAAATTTTTGGCGATTTTTCATATAAAAAATCACCCAAAATTTGTGTGTAAAAACTTTGGCCGATTTTTCATTTTTATTTTTGGGCGATTTGGTTTTGGGCGATATTTCATGGAGCGTTGGATTTCAAAACAGAAGGTGCTTTAGTTCGATACTAGTTTAAAGTTAAAATAAACCGCGAGTATAAATAGAAAATAAAACAAATTCAAAAGTGTATAATCGATAGATAATAAATAAATTCAAAACAAACAAAAAAATACCCTAAAATATCCTAACAAAATTTTTATTCATTTCAAATAAATTTGTTCTTTAAATATCCTATTATATCCAAATATTTCTATTATTAATTAAAACATGTATACTTTTACGATTCTTGTTATAAATATGTAGCGATTTCTTTATCACAGAAATTTTGAAAAAAAAATTTTAATACCGGGATATTTTTTATCAAATATGAAACTTATTTTTTTTCTGTGTTGTCAGATTTGTTTTTAGCCTCCCCGCCAAATGACTTGTCGAATATCACCAAATTAATCCAAATATCGCTAATATAATAAAGGCATTGAATATGTGGTGCAAATATTGTAACATTGAAAATTCAGCATGTAATTCTCATCGTACAACATAAAAATTATATTGGTTACGAAAAATATTATTTAGTATTTAAGTATCCGTTTCTATTATTGATTTAAACGTTAGTACACACTATTTTCAGTAACAGTATTATTGTATATTTCCCTGTGGGATACATTTGTGTCGAATTAAATTTGATTAACATATCTTCAGTAAAATGAATGTGTTACAACATATCGCGACCTCATTTCTGTTTTGGCCTACCGACCATTCTTAAAAAAATTTAGTTAAGTATGTATATTTTGAATATCCTCTTTCAGAATCCGAAGTCTGTTTCGCGAAACTGTTTCTGGTTTCTGAGATATCAAGCATTCATTGTGCTCGATATTATCAATTTTGATACATTTTTGCAAAAAAAAAACTAATATAATTCATTAGTGTGCTGGCCTTCTACTCTGTAACTCGAATAAAAAGAAAACATTTTTGAACTGCAACGTAAACAATATACAAACTCGAATAGTCCGCCTTATTCTGTAAATATTTCTCACTTTCACGTCAACCCGACAACAAAAAGTTTGCACTTGTCTACTCGTCGATGACAAGAATTGGTTCTATTAATGGTCTTCGAATTTTCCAGATCTTAAAGGATTGTAAGGAGCTGTCAATAGTACGCAATTGTTACCGACAACATGTAAAGAAGCGCCAATTTTTTGTGGGGCTAAGGAAAGTCGACATATAGTTATTTATATTACAGAATAAGAGGGCATGAATTTCTCAAAATTTTCCAATGTTATTTTTTTCCAAAACACATATATACTTCTTATTGTTTTCAAAATACAAAATTCTCAGCAGAATATTGTAGTACCCTTGGGGGCTAACGCTATTTTCGTGAAGCTTTTTACAAAATTTTCTGTGTAAATTATCTAGTACGTACCAAGTCCTTCATCTGACAAGGCATATGACATCAGCTCATAGCTGCCAGAAATGACGATTTTTTACGATAAGGTTTTTACGATATGACAACACTGAGAAAGCCATACACTGTGAATGGCTTCCTCAGTGTTGTCATATCGTAAAAACCTTACGATATGACAACACAGTATTAAATTAACAAAAATGTGCTTTGGCTGAAAAAACATTAAAAAGCATAGAGCGCTTTATATATTTACGAAAATTGTGCCAAAACTGTTGTGAACACTCAGAGGTTAAATCAGATGTAATTGCTCATGTACGTGTAAAAGCAAAAATTATAAACCGTCTGTAAATTGACAATTTTGACAAACATGCGAAGTTACATATGTATCACGCACCTGACAAGCCATATGTAAAAAACATGTCGTCTAAAGTCAGCATTAGGGTTTTGCTAGCAAAAATCATTCTTCTAGTCACCGTGGCCAGAATGATGATTTTATCATATTTTTGATGATTTTTAAACCAAAATATGATTTGATGATTTTACCCCACCTCCCCCAATGATATTTTCTCGCAAATTATGCTTTTTTATACTTTGTATATGTATATATATCGTCACAGAAAATGCAAAAAGCCCCAATTGACATTTTAAAAGTTTTACAGAAGAAGGATGAAAATTGTTTAAGTGAAAAATATATGGACAATTACTGCAACGTTTTATAATATAATTAAAAAAGAACCAACAAATTTATACACATATTTTTATTTACTGAAAACAATTTTATTTAATCTAACAAATTCTTAACAAATAGAATTTCCTTATTTAATAATCATATTATATAATTGTTTGCAATAGTTTTTGTTTTACTTGATGTAAACATATAATTAAATGTTTATACTCAGAATAAGGTTCATTTTTAATCATTATACCTACATATTTACAAAAAATATTTACGTTCTTAAGTTATTTAACCTTTCCACTCCAAATTTATTAAAAAAACAAGATAATGGAGGCGATAAAGGAATTCAAATCTAAATAGATTCATACTTGGCGCCCACATTTTTTTATTAAATACATTTTTTGTACATACATATTAAATTTTTAATAGGTACAACAAAACATTATTTGCAGGCGTGCTAATTTAAGCGGACTATACAGCTCTTACTGAAATTTAGGTTTGGAGTTTTGCATTTATGAAATGGTTAGGGCGCTTACAGAAAGATACGGACGTGACCAATTGCACTTCGGTGCAATTACGTTGAATTGGAGAGGTATTTGGTGTAGGGAATCAGTTTTAGACTTGTTTAGATGCGGGATGTTGAGAAGACAGGACGCTGCATTGATTAGTACTAGAGTTATGTTAGGAGGTGTGATCGCTCATCGTAGGTTCTGTAACTCAGTTAGAAGTAGGTCCGGGATCGGGTAGCCGGCTAGTAACACCGACCCATGCAAGCATCTCTTCGGAGGTGTGTGTATGGGAACTTTAATTTTTACGTACGTGCAGCCTGCGGATATCAGGCTTAAGTTTTTTTTATTACTGCGTGTGGAATTCTATACAGAATTTTGTTTGCATACACACAAATTTATATATTTTTTAATGTGCAACACACGAAAACACTAAAAATTAGTTACGATGTACGTAAAATTAGAAATGTCAAAAATTCCGTGACCAAACAATTGTCTGAACATAAATTTTTGTTTCAGTTGATGGAAAAAATTCTCCACTTATTGTTATGTTATAACAATAAGTGGAGAGTTTTTTCCGTAATAGACAATGCCGAAATTCCCTGCACTTTTCTTTTGGAGCTGTATACTGGTAAACGGAAATTTCTTTAAGAAATTTACTAAGCTGAATTTCAGTTTGTTTTTTTTTTACACATACTTCTTAAGGCAGGCTGCATTTCAGGCAGAGGTTCATACTACGCTTTAAAAAGAAAAATGGGATGTTCTAAACTTAATACAACAAAATCATGACTACAAACGACATATTATTACATACAAAGAAACGAAGTTCATAAAAATACACAAATATGTCGTTAAAATATTTCTAAGGCCAACCAGGAAATAGTCAGGATTTAATCATGCATATCGAATACTGATAACACACCAGGATACTGATATTACCTTTTGTACATCATGCCGAATATCAATAATTCGGTGAACAATTCTGAATTGACACACTTTCGTGAAATAAGTAATCAATTTACAAAACTAGTACTAAGCCAGAAAAAACTTTTCTTACCACAGAAGTATTTCTTCAATATAGCTGGACAAAATTATTATTTTTTTTATTTCATTACAAATTGAAATCACATGTTAAAGAAAAAAATTTCCACCAAACAGGAAATATAAATTTTTTTGCAGTATTTCAACATTAACAATATAACAGTGCTTTGAACTTGGATACTTTTAAGAAAATTTAAAACATCAATAACATCTCTACAACAAAAATGCATCTCTACAACAAAAATGCCATAATCGTGAAGATGTCAAACAAACTCCATAGATAAAAAATTTTGTTTAAGTTTTTTATATATGAAGTCTGACATCTTTCCGATGGTAAACAATAAACAGCTGTCGAGCTGCATTGACCTGATTATTGAATCATGACACAAAGGAAACAGATTAGTTGGAAAACAGTTACAATAGGTTGTCCGTTATTTTTTGGTCTCATCCCGGAATCAAGCGGATTCATATTGTTTCTACTTGATTGCTTGCGTGCAGTAGGCAGCCATATATACTAACAAGCTTCATATACATATAATCCTCCGTTGGTTGTTAAATTATATTAAAAGCTTTACGCTGCAGTCATACGTTCAACTTTTGCTTACAAGTTTTTTGCATATACTGCTGGTCAAAATTAACAAAAATTGAAAGCTGTGACGTAGGCTGCACACAACTTTAAAGCAAAGTTAACGTACATATACGTTAACGGAGAGTTTTGTATGCCGTATTTGCCGTTAAAGGCCACATTAACTTTTAATCACATTGTGAAAAGGGCCGTTAATAAAATAAATGACTTTTCAGTTCTGTTAAGTTTTTAAAATGTCAATATAATAATGCTAAAAAAGTTTCGGCAAGTTTCGGATTCGGCCGAATATTCGGCCTTCAGATGAAAAACATATAATTATTATAAAATAATAGAATATATCTAAATGAATCATTACATTTAAATTTGTACTTCAGTCATATAACACAAGGCAACAATTTTGGATGTTTCAGAGATCAAAATAGCTCTAGTTTTAAGGATATATTGCCTTAAATATTATTACAGCATTTTTTGTATTCGTCGCGTCATATTTCCAGACCGGTCCTCATAATCAATTTGTAAAAACTTTATGGACTAAAGTAAAAACACATAACTTCCAACATCCTGGCAATACCAGTAAGGTATCCTGAAACTCACATCAGCAAAATTAGGCTATATGAAATATGTAACGGCCAATAAAATAAGTCCCAATGAAATAACTCCCAATGAAATGGGCCCAAAAAATTAATAAGTCCAAACAAATTTAATGAAATGAATCCAAAGAAATATGAAATTATTCCCAAACCTCAAATGAAATAAGTTCCAATTTTTGGAACTTGCTTCGTAATCAAACAGCTCCAACACAAAAAATGATATAAGTCCTAATGCAATAAAGCCCAAAAAATATTAAATAAGTTCAGAATTCTTTATGGGCTTATGACATAAAAAATGTTATTTAGCAAATCTTTAGTGGCCATAGACTGTTTTTAAATACCTCAGAGGGCAAATTCCTTAAGCCCGGCCAAATGCGGGCAATTCCAAAACCTTTAGTAAACGAAGACGGGCTTAAGGGTTTTCTCCTCTGGGATATTTCCAAAACCTCCTGTGCTTACTGGAGATTTATTTTTCCGCGGTATTGCCGGCTTCCGGCCAGGCTTAAGGATTTTCTGAAATTTTTATACTTGATGACCTACCAAGCATTCATTTTTAGTTTGATTTTGAACTGTTCGTTTGTTTGGTAAAAAATAAAAATTTCGCTAAATAAAGAAAATTTGTTCAGGCATGATGGATTAACACTACACGAACAAGCATGTGACAGCAAGCATGCCAAAAATCTACATATTTTGATTTTCCATCAAGCTTCGTCGGTGTCACACATACTAACAAATTTTTATTCGTACTATTAACATGCTTTTCAAGCATTTTGACCTTGTCCAGACCCCTTAAGAATGTATTAGGGCATGTGTCAAATGGTAGAAAAGTACTATGGTAAAAAAACATTTGCCTGTGGGGAAAAATTTCATGTTTCTGCTGTGCCAAATGATATCTTTTTTGACAATATAAAATTTTGACGTCTGTAAGAACATTCATGTTTCAGCTGTGTGAAATGATACCTTTTTTGACAATATAAAATTTTGCGACGGCGAAGCCAAAAATTTCCTACAAGCCGCCGGCTACCAACAAATTTTTAAAAGAACATTTTTATACATATAAGACAAAATTCTATTCTGTAGCGAAAAATGTTATAATATGATGTACAATTTTTCGCAAGTTAAAATAAACAATGCATTTTTCACAGTCTAAATATATTTAAGAGCCGCAAAAATCGATGTATTGGGCGACGGCGGTGGTTTTACCTTGTTATGATACCATGCTTCTAATTTCTGCCTTTCAAAAATTTATCTCTTGTGTCAAAATTTCTACTAGCCCCCTGGGCTAGTGAAATTTTATTCTCCTCAGAAGTGTCAAAAATTTACTTACAATTGTACTTTGCTACCGTTTGGCACACACCCTTACCCCACGTTGCCACATGCAAGTACAAGTTCGAAAAACTCAATACACACACTTTTCTACTAACACAGCCACATTTTATTTACTTGCAACCACCGACCAACCAGACACGATAATTGTGACAGTTAAAAATTGCCCAAATCATTTTTTGAGGGCAGCCGTTTCAGAAAGAGACAACAATTATATGTTCTGGTTTCATTTTATCCAAATAAAAGTGTTGCAAATATTACGTATGTATGCGAAAAACAAAGAAAAATTCCAGTCTGTCAAGAGTGAATAAGCAATAGATTGCTGTTCGTGTCGCGTCTGGTTGGTCGGTGCTTGCAACTGAACTTGCAACAAATTTTTGAAGACAGTGACGCCACAAGTGGTGCTGCAAGTTAATGTCAAAAATATGTATAGTGTTGCCAAGTAAAAAGTTTTATACATATTTTCTGGATTGTAGTAACATAATAATTGTGACTTTAACTTATTTTATATATATTTAAAAAGAATTGTAATTCATTTCTTCAAATATAGATGGGGAATACAGCTGGCGTCATTTTATAACACTAATCTTGTTAAAAAAAGTGATATCAATAATTAATGCCAATTTTTCCCCACAAAATGAACATGTTTTAAGTTCTTGGCAGCTTGGATTTATTCAACTTGCAAGGAAACCTTCACTTGCCTGTGTAGACACTTAAGCTACTTGCAAGACTTTCGGCTTTTCTTCGACATTTTTATTGATAATACATACACACTACTTGCTAGTAATTACTTGCATGTGGCAACGGGGGGTTAGTAGAACATTTTGTATCAGTATTGGTTTAAAATAAAAAATTCCCCACAGCACTAAAACGCACTTGGTTGCAATAAAAAGTATTCTAAAGCATTTATATTTTTTAAAGATGAATTTTTAGGAGTTTATACAATTATTGTTGCAATAATTAATGAAAATTTGATTTAAGAATGTTGTTTAATACATTTGAGTTCAAAAAATATTGATAAAAAACGTAGTTATCTACATTATTGTATCTTATTGTTGGCTACCCTCACAAGATTGAATTTACATCCCTACAAACATTTGGAAGGTATCTTCCTAAGCAGATATTTATACAATATCATCTTATTATCATATAAAAGAAAATCATCAAAGCAATATTGTTTTGATTTCACATTATTTTAATTTTAGAGAAATTTTCAGATTTTACAATAAAAAATATTTTGATTATATATTTTTCCTTTAATAAGGTATTTTTTATTACCAAAATATTGAATTTTTTCAACCTGGGCTCAAATCGTCACCTCCGTGAACGTACAACTCGTCACGTAATAACGCCATTTTCGGATTATAACATCCGTGAACGTACTATAATCCCATACAGTTGATACGATTAACGTGTCACGTAATTCATTTTAGTACGATTGCCGACACGATCACGGATGTGACGATTTGAGCCCTGGTTTTCTATAACCTACGCAACAAATTCGTAATATCAAAATTATTTTAGTTTCAAAATAAAAAGACATTTATTTTGTTTTATAGAAAAATATTTTATGATCTGTTTTCAAAATAAAAAATCTTTATTATTATATTATAAATAAAAGATACTCGCGCTATGATAGAGAGGTAAGTAAAAGGAAAGCTGCAAAGATTTTGTGGAATAATTTTTATTTATTTCTCTTTAAATTCAAGCTCATAACAGGTTTTAAGAAAATGGAAGGCGCATCTCCCTGTACGGTTTAAAAAATGTCACCAATAAATGTGCACCGAAATCTACAAATTGTCGAAGTCGAAAACGGAAAGGATGAAATGGAAAAGTAGAAGCAACACAAAGCTAGTTGAAAGTTTGTAATGTTCTTTGTTTGCCATTGTTATTATAGTTACTTTATATTTTATAAATTAATTGTACATATGTAAATTGCAAAAATAAGTATGCTAAAATTATATACATTTCAAATTATATCAATTGTATTTTTTTAATTTTAAGGATAGCATGGCGATATCCCAACATTTTCTTCCTATAGATAACTTGGCGAAATCGTAAGAGTTCACTTGAAATTTTAATCTAGTGATATATTTAAATTATCCTCTAAAGGATAATCTGGCGATATCGTATAACTTTCAATTTGGTGATTATCTGGAGCTATTGCGCTCGTATTGCTTGTAAGTATCTTCAGTGCAGCACGATCCCTTCCGAAGGAGGAAACCTCCGCAACACGAATATGACTGTTACCGCAACATTTTTTTTTTTTGCTTTCAGGCAATACAATTTCAAATCATTTTCGTATTATTTTGCTTGTAGGGATTTCGAAGATTTAGTAAATTATCCTGCTTTCTCCTCCGATATTGAAAACAATTATTAAATTTCGATTCAGCAGTTAGTAAAAGGGCTTAAATTTACTTTACCGACATTCCTCCGATTTAAAAAAAATGTTGTATTGTAAATTTTATTCTAAGAAAAATATGTTAAGCACAAAAATCGCCGGAATCGCATATTTTCGGAGCTACGGATCCCCAAAGTTGTACAGATAACAATGTGGGTATCATATGAACGATTGTCAACATTATTATTTATCTAATTGTTTTAAAAGAGACGGTGTAGCAGCCTGTCAAAATCAGTAGTACTGATCCGTTCTGCTAATCTGATTGGAATATTCCAACACTCCACTCTTAATAAGATAATTTGAATTTACATTCAAATATTGAACTAAAAATCCGAAATAATAAAATTTCAGACTTTTATACCTATTCAGTTCAAAAATAAAATTACGTAAAAATACATTCTGCAGCGAACGCGCTATTCCACATACATACTTAGAGGAGAACATCAATAAGACCGCCCGAAGGCCGGCTAGGCAATACATCATTCTTCAGCGAAGTCGCTATTCGACATACCCAGGGAGAAAATCAACAAAACCGGCCGAAGGCCGGCAAGGCAGGAAATCATTCTTCGAAGCCGCTATTCGACATACCCATTCATATGATACCCATATTGTTATACTGTATCAAAAATTTACCTAGCAAATGACTATGATATGTAAAGATATGCGTTTCCGGGGATTTTTGTACTTAACATTTTTTTCTTAGAATGTTCTATTACATACAAAATTTTAAATTTTCTATCACATAGGGATTTTTTTAAATCGGAGGAATGTCGCTAAAGTAAATTTGTTCCCGAAAAACAAATATTTTATTTGTTGTTCTAAAAAAAGTTAATTACATATATTTTTGATATTTCATGTGCAGTTTTTCACATGAAAATCGGGTTTTTTCTTCTAAATTTGGAGTTTTAATATAATATCGCAACGGTAATTGAAAATGTGTGGGACGCTTAGAGATATAAACCTTGGGTTGTATTAAAAAATTAAACTAATAGCCCAATTCAGTATCTCGATAAAACGTTACGTCTATAGACGGAAAGCGTCACTAAAGCAATTCAATAAATCGTTATTATATTTTCGTTTGAGTTTCGAGGTTCTTGTCTTGCCTACAAGAAATTGGAAATAAAGTACTGCCAAGTCAAAAACCATAAAAGTTTAAAAAATTATTTGCTCTGTATTTTTTGTTCAATTTATAATTATTCTAATGTGGCAATTCAAACAATTATTTTATTGGACGCAAATTTTTTCATTTTCAAAGACAACGACCTAAATATGTTCTAAACTATTTAGCGAATACAAAACAAAGAAATCAGTCAGAAATAAATCGGAAAACGTGTAAGACCGACATAGTGGATTGGGCTATAAAATTTTATTAAAATGTATGGGTTCGTAGTGCTCGTTTGTTTTGTAATAACGAATACATTTATTCATTTTTGCAATTAGTTCAAATAAATTATATGCAATCAAACTATCTGATATATACATTTTTAAAATCGTTTATTGTGGCATCTCTAATATATAACGGATAAATATAAAACAGCCGGTTTCTCATTCTTAAATCAGCCGTTGTATTGTTGTGTTTTTGTAAACTTTTTGACAAACAGCTGGTAGTAGTGTATTTCTTTTCCATAACGAAACAATTTGTAAACATTTCTTCAATTATTTAAAAAAAGATGGTAAGTTTTTTCTTTAAAAAAATCCATAAATAAAACTACAAAGATTACTTTAATGTAATTGCAAATTAATAATATATTAAATAAATGTGTTTAAACATAAATTATTTAAACGATTCCGTTGTTTTTGTACAAAAATATCATGTGAAAGATTGAAATAAACAATAATTGTTCAAAAAGTGATTTCTTTTTACAAAGTTTACAATTATCCCAGCCCGTAGAATTGTTATCTGTATATTTATTCATGTTCCCGAAAGTTGGGTTTTAAATTTAAAATCCCAAAACGACATCATCATTGTGTTCCTGCTCGAAGTCATTGCCACTGCGTTTACCGCCCCACGAATGAAATCGCTGCTTCTTGCCCAATACCACTGAATTACGTTTCTCATCTCTTTGCTGCTGACGTTGTATTTGCAATTTCATACGGCATCTTTCGATAACAGCATCACGTATTACATTCGAAAATTCCATGTCATTAAATTGTCCCATTAACATTTTAAAGAATTCCCAAACTTCGGCCTTTTGATCTGTCGGTTGGTAGTGACCAAAAAATGAAATTTGCGGTGGAAAACTAGTGTCCGCTGGTAGTACAGCTCTTGAGTTGTAAGCATCACAGACATCTTCAAAACTGAGGATAGCTTGCAATAAAAATTTTCGATATTTGTTTAAGAGTGTTTCACAGTTTTGCAAGTCTTTGGTTTCTGCATTGGCGTAACTATACCAAAAGCAAATGAATATTACGAAAAATGTATAACGAATGTTCATCATGTTGTTGGATATGCTAAAGGAAGAAATAGTTTTTGATTATAATAAGAATAATATACCGCACTTGTTTAACAATACTGTAATAACTAAACATTTTCATTTTATAACTTTTTACCGAATATCGACTTCATTCAATGAATAATAATAATATTCATATCTAGCCACAGTAAAAATTCTGTATTGTTCTGACAACTTCTTCACAAAAAAAAAAGAAAAAACGAGTTGTGATCTTTCTCATAAAATAAATTCCTTCAGATTAACTTAATTCATTTTTTTACACATTTTGAGTTGTGGCTGTTTTCATGCTTTCAAATATTTCAGTTTATCAGCTTTTATTTTGAGTTGATACTCTCTTGCTAAAATTTTTCGAAATAAATTTGAAATAATGCTGTTTTTGTTGAAATCTTTTTTCAAAATCGATGGAAGTAACTCAAAATCTCATATTTTCTCTGCAGCCGATTAACAAAAAGAAATACAACTAGTATATTATGACAGTGTCCGTATTTTTGTTAGGAATGGCAATAAAATAAATTTTATCGACATTCGCTTTAACTAATAACATAATCAGTTTTTTGTCTCTACTGAAAATTTTAAAATTTTTAGTTGTTACAGTATTGTTAAACAAGTGCGATATATATGTGGGTATTTTCATTTATTTTTTAATTAAGATTTTCTTTATGTTTGCGCAGTTCAAGTTTTTTTGCAAATGGTTTTACAAAACTGCAAACGAAGATTTTGTAGAAGGCTATACCATTTGAGTTTTCATTGATCTGCAATAGAGCAGCAGTGCAAAATTGAGTGTATTTTTAGTAGACTGTAAAGAAACAAACAGATATTTTGTATCTGCACTTTAGCAAAATTATTTATGCCAAACACTGAATTTCGCTACGAAATTTTTTTTTAAACCTTTGAAATTTGTACGGAAAAAAGTTTGAGTTAGACAGTTATATGTTCAATGCAATTGATATTGTAAAAGTGCTAATTAAAAGTATCCTAGCTTCTTTATGAAATCCAACAACAATTATGTGTATTTTCTTATTGGTTTTTATAAAAAATACACGCTATTTTGCATTTGCAAAATTTTTTTCACCGAACACTGAACTCTGCTAATACAAAAAATTAATAATAATTTTGGAATAATTTCTCACAAATTTTCATAAAAATTTTAAACGTTTGGTTTTACAAAACGTGGCCCTCAATTATATGGATACCTACATATATCGTCACAAAAAAAGGCCTATCTAACATTTTAAAAGTTTAACAGGAGAAACATAAAACTTTTTACATGTACATCCTTTTGCTAGGTGCCTTTAGAGTTTAACAATTAAGTTATGGGCTTAGCAGTCAAACATTTTCGTTGTCTATATGCTTCACATTTATCTCTAAATAAAAATATAATTTAATTGAAAAATTTTTTCAAATTAGTTTTTTCTTTAATATAAATTTCACTTCATTGATGTGATTTACACAATTTGGGGCTTTGATATAACTATAATTCAACATGATTCTTAGTGCTGTTTCAATATCAAATTCCCATTGTTTTAACTCGAAATAACTTTGATTCAACATGATTTTTCGTATTATTTCAGTATTAACTTCATTTTGATTTAACTGTAATGCAACATTAAATAAACATGAAATATAGTTAATTCAAAAGGATAAATGTCCCTTCAAGATTAATTGGAAATCATGTTGAATTAACATGAAAAGCCTATGAAGCAAAATCACTACCGAAAAATGTTAAATTAAACTGGTTTTCCACAATTTGAAATTTTTTAAAAATTTGTTTTTGCTTTTGAATTTTTGTTTTGTTCTCCATATAAATTTCATTTCGGTGACGTGGTTTACAAAAAACGGGCCATTAAATTAGGCTGTAAAAACTCTACATACAAATTTTAACATTTATGTGCGGCTTCCACAAGCCAGACGGCTGATTTTATTAAGAAATATGTATGTATGGAAATAACACAAATAACAGATTGCTTTTCATAAAAGTTTTCAACTCCAGTCGATCGTCTGGATTGTGGAAACCATACTTTAAAAGCGGTGAGTTTCACAAATTTGGACTAATTTTGTTTCTATTTCTCATTGAAATCTAAACTACAAAACACAAAAAAATAAAATTTGTTCAAAGCAATAAGTTTCGATTTGGTTAAACTAAAAGTATGAAAATAGACCAAGTAACGAGTGGGTTTTTAAGAAAACATGCTAAGCAAGGCGTGCCTAAAATAGTTTTAAGATACTCCCAATAGATTAGAACGATACAACTCTTTAAAAATTGGGTTTTTGACTTCTATATTTTTTCTGCTAAAAATTTTATAAATTAATGTGTTCTTGGAAGGGATATATAAAAAAATCGGGTCAATATATGGTTGTTATAAATATATAATCCTATATATGGTTGTTATAAATATACAAAACCTTGACATTGCCGTTTCTAATAAATTAGCAATACAGTGATGAGACAGAAAAAAATACAGATTTTTTTATAAGTGTCATTTTTGATAGTCCAGAACTTTTTTGCTCCACATGACTCAGTTTAATTTTCTTGCATAAAACTTTGTTGCATGTATGCCCAGCAAGACCTTTTGTCATTCTTGTAATCGGTAGTACTTTATTAGTGGGCTGCAAAGTAATGAGTGGTACTTATTTATCTTATTACTATGCTTCAAATTAGAACTACTCCCTAGTTTTGATAAAATTAGTACGCATTTTTCTCATAATCTGAAAGTAGTTACAATTTGTTGATATGTATTAAAAAAATAAGTGGACAACCATTTTATAAGTCAACATGTGCTTGTATATGAAAACAAATTTTTGTCGCTTAAACTTATAAGTCAACAATATCTGAGTGGGTAAAGTACTTGTCTTCAAATCTGAACGAGCGCAGGTTCGTATCCCAGCTGGGTAAAGAAAAGGTAAAATTATAAATAGAATATAGTGGCCCATACTCATAGTCATAAACAAAGTACACTTTACGAATTTAAAACCAGTACTGCCATATTAAATACTAGTTTTAAAATCTTAAAGTATATTTTGTTTTGACTATGAGTATGTCCCAATGTGAATAAACATTTTTTTATCTTTAACTTGTTTATTTGACTAATTAGTTTTTAGCTCCAAGTAAGACAAATAGTAACTAGTTAATTGCTGTGACAATGGAAATACATATTTAATACATATTTATAAGGGGTACCCCTATTATTTGGACTTATCAAACAAAACTAAGTTATCGAGTCAAATTGTAAGTAGTTACGACTTAAATCCTCATATAATTTTTTGCCTACCAGTAAGCAAAGTTTATGCTGGTTTATGCAATAAAGTTGCATTTTGATAAATTATACACACATTTTTTTTCAATATATTTTACAAATCTTTTAGTCAGAAGTTGGAAAAATGTTATGAATTTCATTTTGAGTTGCTTTATTAATATAAAAAAATTTAATAACTTGGTCTAAGGCAGCGCATAAAAGACAATTTTGTGCTGAATAAACGAAGATAAATAGCGTTTCCATATAATTAAAGAAATTTTGTATGAAAAAATCTGAGTTTTTCATTTAATTCTTATTTTTCGTTTGAGTTTAGTGACTTGCTTCATGTGCTCATCACAATATTATCTTTAGCCTACTAAAGCCATAAAAATATATAAAATATTTGTTTCATCTTAATGGAGAAAAACGTCTAAAAAGTTAATTTTTCAAATTTAAAGGACTGTAACTCAATGTATTTTCATCCCATCGATACAATCATTGCATTGGCTGAAAGAGGAGAGAGAAATCTGTGCAGCAATGCCAAATTTATTGTATGCAGATAAACTGAACTTGAAAGAAGCAATAGATGTTTTAATTTCATACGTTTTTTGCAAAAAGAGCAAATTTTGGTAGGGATATATTTAATGCATGCAAAAGAGTTGGTGCAATTTTTCTGTCATTTATACAATATTTTAGTGTCAGGATATATGGGTCGGACCCAAATCCTTGCTCCGGCGTGCTGCAAAAATTTCAGTGTTTTTATCTTTTATGAATATAAATAAGTGTGCAAAATTTTGTTGTTGTGCAATAACTCGTTCTATTTATGACCACTCGTTATATGAAATGAAGACACTGTGCGGTATTATTTTGAAAAACCAAACTTTTCTAAATGATTGAAATTCGTATGGAAAAATTTTTAAATTTCCCATCATTCTTTTTACAAATTTGAAAGCCTTATTTTGTAAAACGAAACTAGTTTCAAAATTTTCTGAAATTGCTCGAAGTTTAGCGCCAGATTTTGCAATTAAGATGTTATTTTTCGTTTTTAAATTTTTATAGAAAAAACGTTTAGAAACGAAATTTACTGCAAAATGTGCCTACTAATGTGGTTTTCACAATCCAGATTTCAGTAGAAAATTTTTATACAAATTAAATTTTTTATTTTAATAAAATCGCGAAATTTTTCTTTACTATCGTTTTATTTTCGCTTTCTATTTTCTATTGTTTTATATATTATTTTTTACCGTTGGAACGAACAATTCATTAAACGCTGTACTACGAATTTAATATAGAATTCTAAAATTCAACAGTATCTTTTACTGTTCTTAGCAAACAGTTTTAATTAAATTAATTTCAACACTTTTTACTAACAATTCAACAACTACCAAATGAATACTGGCCTTTCTAGATGATTTACATCCATTTTTATACAAATTGAAGTCCTGCCAACGCTAATGCTGTCACCGTCAATGTTTTCTTGTTAAGTATTAAAAGGATAACGTGTTTCTTTTTGCGACACTTAACAATTCTATTGGAATCTTAAAAATTATACTTTAAACAGTTAATAAAATAATTACCAGCTTCTAAAAAAAGTTCAAAAGGATTCTATATTTATTTACACCCTACAGGCAGGCAGTTATTTTTAACTGATTGAAAAAATACATATTTCATGCTTTTTGTCTCAAAACTTCGTTATTTATAAACCGATTTAGAAAAACTAAGTTGTATATGAGATGGGTCTAAACACCCTGGGTGTTTTTCCGCAGACAAGCTAAATCGCTTCACGGGTTGTATTTGTTCCGAAAAAGAAAAATGTTCCTCCGTTGCGCTCTTCTCATAGAAACAGAGAGAGAGAGAGAGAGAGCAAGTCAATGAAAGGTGCGCCGCAGCTTCTCCTCCTCATGTTGACAACTTCTACAAAACTCATTGGTAGATTCAATCCTTAGCATACGCACCTAAAATAGAGCCCTGCTTCTGGTGTGAGCTCTCGCTGTATTCTCTCTATTATTGCAGATTTCCTGCAATGATATCGTGGCCAACCTTGATATCGAGTAGGTGACATCGTTTGACCATATATTATTGACCAAATTGTTTCATCTGAATTTATGTTTTACAGCATATCAACGGAAGCCAACTATTTAATCTGTAGCACTCAGGGTATGGCCCTTATTCATGCAATGCATTGTGACGGAACTGGAAAAATTGGTTATAGGGAAGAGATTCCCTCTGTCCTCTTTCCCACAACCAAGTTGTGTGTGTTTACTAAAGAACGAATTTTCTATATAATCGTGTGCGCTTCACTAGCGTATCGACCGTAAGTGGATGTGGTCTTAATGAAAAACTTGATGTTCCCAAAAAGAGTGGGTTTCGGGAACAAGTACCTTGATTTCATTAGAACACAATCCATTATAGTAACAATAAATCAGCGAAACATCCTTCATTGCGCCGATGCTCCAGGGATTCAACAGAGTCGGTGTATCTAGTTCGGCAGCATTCCAGGTAACATCTTTGTGCCTGGTACCTAAAGTAGCTCTAGGCGACAGAGTAGTACATCTTGGTAACTAGCCTCACATTGGTACTGTTCTCTCTGGGGAATAGGGTATATCGGTTTTCAGGTGTTGATCTTTTGCTGATGACCTATGTATAAAAAAAATTCCATGTTATTGTCCAATTTCAATAACAGCAAGAGGCGTGCATATACGAAGCGGCACCTATATAGGTCTCCTTTCAGGCCAAAGTTTATAAAAGGTAACCTCTGGGGGGTTTCGTTCGAGGCCTTACCGGTGATTAGAAACTGGAACCAAATGAACCAGTAGCCCCACAGATGGCCTGCCCTCACAGAGGGTTATATAGATAATTCCCACCACTAGCGCATACTCTACTCCTAGACGGAATGGATATGCTGGCGGCCTTGGTCTTACCCTCAAGGTGACCAGTTATTGGTTGAGGTTTCCTTCGGGCAACCAAATGTGCCTCTTTGTACTGTTGCTAATGCAACATAAGCTGCACAAAGTAGTCATTTGTGGTCGGGCGCTGGGGAAGGCCAATATAGCTGTCGACTGGATTTGCGTTAGACTTCTATTTTTCTGGTTATTCCTTTGTAATGCTAGGCAGCATTCCGTAATGCAGTACGATATCAGATAGTATTTATACATGATTTCTCTGTTCCTTGCAATTTTCACATGTATATTCAAGTTTCATCCAGCGCTAAGAGCACCGGTTAGGCCGAAAAGCATTTAGTGACTTTAATTTTGAACACATCTGTCTCGTTTATATACCCTACATATAGACAACAGATTCATACACAAAACCGAATTTATACACAAAAAAGAAAAATCAATCCATCCGTAATTAAATTAATCCTATGCGGTGTCAAAAGCACAGCAATCCCGGATATCATGAAATCAAGTACAGAAAGATTGATTCAAGTACGAATATTCAAGTGCAAAATATTTAATTTTAGCCTGATTCGGCTTTATTCATGTAAAAAATTCTTATCTCAATCGTACTCGGACTGTGTTGGTGTTTGCTTGCTTGATGATAGCCACAAATCACTGTTGTGCTCTTGTTGTTGTTTGATTGCTCGTGCATAGCCGACAAACATCGTATTACATTCTTTATTCAAGCCGGCTGTATACTTGAATCAATCCTACTGCGTGCTTTAGTCAATCCCGCCGCGTACTTGAATCAAACCCGAATCCGGCTTATTTTACCTATTTAATCCTGGAACAGACTTGAGAATTTATATTTTTATTACTTATAAGTTTAATATTTTTACTTACTTGTTTTAATTTAAAATTTATTTTTGTTCATTCCTGGTATTGAACTTAACTCATCATGTATGTAAACTAACGGCTTAGACAACTCAGCTAAATCAGTATTGAAAGACCGACAACTAAAATCCAGTATACACCAGCAGCATGTAATACGACGTTTGTAGGCTATAGTCGGCACTGCACGAAAAAACCGAATAACCAACAACAAAACAACAACATAAGCACAACATTGCATTGAAGCTATCAACAAGCAAATAAATACCAACACACTACGACTGTGTAAAAAGTTTGTACTAATCAGGCTTTGGGGGGTAATGATTACATTTTGTAATTAATTACATGTTCAAATACACATTACATGTAATTTGTAATTGGTACACTGCAATTACAATTACTTGTAATGTGTAATTGTCTGAAGAGCAATTACAATTACATGTAATTGTAACTGAGGCATGAACAATTACAATTACATGTAATGGGTAGTTGATATACTAGCAATTACAAATTATTTTAATTGTAATTGAAGATTATCAACTACAATTACATGTATTTGGGCAAAAGTAATAGTAATTGCTCATAAAGGGGTAATAATTACTTTAACAATAAAAATTACTATAAATGTATTTTATTACAAATAAAATCTATTATTTATTAAGTTAAAAAATCATTCCAGAAAATGTAACATTTTTAATATCTCTAAAATTAACTGGAAATATTTAGAGCTCTAAAAGAGGATAAAAAGTAGAAAAATTACATCGCAAAAATGAAAATATTTTGCGTAAAATTTTAAACAGCCCCCTAAATTCATTAAACATCGTTCAATACACATTTGTCGCGAAACTCGCGAAAATTTACGAAAAATTAAAAAATGGCAAATGGCTCTAAAATGGCTTAAAATAGCTAATATTATACGGAATGCAAAAAACTCACGTAAATGACGAAAATTCGAAATAAATTGCTAACTTCGAAGAAACAGTAAAGTTTTATATGAACTAAAAATCGGTAAAACTGTAAAAAATGCAACTGGTAAAAAATCACTATTATAGCGAAAATAGCGAAAGTTCGCGAAAAATTTAAAAATTGCAAACAAGTCTAAATTGATTAAAAATAGCTAAAATTTTATGGAATGCAAAAAAACAATGAAAAAATCGCGAGAATTGCGATAATTCTCTAAAACTTGTTAACATTAAAAAAAATAGAAAAGTCTTATGGCTCGATTATCGATGGCAACCGAACTTCAGTTGCGTTGCTAGCCGGCAACTGAAAATTTGTGGTTGCCAGAAAAGCCGTAATATGATTTTTAGCAACTGGCAACGCAACTGAAGTTCGGTTGCCATCGATAATCGAGCCATTATAGCGATTAAAAATCGATAAAACTGTAATAAGGCCAAGAACCGCCTAAAAAATCACTTATCGCCAAAATAGCGGAAATGTGCGAAAAATTGCAAAACTGCAAACAAGCCTTAAAATTGTTTTAAAATAGTTAAAATTGTAAGGAATGCAAAAAATTAGGAAAAAATCGCGAAAATGGCGCAATTTCGCAATATTCGCGATAAAAGTAATTTTTTTCAGTTTTTGGTTTTTAACAGTTTTACCAATTTTTTAATCAATATCAGACATTGATATCTTTTTAATCTGACCAATTTTTTGCGAATTTTCTTCATTTCCGTGATTTTTTCCGAGCTTTTTGCATTCCTTACAGTTTTAGCTATTTTTAAGCAATTTTAAGGCTTGTTTGCAATTTTGCTGTTTTTCGCGAATTTTCGCTATTTTCGCGAAAAAAAGTGTTAATTTTTAGCCAGTTCCTGTATTTATAAGAGTTCTACCGAATTTTAATCACTCAGACTTTTTTTCTATGTTTTTAATGTTAAGTTTTTGCGAATTTTCATCATTTTCGCGATTTTTTCAGAGATTTTTGCATTTCTTACAATTTTAGCGATGTTTAATAAATTTTACGGTTTGCTTGCAATTCGGCAATTTTTCGCGTATTTTCAGAGTAAAAGGGATGTTTTGCCATTTTTTTTGCTGCTCGTCAAGCTTGTGAGTGTAAAAAAAATTTAAGGGATTGTTTCTTATTCTCACAATCTGTAGAAATTTTTTGTCATTTTGGCTATCTAAAAGTCTTCCAAAAATTTGAATTGTAATTAAATTTGAATATTGTAATTAAATTAAATTTTCCTTGTAATTGTAATTGCAATCATGCCAATACAAATTACTTGTAATTTCAATTCGTATGATTGCATTAACAATTACAAGTAATTTGTAATAGGCTTCCTACAATTATTTATAGTTGTAATTGGTGCTACAGCAATTACAATCAGAAGTAATTGTATTTGGTAGTAGTCCAATTACAAGTAATTTGTAATTGCACCAAGGCAATTACAAATTACTTATATGTAATTGAAGTGAAAATGTAATCATTACTCCCCAAGCCTGCAATCGGATGCTTTTCAATTTGTAATAACTTGTGGACTGCTGTGTAGTTGGATACAATCAGTTATTGTAAATTATTCTATTCACAAAACAGTTTTTTTTTCAGATTTGAAAATAAATTTTCATATTGAGTTTGACATAGCATTCTACGAACTCATAAAATATTGTCGACGACAAACTTAATAATTGACAAAAATGCCAAATTGCATAGTTTTTGAAATTCTATTAAAGCTTTAAAGCAGTTTGAGCATTGCTGATGTAAATGCACTATTAGAGCAACTTGGTGCCCCTGTGGCTGAGTGGTAGCGATGCTAGCCTGTCAGTCCAGAGATCATGGGCTCGATTCCCGCCGTAGACTCTGGGTGTTTTCCGAAGACAAGCTAATCGCTTTGCGGGTTGTGTTTGTAAAAAAACCGAGGTTAAGAATGCTTTGTTAACACCATCATATATGTACAAGGATTGCTGAAACAGTTTGGTGGTCTAACGATGACGGTTCGTGAGCTGAACGGTGTCTATAATAACAAATTTTATTTTACTTAGTAGTTATCTTCTACCTGCCGGCAGTTGATATAACTACTTATTTATCCTCTGTAGAATTGCCTACAGAAGTCAACATATACAACTTAGCGCAATTTTCAGACGTCTCTCTAAACCGTATCATATGATACATAAAGCTAATCCGACCATGCCACCAGTAATGTGACAGTAATGTGATTACATAATATTTGGAAAGTTTTATATATTACTCGACACAGCTTCAAAAAAGTTTGAAAATTATATCCTAAACTAAATATGTGTTCTTGCAGGAAAATAGAACAAATTAAAAGCCAGAAAAAAGTTAAGACACGCCCGAGTTTACAAGTGGTCATCACTATATCCAGACTATATTACTGTAACTGAATATATAGTTGATCTAAATATATTATTTTGGATATAAGAACAAAAATTTTTGAACTTATAAAAATTTATTATTAATAGTAGACACTGTGTGAGTTTTCTTAGCTAATTTTAAGAATATATTTAAAACTCATATTTTATATTAGATGAAAATAGAATAGGTTGTATTTTCAACTGATCACAGACGAAAAATTAAATTGTATATTAAAGACGATATGTCACTTATACGTATTGAAATCAGATGAAAACTCAGACAGTTCTAATTGTTTTTCAACTAATCAGTTTCCTCTGTGTATAGTAGCTAATACGCAAATATTTATAATCTACTTATGTAGCTTAAATTGTATCTATCAAATCGCAAAAAAAATTTTGGAAAAGTTTTGTTTTCTATATTCTTTGTACATCAAAAGCGTACGAACGTACGTTCGTGACCCCAGTAAATGCCCATATAAAAGCATATCGAAGAACATACGGTGGATTTTGGACCATGAGCCAAATCATTTCTTTTACGCCTTGGTTATTAAATTTGAATCCTAACCAGCTTTCCATAATTTTCTTTAATATTTCCTTCAGAGCAATCCTTTATTTGAAGCCAAAAATTAAAGAAATAACGTATTTTCATGGGAGCTGACACTATATATATTTTTTTCCTTAGCTCCGTGTGGAGCGTAGGGCCATAAGCTGACACTAGAAATATGGAATAAATTCATACTTTACGCAGTCATCAGCACCTAATTTCACAATTTTTTTTATTGTACTTAACCTTTTGCGCTGCTTAGCGAAGCTTTTTTTTGTCATATATCAAAGTTATGATACAACAAATTTTTTTTCGATATAATTTTTTTTTCGATTATTATTGCACAGTAAAAATTTTATTACCATGCTGAAAATATAGTAAACTAACTAGTGTGGAACAACTTTTCTTCATTGATCGGTGCAATTTATTTATATAGTTCGTGTAAACACATGATCATTATCTATATATGTACATATATGCACATTAGGGGGCCCTTTATATCCCAAGTTGGTCTTTTCTTTGGTGCCGCACCCTAAATTTTTAGTTTTTGCCATAAAAATAAGTCTTTAGGTGGGAGGTAAACTAACCCAAGTCACATTTTGAAAATTTTACAGGAGACCGCAAAAACATTATTAAAGTCGCTAATGGCTCTATATCTGTAGGATTAACAGTTCGTCTTACCCCAAATGTTTTATGTAACTCTAATATTATTTTTTATATCCAACATTTCCTTATTGAAATTACGTCATATAATATTAGCGTTACTTTTTGAAATGGACGTGGTGTTATTTACCTACTAGAAATATCCAATTCAAAAAATTCTAAATAAGAAACAACAATACCGCAATGATCAATACATATTTTATAGAGAATTTAACGCCCAAAAAAGGTTATGCATATTGTTTTGATAATTGCATTCCTTCGAAAGTTATTTAGGATTAAAGCTTTGACCACAGTGTATATTATAGTTTATAAAAAATTTTTGTTATTAAAAAATTCACAAAAAATTAAAAAAAGTATCCGTTATTTTTCTTTAGCATATACGAGGGCGGATTGATATTGAAGCTACCAAGTAGGAAAAAAAACATTTTTTTTCAAAAACCATTTATTTCTCAACATAGTCTCCTTTTATCTCAATACACTTAGTAAGACAATGGCCCTGATTGTGTAAGGCGTTGGCGTAAACGCCTAAGTCGTTTTTTGTAGTAGATTAAAGAACACGAGTTGCGTGTTACTTTAATCTATTACAAAAAACGACATAGGCGTTTACGCCAACGCCTTACACAATCAGACCGAATATTCCAACTTTGTTATGGCATCTGAATAATACAATTTTCGGAACCCCTCTAAATACGCGTTAGTTTCGGTAATCACTTCTTCGTTTGGGATGAATCTTTTTCCTGCGAGCCATTTTTTAAAGTTTGGAAACAGGAAAAAGTCACTAGGAGCTAAATCTGGACTATAAGGTGGATGATCAACCAATTTGAAGTGTATTTCACGTAATTTTAGCATCGTATCTAATGCAGTGTAAACCGGTGCGTTGTCTTGTGCTGCCATCTAGCGCTATGTAGCTTCAATATCAATCCGCCTTCGTAGTTAGATATTTTCCAAGCAAAACAAGTTGAAAATGGGTCATATTAGATAATTTAAGCCTGGAAGAAAAGTTGCCTTGATTTGGTGGAGACTATGCAAACTCTAGGAGCGGACGTTCACAGGTCTACTTTCTTTATGACGGTGTAGGTCGTCTGAAATTCTTATAGCAAGTTCTTATTTGGAGGAATATCTCTGCAATAAGTGCCCAGCAGTCATTTAATTTTTATAACTAAATAAAGATTATACACTTTCCTTTACAATAGTTTTGCATTTCAAAGAGATGAACATTTTTAAATTAAAGGTTTTAAAAGTAAATTTTTTAAGTCAACATGTACAGCATCTTCAAGTTCTCATTGCCTGCTGTTTTCTTGTCAAGCAATTGCTCCAACAAACGGCTTGGCAAATTAGAAAAAGTTAAATAAATGTGAAAATACCGGAAAATATGTACATGTCGTTTTTGGGGGTGGGCATAGACAGACGCGTTGTTTATTTGTTTCTTACTAGCTAACATCCTTTATTTGTCAATGGTATAATCTTTTCATATCGTATTCTTTTGCAACAAGTGCCATAAATTTTTTCGTGTTAGAAAACAGTATTTGTTTTATTCCTTTTAATTATATGATAAATACTAACATATAAATAAAATAAGCAATTTATTAAAAATATAAACCATATTTAGCTTTATTCAAGTAAAACATTTTATTAGTCCCTTGAGAAGCTCTTTTATTTTTTATAAATATGAGTAATTAGCACTTGTAATTGTGCATTCTGCACCAGTATTTTTTAAAAAGTTTTTTAGCGTTATTAGCTCCAGCTTTAAATAAATATTTACCATATTTTTCTTATTTTTAAAAAGAAGACTAAAGTTTGTTTAACTTTTTAAGCATGGGATTTTATTAATATCCCAGCAAAAAGTAATCAAGACTTTGTAAGCAGTACACCTAAGTGGGACATCGCGAACAAATATCATCCAATACGTAAGCATGTTTGTAAGATACACCAACAAAACTCTCCTTTACAAACTTGCTTATCGCGAAGCAGTAGTTTTTGCTGGAAAGTATACAAAAAATTGTTTGCTAATGTTCACTCTCATTTATTTTGTTAAAATCTTTCGCATCGACTGTAAACAGTTAAATAAATAGTTAGCGCATATAATAATATCTTAGTAATTTTTTAGTTTTGAGTACATATTTTTTAAAGTTATTTATTTAGAACTCTAAACTTGTTGAAAAATTTTCTAAAATTAACCAAAGTATATTTAACACTTGAGAGTTCCTTATAAAAAAGTTTTAACAAGAATTGGTTACACCGGCACACAAAAATAAAAAAGTTTTCTGTACATTTGACCAGACCCAGCTATCTACAGTGGCTCAATAAAGAAGTCGGATACAATTTACATTATTCCGTTTTCCTTTTAAGAAAAAAGTTAATTTTACTTAAAAACCAGACACAACTTAAAGCTTTAATAGTTAATTAAAGAATACAAAATACAATGTAAGAGGAACCAAATTTTTAATTAATCTCGTAACATTTTACAATAACTGTACAAGTTTTTGACCGTTCTTCCTTTAGCCCTTCCTTTCTTCCTTTAGACCGTTCTTCCTTTAGCCCTTACCGATAGTTATAGAGGACCCACAAGGGGAAATTTAAGGCTTATCCTTAGGGTCGTTGCCTTGGTAGCAGTAGAATGAAATTTCTAATAAAGCTTTTTTAACTATTTCCACCATTTTTTTCTTTGTAAGGGTGAAGTATTTTCTGTGGCTCAAAATAACACCAATTACAACTGGTTTTTCTGGTCTTGCGGAAGTCATGCAGCTCCAAACAACAGTAGAGCCGCCACCATGACTTACAGTTGGTCGTACATTTTGTTCTTTTCGTTCATCATTGGCCATTCTCCAGGCACAGTTTTAGCTATCTGAACGGAATATACAAATAATCAATAAATAGCGTTGAAACAAAAATAAAAAACCTTTGTCTTTATAGCTTTTTCGGAAATGTAATATGGATCCATTCAACACTTTACACTTTCGCGCAACTTTTCCATGAAAACAATGATTCCCAAAATGTTTCTTACATATTGAGGACAGCAGTGCATATTTAATTATTGTTCAAGGACTATTATCAACATTGGACCACTTATTATCGGACAGTTCTTTAGTTTTCCAACAGTCCAGCGCTCGTCTGACAAAGGAAGTAATTAGGAATGCCCTATATTTGGCTTCGAGCAATTTTATTTCACATTTTCTAAAACGCTAACTATAAGGTCTTCTCGCGGCTTCTTCAATGTTACGGGCGGTTTTTCCTTTACTATAATGTGGTATTGCTAGAGGAATGTCCTTGAAAATGTTCTAAATGTCAAAAATTAATATCTGGGCGTGTAACAAATCGGTGGAATCAATGTTCTGAATACTGGCCGAGGTTATAAAAATAAACGATTGCCGAATAAGTACCAATATTTCAAAAATAAGAAATAATTCATTATACTTTTAGTTCTTGTCCGGCTTCTTTTTTGGTGTAATTTTTTGTCTAGTTTCAATTTATTGTAAAAGATGGATAAGACATTTACTTATTTTTTCATTATATTCTTTAACTGACTAATAAAGCTTTAATTTGTGGCTGATTTTTAAATAAAAATACTCTTTTTTCTCAAAAAGAAAATGCTATTATGTAAAATGTATGGTTTGTCCGACTTCTTTATTGAGCCACTGTATATGTATCCCTACGCGCTGAATCCCGTCTGTAAAAGTCGCTATGTTCCGCACACTGGATTTGTTTTTTTTCTTTTAGTTTTTTACGCAGTCGGGTTTTTTGATTTTTTTAAATTTATTTTTTTTTATTGAAAAATATAGAGGAATAAGAACAAATTATTAGCGCATGTTTTAGATTAAATAATTAATAATTTCTTGACGTGTGTTCTACCATTCTTTGTTTTAAGTCTCTTTCTTTAAAATGCTTTTCTGTAAGTCAATTAATTTTTATAGCTACTTATATACTTCTTCTAATGTTTATTTTACGCTGAATTAAATCCTAAAGTGTCATTATTTCAATTTATTTGCAGAAATTTCGATTTTGTGGGGATGGTGACTGTCCTGATTGGGTGCTGGGTGAAATTATATCTACACTTTCCGTTATGGAAGCCAGCAAATTTAAAACTTTGGCTGATTTGGTGGCGAAAAAGATTTTGGGACAAGATTTTGATGTAAATTGAAAACGATTTTTTTATATTTATACGTATTTCTTTTGTGTAGGTTTAAGTTGAAAGTTATTATTGCAGCTTAAGCTCAATAGTTGAATTTACAAAACATTTTCATTTTTCTTAACACCCCGTCTTCACGAGACATAATTTTATTCTAACATTTGTCAAACTTCATACATAAAAACATCAGAAAAATGTTAGTGCTATTTTTTCATATCGACTTTGACTTTTGTCAAGACAATTCAATGGGTCGTGAAGACGCTATGTAAGAGTAATTTCAAACATTTTCGACATGGTTTGGATTTTTAGCCTCTTCGATTTAATGAAATTCGACATGGGTATGTACCTATATATGTGTTAGAGATGGGCGCGTGTCGTCTTTTTTCGTGACATGAACACGCACGACTTACACGAAGCGTTCATAACATAAAATCTGTGTTGAGCAAAGTTGACACGAAACGATTTTAGGTGTAAAATATGCTTGCATAAATGTTCGGTAAAGAAAGAATTTAATATTTTGAATCGTCAAAGATGAAAACACCAGTAAATTTTTTGCTTGTGTATGGGCCTCTCAAGTTGAAGGTACATAGCATGCGTTAAATACGCTAATGCGTTACAGACTTCTGTCAAAAAAGTTGAAATAGTGTGTTTCCATAAGGCAAGATACAAAGCGAAGTTTGCGACGCGCGTAACTCGCAAAAAGTTGAACATTCTTCAACTTTCACGCGTCGTATACAAAATGACAGGTAGTGCTGCCAGATTCATGTGCTAAAATGTTTGTTTAATGGAAATAAATTATTACAAATTAATTTTTTTTATTAAAAAATGGATGAAAACTGCATTAAATATATAAAGAAAAATAAAACTTGTATAAGCAGAAGAACATCCAAAGCGTGGTGTGTAACTTGCCATTCTTAAAGCGTTAAAAGTTCGAAAAGTAGGAAAAGCGTTGCCGCGTAACGCGCGGTATGTACCTCCACCTTAAGCTCAAAGTTCTGTTCATAAACCGATAGCATCAGCTGTTATCAGTGCTAACTTGTCATCACTGTTTTAAAAGCGATGCTTGAAAAAAGTGATTAATTTATGTGATCAATATGAAAGATAAGATTCAAGAAGCTATTCGTCGAAATGATGAAAAGTACCAATCGATAGCGAACGACTAAGGCAGAAGCGGTGTTTGGAACAATTTTTTTCTTATTTAATATAATATGAAAACACCCAGGGTCTATGTCAGGAATCGAACCCACGGCCTCTGAACTGACAGGCTAGCATCAATACCATTCAGACACAGGGACACCCTGTCATAAATGTACTTTGCAATCCACAAAACAACAACCCACATTAACTACATTTATACCAAAAAAGGTACCTCAACGTATTTAAATGATCTTGCGCTCAAGCACACTGAACGTTTCCAAATAATCATAATTTTGCGAAGTTTTTTGAACAAGTCTTCTACAAGCTGTTATAGCCTTATATTTTTTTTACAAATTAATCTAGCAAATAGAATAGTCCCAGACAATACAACTGTTTGAAAAACATAAAATTCAATCGTATAATTATAATGCACTTTTGTATGAAAATTGCCAACAACAAAAATATAATATTGTATAATAATACAATATTGTACGATTAAACAACACATCCTACGTTAATACGAGCTTTTGAATTGAACAATTGTTTTTCAAAAAGTATTTTTATTAAAAAAAATTGTGAATATGAGTTCTAATACTCGAGATGTATGTTTTAACTGTTGTAAAACATATATGTTAAATGTTTGTTTTTAATGGATAAGGTTATTTGTAATATTGTGAAAAGTTTTATCGTTTTATGTGGAGTATAACATACCTACTTCTATGGACTCCAAAGGGAATCTCTACATGTAGTTATTCTAGGGAAACTCAAGTTGATACTCAATTTGATATTTCTTTAGAAACATTCAAGGTGGGAAAACTCTAAAATTATACACTTTTGCACATAGTTAAAGTGACTCGGCATAGGAAATTTTGTAATCCTTACGTTTAAAGTATAAGATATGCTCTGCGTTTTTATGTAAAACACAATGAGGAAAACTTTTTTAACATTTCAACCATATAACTCTTTGTTGTACGGGTCTTTTTGTTCCTTTCTTAAACAAAGTTTTACATAAAAATGCAGAACACATCTTATACCTTAAACGTAAGGCTTAAAAGATTTGCTATGGCGAGTACTAATTGTGAATAAGTACGAACTTAACATTCAAACACAGTTTAAGTTTTGAATGATTTCTGGCAGTGCAACTAGGCCACTGCTCGTTTCTTGGCCTTCGGGAGTTTTGCGTCTCACTCTTTCGCATTAGCTTAGCGGTTGGCGTCAGTAAACGGTACCGAGGTACAGTTTCGTGTTGTTTGCCATTGACCACAAATACTAAATATTGGTTAGAGTACCAACCAAACTCGAACTGAAATTAGTGGCGACCATTAAACTTGGGAGTGGATGTCTAGGATTCCTTCTTCCTAAATGATGATATTGGTCGTGTGGTGGTTCATGAAGGAAGCTCTCCTGACAGTTTGCGTAAATATATTCTCCGCCAACCACATTTTATAATTGAAAAAAAAAACGTTTTTTTATTTATCTGAAATTCTTAATAAAAAAAAGTTAGTTATAAATGCAATTATTGAAATTAAGCCGAAGTAAGAACTTTAAAATTTGTTTGTTTTTATTTTCAAGATTTTATTCAACTTTTAATTTCTACTATATATTGCAGGAAACAGAGGTAAAATCCTTAACCTCGACAGTTTCGGCAGATGGAAAAACTGCCGTTGCTTGTATCCACTTCTTACTCAACAATGCTGCTAGACACAATGCCAGTGAAGTTGTTTTTAATGAAGAAATACAACAATTGGGTTTACCCAAAGATCGTGCCGAAGCTATATGCAGTGTTTTGGAATTACATGCTCCTGCCATACGCCAGCGTTTGATAGATAAAGCTTTTAAAAGTACATATATACACTTTTGCTTATGAAAATCTTTTAACTAACTTCTAACTTTTCGATCTACATATATATATTTTTATAGTAAATGAATTATCATCCATACAACGTTTACCTTCCACTGCAGACAGTATTAATTGCAGTCGTTTTGAACTAAAAATTTCTCAGGAACTGGTCAACGGTTTGCCTCAAAATACCACACACGTGCTGAATATTGATAATACACAACTAAAAGTGTTATTAGATGAACTTAAATATGCTCGTAGTATAATGGAGAAATATAATAAAAATTTAAATAAATTTTAGTTTGTAAGAAAATATGAATAAGACTAAGAGGTCGATTATGGACGACAACTGATCCTCAGTTGGGTTGCCAGTTGCTAAAAATTATATTACGGATAGCAACTGGCAACTGAGAGTTGTTAATTTCAGTTGCAATTTAGTGCTTTTGTGGCAACCACAAATTTTCAGTTGCTGGCTGGCAACCAGTGATGCATTTCTTATAATTTTTTACGATATGTCAATCGACACGACATACTGTGTTGTTATATCGTATGTTTTTTTACGATATGACAACAGTAATATAGCCATACTCAGTGTTGTCATATCGTAAAAAACTTACGATATGACAACACAGTATGTCATATCGTTTTTTGTCATATCGTAAAAAGGCTAATAATGGCATAGCTGCTGGCAACGCAACTGAGGTTCGGTTGGTATTCATAATCGACCCATAAATTTACACGATGAAATATATCACGACAGTTATGGCAAGCAACTTTTGGGGCATTATTTGTGAAGCGGACAGACTAAAAGTTTTTTGTCTCCGATTTTTACAGTTTCTGACTATATTATACCCACAGTTATGGGCAAATCCCAGCAATAGTTCACCAAGGACAGAATTTTGAAGTTGTCAAAACTGCTTATATGTATATGTTAATAGAATAATGTACTATATATTTAACATTAAAAATATATAAAGGAAAATGCTTTTGCATTTCATATAGGATGCCATTTTTTATGTGTTTAAGTTTGAATAAGGGAGTGACTATTTTATTAGATTATCTCGTAAACTATAAGAAATATTAAAATTTTCTTTTCTTTTAGATAATAATATTATCTACAACTCCACTAAACACGCTTTTGTTGTAAATTGCTCAATTAAAAAGTTATAGCTATTAAGAAAAAATGTAGCGTTCGTCACAAAGGGCTTACAGCGTTTGATAAAAAACCACAACCTTTTTTGGTTGCAAATAAGTAATTTTAGAATTCTGTTATATTCTTCTTCCTTCTACGAATTAGATTTTGTGTGCTTTATTGCCTGCTAAATAATTCTTGGAAAAAAACCCATTACAAAATAGGCGTGGCATTGCCCATAATTTTTATCATAATGATCAAATGATGGTTTTCGAACGCAGGACTTTGATTATTGCGCACTTACTGAATTTACGAATGTACCCTATTTATTTTACATGGGAGTGCCACTGCCCACTTTTTTTTTACCATGATGTAGTATTCGAACAGAAGCTTAATGTGTGTTCAAAGTTTCATAGGAATCGGTTGAGTAGAAGTAGATGAAAAGGAATGTGCATTTACTTCATATGGGCGTAACCCCGCCCACTTTTCAACGGGACGAATGTACCCTATTTATTTTACATGGGAGTGGCACTGCCCACTTTTTTTAACCATGATGTAGTATTCGAACAGAAGCTTAATGTATGTTCAAAGTTTCATATGAATCGGTTGAGTAGAAGTAGATGAAAAGGAATGTGCATTTACTTCATATGGGCGTAACCCCGCCCACTTTTCAACGGAACCAATCTGAAGGTACATCCTTTTAAATAAAGAAAAAAATTCGAAATCGATTCATAAATGGCGGAGTTTTGAGAGAATGGGTGAATTCATAAATGCAGTAAATTTGTGCAACCTGTCTGCAAACTATTGCAACAGTAATAAAAATGCTGCTGAAGTTTTAGCAATCTGCAGCAGTACTGTAAAATGTTTACGTAAGGAAACTTTTGACGAAGAAAATGATTTCCAAGTTATGGTTTTCGAACGCAGAACTTTGATTATTGCGCAATTACTGAATTTACGAATGTACCCAATATCCTTAAAAAATACATGACTAATTGATAACCTTTCTCTCTTTCTTGAAGTCGGTTAAAAATACGAAAACACACCTCAAACTTTCAAAGTTACTTCAACTTTTTGTAGCGGGCATAACAAAACTTTGTAATCAATTATTTCGAAACAAATAGATGTTAAAAATTATGTTGTGTACCACTCGAAAGTACAATTAAATCCCACTAAATAGTCCTTCAGGCTATTCGATTTAGTATAAATACTTGTCAAAAACTCAAATCTAAAGTAAAAATCCAACAGTGTGAAAAGAAATTGTTATGATCTGTCAAATAATACGTAAAGATATTTGACATTATTATGGTATTCGTCATTTTTAGGAAATTTTCTAAACAATCACATTTTTCATTCTATCAGGGTTGTCTTTTGCACAAACAAACATAGGAATAACAAAAACATGTGAAATTGTTTGCCGCCATAAATAAAGAAAAAGAAGAAGGAAAATTATTTGATTCATTGCAAATTATTTGTGTTACGTTTTATTTGGAATGTGATAGAAGAAAACAAAACGTCTTGAGAAGATTTTCTTGAAGATTTTTTGACAGTTTTTATTTTTTGTATTTTCACACACCTATGTATATAGCACGCATACAATGTAGACACGCATTCAAACACTCTGTTACAAATTTGGCGCACCTGTGATCCCCTGTCCTGCCATACGCGTCCCTTATGATGCACCTACCGCATCATATGGCACCGAACATCTTATGGTTAATGCCGTCTTACAAGCGATACGTATCCAGTAAAAATAACATGGCAAATCAAGTGTATAATCATAGGTTCAAGTAATGACGAACTGGTTCGATTTAGGTGAAACATGCATGATTTTTGCATTAGCGTGTCATTGGAGATCGCGTGTTTGTGTAGGAATTTAAATAAGTTTGTCTCTATTAAAATTAATAATTTGAACCCATGCAAGTTTCCCGATTCGATGACGTTTTTTCATCTATAGGTATATATACAAAAATTAATCTGTGTTTGTATGTATGTTCCTTTTGGACGCCAAATGGTGCTACCGACCCTTGTGAAATTTCGGAACTGTCTTATTGACGATAGGGAAATTCAAATAGGCAATTTTTTTTTGGAAAATTTTGGCGGGTACCTCACACACGAGGTAATTCTTCATTTTCCTATATCTGTACAACTATAAGAGTAAGGCTCTTTAAATTCAATATGCGTTATTCCTAGATTAACATGCAACTTCGAGAAAAAAATTGGTGGTATATGAGGAGGGAAACGGATACCTCCCATACGACGTAATTCTTAATTTTCCTATATCTGTACAACTATAAGAGTCAGGCTCTTTAAATTCGATATGCGTTATTCCTAGAATAACACTCAACTTTCAGGAATTTATTGGTGGTATATGAGGGGGAAACGGGTATCTCCCAAACGAAGTAATTCTTAACTTTCCTATATCTGTTCAACTATAAGAGCAAGGCTCTTTAAACTCGATATAACTTCTCCTTAGGCTAAAATGCAAGTTCCGGCAAAATATCGGTGGTGTAGCATGGGGGAAACGAGTACCTCACACACGAGATAATTCTTAATTTTCCTATATCTGTACAACTATAAGAGTAAGGCTCTTGAAATTCAATATGCGTTATTTCTAGATTAACATGCAACTTCCAGAAAAATATTGGTGGTATATGAGGAGGGAAACGGGTACCTCCCATACGAGGTAATTCTTAATTTTCCTATATCTGTACAACTATAAGACTACGGCTCTTTAAATTCGATGTGTGTTATTCTTATAATAACATTCAATTTTCAGCAAAACATTGGTGTATTCGATGTTCGGAATACGAACCATGTTCTTGTGACTGGTAGGAAATCGACCCCTTGGCGCCAAATGATCGTAGGCGACAAAAAATAAAATTTTCAGGAGAAGGGTTTTTTATTATATTTAAACATGATTTATATTCATAAACTGTCGCTAACGATCAAACTTTACAGCCTGTATATGAAAAGTTATCAACAATTTTGACATTTTAATGATTTTAAGCTATGGGTAGGCCCATAAAGTTTTGATTTCAATAAAAAAAATTAGTTTCTTAAAAAACCTCGCTTGCGATCATTTGGCGCTAAGGAGTTGAAATTCTCTGTACAAAAAGTTGTTGAAATAAAATGTAGCAATGTGATCCTTCATTCCGCTTTTGTCCAATTATCTTAACAATTGAGCCTTTAATCCAATGAAAATGGTCCAAAAATTTAAATTTTAAATATCTGTTTTAAGCCTAGAAAACTAAACCCCGCCTGTGAGGCGCAACGATTACTATATTTACGTATTTCATAACGATTGATTGTACATAACAACACGAGCTTTCAAACCAACACTGTAGTCTATCGTGTGAGCTTATGAGCTGACGTTCATTGCACAAAGTATATTTATTAGGGAGATATATTACTTCGTGTAGCCTGAGAGGCGAGGTTTAGTGTTAAAGGTATTTTTTATTATTAAATTTTTACATTTTTTGCGAAATTAACTTATTGTTGATAGTTATTTTGTTTAGAGATGTGCACTTCTGACTCCCAAATAGAAAAATGGGTGGAAGAGCTGTCGTTAAATGGAAGCGAAAACGAAGCAATAACCGGCTCAATTCATACTTCCGAGGACCAGCAAGAAAACTCTGAAGCACAAATAAAGAAAGGGAAAATATCAATGTGCAATTACTGTCCATCAAGTAAGAAGTGTATGAGTGTTTATTACTGTTCAAAATACAATAAAACAAACTGCCTCGAACATAGCTCTCCAAATTGCTATCAATGTGACATAAGAAAAAAAAGGTCAACTTATTTTTATGTAAAAAGCAAAATGTTAACAACAGAATGAATTTTTTTTTATTCTTATGAAACTTAGTACAAATAGCTATAAGAAAAATTTTAGTTGAAATTTTTTATTCTAAATTTAAAAAAATATATAAGATATGATCTCTTGGCAAAAAAAAAATTGAAGTATAAATTTAGTGAGTATTTTATTGACTTAAAAAATCGATTTAATGAAATATGTATTTTTTGTTTTATACTTTAATACTCCACCTTTCAAATATAAACTGTTTTTCAATAAAAAAAACTTAACAAAATTAAAAAAATTATCGTATTTTTTAAAAAGTAGCCTGTTAGGCGAGCTTTAGTTTTAAGCGTTAAAAAAGAGGTTTTGCTTTCTACGGTTAAGAGCTAACATTACAAAACGGTGACCGCCACTGAAATCAGCGTACTGGAATTAAGCTTACGCGTCGGGTGCCCCTTCTGACGGCAAAAAATAGTATCGAATTTATGCACAGTGCTATCAAAGACTAGAAGATTGCCAAAATTTCTATGTTTCGTTAAGCGAGGTTAAAAATCAACAATATGTCCAAAAAATACACATAAATTTGGTTAGAACACACGATTTGGCTGCACTAAATATTGCCGGTTTATTTGTAAAACACTAGTGGTTGTGGTCGCGACTTATCGTTTTAAAAGTGCTGTAGTTGTGATAACAACCCCACAATCAAAAGTGCAAGAATTTGAAACCAATGCTAGATGGCACTGAAATTAGTCGTTATTTTTGCTGTAAAATTTACACAATAGTCAAGTCAAACACCCAATAAAATAAAAAAAAAACTATAAACCAACTGTTAGTAATTTTTTATTTTTCGTTATGTAAGCCATAGACGTTGGGACAGTTTATTAATAATGTGTGTATGTAAAAATATATTTTACTTAGCTTTAAAGTTCATAGTAGATACCAAGCACTTTAAGGCTAACATAACTTTGTAAATAAATTATATGCAAAAGACAACTTTAATTATTTTCTGATTTAATAATAAATACTGGTAACGCCACCGGGTTGAACAACCCTTTTCATAGTTTATGATGTACAAAACGAACACAATTTCATTGGAGTAGTCAAATAACTTTTTATTTTACTAAATCATTTTTTATTATTTTGAAATAAAACAACTTAATAGAAAAACTATGAGCTTATGACATGGTAGTAAAGCATATAAACATTTATATGAATTAAAAGTAATAAAAATATAGAATAATTAACACAATTACTTTTATTCGAATGAAATGAGTATTTGAATATGGAGCTTTTTTCGATATGTTTTGATTTTATATACATCAGTAAACCATTTTTTATATTTGTATTTTTTTAAAATATTTTTTACGCTTTTTTCTATGTATTTCGAATCAACTGGATAATTAAATTAAATTAAGCTAAGAGCTAAGACTTCAAGCTTAATTTTCAGCTGTAACATGAATCAATATGTAATATATTAACAAAAATATTTTAATGTACAAAATACACATTTTGGAAATATTAACGTAATAGTACGTTTCCATTATGAGGAAAGCAGGCCGTTTCGAGCAAAATATGTCGAAACGTTTCCATTATGCTGTGTTTTTAAGTTCGAATTTTCGTAATAAGTTTGACATTTTTATTGTTTTGTTTACATTCTTCTTCCAAAATAAAATGCGCGCCATATTTCTTTCCTTATGTGGCCGCAGAACAGTGTCACTTTTTTCGCATTTGTAAGTCACAGTAAATGGATGACCCAAAGTTGCATTTGTAATCATAGAGGCAACGCAGTGTTGCATAGACAAATTTCGACATAACTTGGAGCAAAACACGCTGTTTGAGGTGTGTTGCTCACATGACAACTGTATGGGAAAACATGTAGGAAAACAGGTATTTTGCGCAAAACTCATAATTTGGCCAAAAACACGTATATGGAAACTCACTATAAAGTAGTCTTAACAAACGTGTGAGACTCCTTTAAAATGTTGCTGTAATAATTTTTTTTAGAATATAACACCGGGTCATGACGAGACATAAGTTTGGAAATTTTTGTGTTCGCAATTGTCAAAATCTATTGCTAACACAAAAAATGACTGTGTGGACAGTAAATGTTGGTGTTCGGACACATATTTGGAAATTGATGTTCAAACATAAGACAGAACAATTATGTTAGGACAAAAGCTGTCAAATTTAGCATGTATGTAGTGGTTTCTGTATAATTTGTTTGTTTTTATGGAAAAAAAGAAGAAGAAAGAAAATAAGCAAAACATTTTAATTGCTCTTTAATTATTTGCACATTATTTATGTTCATATTCATAAAATATTTAGACATAAATACCAAAATAATAAAGTGAAATATGTATATGGAAAATTTATAAAATGCCGTCCAAGTTTACTAAGCGAATGCATACAAATTGTGTCCAAACACCACTACGTTTACCCAGCCCTTAACAGAAGTTTGAACACAGGCATATTTTGTGACTTCATTCTGCCGACGTTATTGCTTATGTTCAGAAATAAAAATTGCACGTCTGGTCGCAGAGTATACTCAACAATGCTTGGCAAAGCTACTCTAACTGGGGGTCTACATGAGCCATGAACTTGGTATGAACATCAAGTCGGACATCGCATATGGCTAATGTAGACCGCTCATGTCCATGTTTCGTCCATGCTCTGACATCGATGCCCGAACATATGGCTGAGCATCAATGTTCGCCAGCGATTCGCCGTCAGCAGTCATTTTTAATGGACAGAAAAGAGACAGAAAGAAATTGTTAAATATTTTATTTCTATTGCACTACCACCAAATACATTGATAAGGCAGAACATGGACATCGTACGTATTTACCACAACAAAGAAGTTGATGAATTTTTTGCAGTTGCTCTGCCGGCGTCATGTTCATGTCATGTTCAAGTCGATGGCTCATCAAGACGTAGGGTAATTATTTTTGCATACAGTGTACAAACTAGAGATGCCAAACGGGAAATCCTGAACCAGATAATTCTGGGATTTTTGGCATTTTATAAATCTCGAATCGCGGGATTTTTAGAAATTGAGTGCCGGGGTTTTCGAATGCCGTATTTTTTCAAAAATAATAAATTTTTTAATAACATCTTTTAAATAAAATATTATTTGATTATTATTCTATTTCCTCACAAAATTTTTTCTTTGTATCTTCAATAAAATTGAATTAACAATAAGCAATCAAATCTTAACTCTAAAATTTTAATTTTTAGGTCCAGCCAATGCCAGACAAAAGTATTTGTTGCAGCGGTTGATTCTTTGGTTGTTTACGTCTCTCGTGTTCGGCTGAGAGCAAGAGTGCCCCTCCTTCTCAGCCGAGTGTGGCCTCTAAAGTTAATGATGTTTCGGGCTAGGGGATTTGGGTGCAACTTAAGTCTTTTTATGTAGCTTGTCACGTGTTTAGAAAACACTGTCTTAACCGGCGGCACATCTAGGTCTTTATGAATTCGCTTGTTTCTGACATACCATGGGGCTGCTGTAATCGTACGGAGTATTTTATTTTGCTGCCTTTGAATTTTTTCTACATTTGATGCCGAGGCAGCGACCCATAACTGGATTCCGTAGGACCATATTGGTTTTAGAATGGAGTTGTATAGAAGAAGTTTACAATCTAGGCTTGGAGTAGAGTTCCTTCCAATGAGCCAATTCATTTGAGTTGCTTTTATTTCATTTGGGTCACCTTTGCATTTATGTGGGACTGCCATGTTAGACGACGATCAAGATGAACACCGAGATATTATACTTCACTGTGTTGAGGTATAGTTTGGTTATTTATTTGTTTAGGTGGGCAGGTTTCTCTGCACAATGTAAAAGTAATGTGTAGACATTTTTGTTCGGGTATATAATCTTGCAGTTTGCGGGAAGCTTCTTGATGTCTTTTCTGAACACTCAGAAAAGTTGTATCATCAGCGAATGTTTATATGTGTATGTTACTGCTTACCGGCAAGCCAGAGGCATATATCAGATATGCTGTCTTGAGGAATTCCGGCTTCAATTGGTTGCGGAAGGCTTAAAAAATTACCTTCTTTAACAAATTTTCGCTCAGCTATGTAGCTTTCTAAAAGTTTAAGTATGTTTTCGGGTAGGTTTTGCTTTAGTTAATGTATTAAACCTTCGGGCCATACTTTATCAAATGCCTAAGAAACATCGATGAAGACCGCAGAACAACATTTCTTTTCTTCGAAGGGTTTTCTAACCACGCTCACGAGTCTATGTGTTTGTTCAATCGTGCTATGTTGTCTCCTAAAACCGAATTGGTGGTCTGGAATGCATCCAGTACGATTCAGTATGGGTGTTAGCTTACTCATAAGTAGCTTTTCAAATGGTTTTGACATGTTAGACAATAGGCTTATAGGACTATAGGATTCCACCTTCGTATGATCTTTGCATGGCTTAGATATCATGGTAATCAGCGAAACCTTCCATTCTGCTTGATAGCATTTAAGGCGCAAAATACTATTAAAAATAAATAGTTCGATATATGAAAAAAGGATAGATAGGCAACTAGTCTGAAGCAAAAAGCAACTAGTATAGTTCCAACTACATACGAGTTACTTTGTCTGCAGGGTATTTAATCTGTAAGTATGGATGTATGTGTGTATGTGATATGTTTGTACGTAGTTTGTGTGTATGTGATATGTTTGTATGTAGTATGTGTGTATGTGATATGTTTGTATGTAGTATGAGTGTATGTGATATGTTTGTCGGTACAAATGGAGGTTTACATCACTATATCCACTTTCGAGTAAAATTTAATGCGTTGTAATCCCGTATGTAACATAATTGTGAATATAAAGTGCAAAATAAAAAAAAATGAGATAAGATCTCTTCCTGGTGTAAATCTGTTAGGTCTATCGATCTACATACTGTATCACAGTGTGACTTTTCACAATTTTAGGTGGCCATAATTTCTTACTCTCGTTCCGGAGCATATATCAAAATGGTACATACAATGTCTATTCATAAGTGATCCGTTATAGAATGAGCGTGGTTCGCCCACTTTTATTGCTAGCATGGTAAAAAAAAGTGGTCTGCAAATCTGACCAAATCCACCTATCGATATGTATTTCATGTATGAATCCGAATCTGATGTCCATTTGGATCGTTCACACTCAAGGTTTTGAGTAAATTGCGAAATGCCGATAAATATCAAGATTCGGATTCAGAGCGTCGAAATATATATATATATATAGGTAGGCAGGTCTGGCTAACTGTACAGGATACTTTTTATTTTTGTGTCATCTGAATGTAAGTTTTATCACCTTATTTTCACGTATATCTCACAAACTAAAAAAAATGTTTCGCAAAAAGTGGCGTAACTGCAACAAAATGTAAAACTTTTTTCAAAGGTGAAAATGGCTATAACTTAAGAAATCTTCTTCATGTCTTGGATATTTTTACATAAATCGATAAAGAGCTTCAAGCATAATATCTGAAAAAAATATTGGACCACTTTTCCCACGTACATTTTTTTGAGTAAAATGTTGAACCTTTAAATTCAATTTCACCAAAAAAAATTTTGTGATATACGGGTGTTTAGTAAAATTTTGTTAAATTTTAATTCTTGCTTTGTTCAGTTTGTAAGTAAAGGATAAAACAACATTACCCTGCTTATTTCTACGTGGACCCTCCAGGGTAAAAAAATAAATAAATATAATTAAATAAAAATTAAATGTGTTTATTTTTTAAAGTAAAATATCCTTGTTGGGGTTCCATACATCCGGAACTCCCAACAGGTGCATGTCTGAACAGGGTATAATGTCATCAAAGGATGTGTATTTGTTTTTATTGATGGATTCAGTATTAACTTTTGGCGGTATATACCATTGATAAACATAGATAGCAAGCACTCGCACTGTCAAAAAAATTATGACAACTCTCTTCACACGTATAGATATTGTGGATTCAACATATATGAGAGGATACCATTTTTTCATTTCAACACACTTGAGAGACTATCAGTTTTCTCTTGAAAATGCACTAAATCGTAACCTTTTTTCCACGCACAAACATTTTTTTGTTTTATTTAATTTTTTTATTTGTTTTGATATAAGTTTTATATTTCTTCTTGCTGTAATTTTAAAACATTTTTTTAATTTGGTTGACATTTGTGTGTTGAAATTTATCGAAGTTTTCAACCCTTTTTTTTGTTGAACAGTATTGTATTTTTGTTCCTATTTGGGATAAAAATTTTTAGTACCAAATAGAAAAATTGCAAAAATATTTTTATCAAATCAATAGTTTTTGTGCTCGAATGTATTAAAAAGCAATCTCAATTCATACTTTCATTAATTAATACAACAATAATTGCATAAACTTCTAAAAATTCATATATAAAAAATATAAATACTTTAGAATACTTTTTGTTACAACCAAGTGCGGTTTTAGTGCTGTGGGGAAATTTTTATTAAAAAAAAATATCGGTCAAATTTTAACTTTTATTTTTGACCAAAAAAAAATATCGGTAAAATTTTAACTTCTATTTTTGAACGAAAAATATGAGTCAAAAAATAACAGTTATATTTTGACTTTTTTGAAAAAAGTAACAAAATAAAAGTATTTTTAGATTTTTCGTATAGACAAATTATTTCTGTCTGACTTTTTGAAGTGAAACTTTGATAATAAGCGTTATTTTCGGTCCCTGCTAAAAAGCCGAAATAATCAGCCCAATCATAAACAAAAATTCCATGAGAGTTTTTTCACTTTTCCCTTTTCTCCCATTATGAATAAAAATTCCATCAGAAAAACTTCGATGGGAGAAAAAAGTAGCTATTCTCAATGCATTTGCACTTCGTTTTTCTCCCGGAATTTTTCAATTGCAAAACAGAAGGGAGTTTGCATAAAAATCGATGTAATATTTAAATAAAACAAAATTTCTATCAATAAAAAAATATTTTATAGCTCTTGTAGGTCGAATACCACAAATAAAGCACAAACACAAAATTTTTTTAACTTTAATCGATCCATTGCTTTTGGTTTCCATAAATGCAGCAAAGAGTAACTTGCACGATTTTTTTCCTCTACAGCACCACTATCCTTCACAAATGCTTGTACAGCTATGTTATTACTTTTTTATTCACTTTTTAAATTAATTTTACTTTAAATTTAATTAAAACATCAATTTTATTTATTTTTGGATACAAAAACACTGAATAAATAAATGTCAATAGACAAAACTGCCGCCATTGTTATTCGATGATGCCACTGTTTCATATTTTTGTTCCCGAAAAGTTTATGATTTCAGGAATTTTTTCTCGAGAAAAGTGTTTTTCATGATTGGGCTGAATAAAATTTCAGACTTATATCTATTCAGTTCAAAAAATAAAATTACGTAAAAAAATAATATTTAGTGCATTTTTCAAGAATTACACGTTTTTTACTTGTTTCAGTGCTTTTTGAAATCTAAAAGTTGACAACGCTGATAAAAATTGTTATATGTTATAATATTGTCAATTGTCACAAAGCTTGGAATACTGGGGTAAATCACAATCCTGCGAAAAGCTCTAGTCATAACACATCAAAATTATATAGTGGTAATACTTGTATTTTTCTTCTGGCATCATATTAATGAAGAACCTTATTCTTTTTTTATTACTTTTTCTAATAATTTAGATTTATTTACTTACATACATACATATGTACATGTATACAAGTATGTGTACTAATTTAAACGATATTAAACAATTTTGTAAAAACTTTTTATTTTAATTATCCTAATTGTTACAATTTATAGTAAAAATCAAATGTCAGTTGCCCACAATTAATTACTTTAAATATTTAAGTAATTAAAATAGAAGCTTCTGTCTGTAAAATATTTATTTCACATTTGTAGTGTGAAAAAAGTTTATCTAAAAATTATATTCTTTTTAAAACCTCCCTTTAAAAAAATAAAAATAAATTTAAAAAAAAACAAAACATTTTTATACAGAAACTGAGAAAATCTCAACATGTCTACATGACTCCGTACCCCAATCTATTATTGTTCGTTTAACATTTGATGTCATAAATTAGAAACTATTTAGTGAAATGCTTTTTCATTATTACCCTTAAAAATAAAAAAGGACAACAGAAAAAATATCCTTTTATTTTATTACAATTCTAAACGTTGCGTTTGTACAACAAAAAGTCAAATAGAAACTTCTTATGGCAATTTACACACTCGAAGTTAACTACACTCGAAATAAAATGTTTGCAATTGGTATAGTACAAACAGAGTACGATCGGGTTCGATTACCAAGACAATATGGAAGATTTCCTTATATAGCAGTCTTGAGAACTTGTTCCTATTTTAGTATTTTTTCCCTCATTCTGGTCACTTTTACCCTAGAGTGACCTTTTGCAAATTTCGGCCCTTAATTATGATTCAAGCGATTTTCAACCAAGTATGGAACTTTTTTCGGACTTTAGAATTGGTTTTGAATTTGATCGTGTTTGCCTAAAGCAATTTTTCCCGATGCGGCATCAGAACACATGTTATTTGTTGGTTTGATATAACATACGCATTAACATTTCCTTTTGAGTGTAATACACTCACGATTTCAGCATCAACCCCCTGGATATCAAAAATGCTTTATTTGAAACTCTTTTAATATCAAGCGAATACCTAAAAACCATGACGGAAAATAACACTTAAAAATTTGTGTAAAACAAGTAGAAGGAGGACAGTAAACAGAAACATTTTATCCCGTTCTCTAAAAATTTCACAACTTGCTTAGGCCTTAAAGATGAGCTAAACGGATGAGGTTTTACGCTTGTTGTCAATATATGTATACATTTTGCAAGGAGTAAAATAAAAACTCTTCCCCTCATTGTATGAATAAAAGAAGAATTTGTATTTACTAACAAACAATAATAGTAATAGAGTCAAAATATACAACCGACAGACAACCAAAAAAGCACAAAACATTTCATATAGTATGTGAGTATGTGCGTGCGTTCAAATAAACTTCGTTCTCTAGGATACGTATGAAGCCCGTACTGACTTTCACAATTCAATACATATCATTATTTGATAATCCTTACACAACCCACAAATGAAGTTTTTTTTCTTTCCTAACTCTAACGAAAATGATTGTTCTGTATTTGTCAAGGAAGGAGTGTGTATGTTTTCGTGTCGTATAGACGTATACTTTCATTGCCGTGTAGTGGAAATATGTACGTACATTCGAGTACGTAAATTTTTCTTGCGCCTGTTGTCATATTATTTTGTCTGGGCAATATTAAATATTTGTTTTTGTATCAATTGTATTATTTAGTTTACAGGTTATTTATCCTTTATTTCCTGTTATTTGTCTTGACTTTGTTAAATAGCATTCATATTTACATCACTATTTTTGTAATGTTAATATTTGTTAGTTATCTAGGTTAATAACATTTTCGACTCAATTTCATTCTATGATATAGTGTTTGAAGCAAAATTTTCTAGTATTTGTTAGAGGACTTTTTATTATAGTTTAAGGTCGAACCTCATGCCAAAATGAAATACATATATATGTACATACATAAAGGTCAAAAATTAAATTATTGAAATAATTATATATAGCTATTAAAATTAATCAATTAGAAAATGTATTAAATTTACGGGAAATATTCTCAGAAATTAACTATATGAAAAATTCTTATTTCTTGTAGGTTATACTTTAATCTAAATATACACGCAAAGAAATGTTTGAGGCAACTATAATCTAAGAGCAACATAATAATATTGAATATATGGTTGGAGTCCAATCATACATATCACGCAAATGAAACAAAGCAAATTTAGAAACTTTTTTCAACAAACTGAACTAACCAAATTTTTTGTTATATATTGTGAAAAAAATTAACAATCAGCATTGTTGATATAACAAATGAAAGCACACACGTAGGTGAAAACGTTTTGTGTGTATTCATTATTTGCGTATTTAATAACGAATTGGTCTGTACACAGAAAAAAATATCATCAAACTGCAACTAACAATTTCAATTATTAATATGTAATTTAAATTCAAACATATATTTTGTTAACACAACAAATTTAGTTGTTGATACGACAAACACAGATTTTTTTTCAACAAACTGAACTAACCAAATTTTTTGTTATGTATTGTGAAAAAAATGAACAATCATCATTGTTGATATAACAAATGAATGCACACATATACATGAAACAAAGCAAATCAAAATTTTTTTTTCAACAAACTGAGCTAACCAAATTTTTTGTTAAGTATTGTGAAAAAAATTTACAATCACCATTGTTGATATAACAAATGAACACACACACGTAGATGAACAACGAAAATCACGTTTTGTGTGTATTCATTATTTGCGTATTTGATAACGAATTGCTGTGTAGCTGAGAGGTAAGAACGTTAGTCTATTAGTCCAGAGGTCGCTGGTTCGATTCCGCCCAAAGACATTTAGTGTTTTTCGCAGACAAGCAAAAAGTCGCTTCGAGGATTGTGTATAAAAAAATATTGTTAATACAACAACTATGATAGTTAAAAGTTGTTCGGAAAATCAACAATTCATATTGTTGATATAAATAACAATAATCTTAATTGAAATAAATTTGATATCAACAAAAAATTTTTTTAAATTTTTTTTCCGAGTTTCCTTTAACTTACAATTTCGTAATTGTATTTACAAAAATCGTTGTAGGCTCAAAATCAATTAATTATTTAATTGATATAACAAAAAAATTTATTGTATTTACAAAATTTTTTTCTGTGTAGTTGAGAGGTAAGAACATTAGTCTATTAGTTCAGAGGTCGCCGTTTCGATTCCGCCCAAGGACATTTAGTGTTTTTCGCAGACAAGCAAACAGTAGCTTCGTGAATTGTGATTGTATAAAAAAATATTGTTAATACAACAATTATGTTAGTTAAAATTTGTTCGGAAAATCAACAATTCACATTGTTGATATAAAAATAATCTTAATTGAAATAAATTTGAAATCAACAAAAAAATTGTTAAAACATTTTTTCTGATTTTCCTTTAACTTACAATTTCGTAATTGTATTTACAAAAATCGTTGTAGGTTCAAAATCAATTAATTATTTAATTGATATAACAAAAAAGTTAATTGTACTTAAACTTTTTTTCTGTATATGAATGATTACAATAACTATATATAGTGTTCTAAATAACCATATGTATGTTGTCTTCCTAACCATATCTTGAGTAAAACATTGACAGCAGCTAAAAAAATTATATTTTAAACTAAATCAAAAATAATTATTTTTAGCTCGTCCGTGTGCTGAATCTGCAATAAAAAAGTATTCAGCCTGTTCATATAATCCAACACGGATTGGTTTTGCAGCACTTTCTCATCAAAACCGACTGACTTCGTTCATGAAAACCGTGTTTGTGTCAAACGAAAAACAATTGGAAAATTTCCGTTCGAACACCTAATTAAGCGTCCTTGAATTCCAATAATTGCTTTTGACAGTTGGAAAGTTTCCGTTCGAACACGGAAATAAACGTTCATGAATTCCAATATTTGCTTTTGACAGTTGGATATGTTCTACATACATATCGTCACCTAAAATGCAAAACAGTGTATCATCAATAAATTGAAAATAGCGTTTTTGATTGATTATGATTCTTTTGATGAAACTACATGTCTCTACAAAATTTTATGCATGTGGGTTGAAAAGTAACGATTTTATAATAAAGAGTCAAAATAAAGTATCATCAAGTACATGATTTTCATAAACCAAAAAGACGTATAATCTCACTTTTGTAATGGTTTTTTAATTCTTTTTTTAACGATGCAAATAAGACTAGGTCCTTTGGTTAGTGTGTAAAACAAAATAAAAATGGTTAATAGCTGCGTTCGAATACTTAAAATTTTTTACTGTATAAATTTGTACAGTAAGAAACCAGTAATCATGAACAAACATGTCATTCAAAAGGTAAATAAACAATGAAAAGCAAAATGGGCGAAAATTTCGCATTTAAAATTTGCTTAAACACACTAAATAAAGCTATTATATATCGCGATCGCGTGAAAAATTTTGGGAAATCAAAAAATAAAGTTTGATTTCACTTCCAAAATCTTCCATCATTCAAATTTTAATAAGTGAGAAAAAGTTGACTTGTGCCATTTTCCTTAGAAAAAATATAATTAACAAGCTTTTATTGAAGACGAAGATCATTTCTTGTGCTGCATATCAAATTTTTTTTCAACTGTTCTCCTTTTTGCAGCATCTCCATCAAAGAGATATGAATTGTTAAGAAAATACTGGAAATACTAAAACATATTTTGTAACTTTTTCCGGAATGCTTCCTTTGTTCCGAAGTTGAAGGGTTCAACATTTTTATCAACAATTTCGTGAAACGGGGTTTGGACTTGGAAAGATGATATCCAATATATATAGTCCACTTTTAACTCATTTTTGTCTTCAAAAATGGTCGGTGAGCCATACCAATAACACAGCACAACAAAATGGCGTTTTTTTGTATTGTTTAAATAAAAATAGCTAATCGTTGTGCATTTTTATCTCCTGATTGCGATGACGTCATTATTTTTTCCCTAGCAGTTCTAGTTTTAAAGATATAGTGATATTTAGCATTTCATAATTTACACCACTTTTTAAATTATTCGTTTAATATTTCACTAAAGATCCTCCAAAACAACATACAAATCGTGAGGTGTTGAGTTCGAGACTAGTTTCAGGCAAGCTATCAACATTTACTGGTTACTGAGCAGTACAGGCAGAGGTTGACTTACATATATTAATGCACATCACAGCATATTAATTGCATGAGTGTGTTATATCTCTTTTGTAAAAGAAAAAATAAGGAAAGTCCAACATTTCATTCATGAATCTGTTTCTTTCAACTAATGAAATAGTTCCATTCCATTTATGACATGGCTGGCCAAATTTAGTTCATAAATACAATGAAAAATTGTTCATTAATCCAGTGAAGGGCTTCATTAGCTGACTTTCAAAGACAAATTTCATTATTAGAATGAAGAAATTCATTGTCTGAATGAAGAGGTTCCTTTCAGTATAGCCACTTCAGCCAACAGCCCAGCCCCTCTTGTTTCTCATTATGTTAAATACATACATAAATGAGGTATAGTTAAAAAAGGGAGACGCATAGCTAACAACATGTTTTATACAATGAAGAATATTACATTGTACAAAAGAAATATTTTCATTGCAATTATGATGATCATATTGCTTTAAAATTCAAAATGATTTGAAAAATATGAAATAGGTAAAATTTTTGAAATAAATAAATGTTGATTTACTTTTATTTGAAAAATCGTATACATTGAGTTGAAAAAATTGTATGACTTACTTATGTTTTCCATAAATTCGCTAAAAAGAAAATTCATTTAAGCAATGCAACAATGAACAATGAAAAACTTATAAAGAGTAGATATTGAAGGATTTCATGCATGCGATGTTATTGGTCATTGTATTAATGAAAAGTTTCATTAATATAATGAAGAACATTTAATGAAACCGTTTCTTTGTCTGAATAAATTACTTTCGTTAAAAAATAGAGAATAATTGAGCTTGAGGCCAGTTTTTTATTTTATAATAAAATTGCTTTTATTTATTATTATGCATGGTTTTTACGATATTTCGATATCCATCGGATATCATCATCAGAAAAAAAACTACAAAAAATTATAAAGGGGAAATGTATATATTGTACCCACTGTAACTAAAAATCCGTACAAAAACATAAACAATATAAACTACAATGAGCAACAAATGTACATATGTATATAAAAGTGCGTCAGGCGCTTACAATATTGAACATTGTACTGTTTACATTATTTTTTTTACTAATAATATGTCTATAGTTATTACCGCAGTTTTCTATATCTATTTTCAAGTTAATCCTTTTCTCTTTATTTATATTAATTATGTGGAGCATTTCCAATGTACACGTACCGTTTGTGATATTTACTCTCTCTCTCTCTGTAATATCTCCACATTCTCTAAATCTGCTTTATGTATTTTTCCCGCACAGTGGGCCACCACTGCAGTTTTTGTGTCGAATTTCTGTTAATGTTTCTTGTCTTGGATCTGTGCCCAGCTATTCTAGTTTTTAATTTGTTACCTGTTGTCCCAACATATACCTGATCGCAACTGTCGTTCTCGTTTCCCATACAATTACTTTTATATATATTGTTGGAGTTTTCCATATTGTCTAATTAGCATTTTGTTAGCGAAAATAATGGTTTTAACGTATTTTGGGACGTGTGCGCGATTTTAAAATTTTCAGTGTTATATGTATATGCCTGCGTTTTTAATCCTTTCTGTGATTTTTGGAACATACGTCAAAGATTTATAAATATTTGTTCTATCTTCTTGAACAATTTTCTTTTCTTGTTTATAATTATTCAATAGATTTCTTATCACATTCCCGGGAAAATTGTTCCTTTCCAAAATATCGTTAATTCTTTCAATGTTTTTGGCATGATAGACGTCATCACTGATGGTTAGCACTCTTCTAATTAGATTATTAGCTGTATTTATTATGATAGTTTTGGGCTGATATGAGTAAAAATTTATAGTTCTACCAGAGGATGTTGGTTTCTTGTACCAGTCAGTTTTAATTTTACTACCAATCCTCACTACAAGAGCGTCAAGGTATGGAAGCTTTCCATCAGTTTCTTCTTCTATGGTAAATATTAGGATGAAATGAGTTTAGCTGGTCAAAGGTCTTGTTTACTGCACTTGTTTTAATAATCCTAAAGAGGTCGTCAACATATTTTGTCAATAGCCTAGGCTTCTCCTCTAGTTTTTCCATACATTTCTCCAGGAGTTCTTCCTTTATTATATCAGCAACTATGTCTGGGTGACGCTGGGGAACCCATTGGTAATCCCCTGCACTGCCTATAAAATTTATCCTAGTACTTGCAACACCTATTATCCTTTATGCAGACTTTTAATATTTTAATTAAAAAATAATGTAAACAGTCAAAGTTCCATGTTGTAAGCGTCAGAAGCACTTTTAAATATGTACATTTGTTGCTCATTGTAAGTTTATATTGTTTATGTTTTTGTATGGATTTTTAGTTACAGTGGGCACAATATGTTTATATTTTCCTTTTATAATTTTTTGTAGTTTTTTGCCTGATGATGATATCCGATGGATATAGAAATATTTAAAACAATTTTAAGGTTTGTTTGCAACTTAAAACTTTTCGCTATTTAAATAAGTATTTCTTATTTTCTTCGACCTTAGTTTGTTAAATTATATTTGGGTTTTTTCCCAAATAGCCGGAAAAAACCCAAATATAATTTTTCGCTATTTTTAAGGTAAACGTGATTGTTTTATTAGTTCTTGGTTTTTTCACAGTTTAGCCGATTTTTAAACACTATCAGACTTCTCTGTCTATTTAAAGTTAACAAGTTTTTGCGAATTTTCGCAATTTGGCATAATATGAATGAAATCTCGAAGAAATTAGGCGCTTTGGGCGATTTTCTCTTTGGCGATTGATTGTTCAAAATTTTCATAAATTTATTTTTGGAATTCCACAGTCTATTTTTATTAAAAAAAATAGTTTAAAATAATTAAATTTTATTACAAAAATGTCCCGAATACCGGAACAAATAAGAGCTACAATAAGCTAACGAAAATTCGATTACAAATTTATTATTACCAAATTGTCAGAATAAGGCTGTTAAACAACAAAACCATTTTTCAGCTGGGTAATAAATAAGCTGACGATTTGTACTTAACTTTTTTATGTTTGTACATGTAGATCTCTATCATTTGCGAACCGATTTTCAAAATTCTTTTTTGTTTGAAAGGGGTTGCTTGCAGTTTGGCTTCCTATTTTTTTTGAAAATCAAACTGAGTGGGGGCCTCTGTGGCTGAGTGGTAGCGATGCTAGCCTGTCAGTCCAGAGGTCGTGGGCTCGATTCCCGCCGTAGACCCTGTGTGTTTTTCGCAGACAAGCTAATCGCTTCGCGGGTTGTGTTTGTTTATTAAAAAAAACGAGGAATTTGATTGCCTCATAGCTCCTCCTATGGACCAATATTCAAAAAAGAATTTTTTTTAAAAAGGTTTGCTTGCAGTTTGAAAATTGGACAGACAATTTTCCCGCCCGAAATATTAATTATAGCATAACTCCGCCATTTGTAGAACGATTTTGAAAAAATTTTGTTTATTTGAAACTGTATGCTTGCAGTTTAGTTTCATAGAAATTAAAACGGAAATCAGATGGACAAAGTGGCTGCCCGAAATATTGATTATCACATAGTTCTGCCATTTTCTTGCGTATGTATTTCAATCTTTCCTGGGAACAAAATATAAGCCTTAAATGCATTATATCGGTTTTTAAACTTACAGATAATTGCATCCGTTTTTAAACTGTTTGAATGGCTCTTTATATTGAAGTTGGTTTTTTTTTGTGCCAGAATTATTATACAAACCTATTCCCAGTTTAGCCATAAAGATTATCATGTATATTATTAAGTTTCATGGAGAAAACATTTTAATTTTATTTACCTTAAACAATTATTAAAAAATGCTTCCATAAAAATTTTAATACACCTAATTTATATAACTAGAGCAAATTGAAATATATTTTGTTTTCCCCTTTGCCTATCATAAGTTAACCCTTTTTGATGACATTAAAAATGAAATGGTTATAAAATTCTATACTTAAGGCACAAAAATGTTGTCCTTTTTTAATACAGTTCCTTTTAATTTCATGCCCTTTTTTATCAGCCATTGTCTGCATTTTGCTTTGCAATTAAAGTTTTGGGATTTTTTTTTATCTTTATGCTTTCATTTTTCAACCATTTACCTTAAACGTTTTAATTTATTTTTTCATACTATTACTTTTCAGTACTTTTGCTTTGCTTTTTTAACTGCAGAGATAATTAAAATTGTGGATGAAAAAATGTTCTTTTTCAATTAAAATATTATGTAGAAATGATACAAATTTTAGTGGCATTTTTATTTTTAATAATTTCAGCATGACGAAGATGGAAAAATGAATTATTAAAAAGTGCTGCCAGATGTCGCACTAAATTAATAAAAATTGTATTCCATCGGTTGAATTAGATATAGTGACTTTAATATTTGAAAATTACACTGAAGGAATTTCGCTTCATAAGTCCAATGAAACAATTTCGTTAATATTTTTCACAGTTCTAGTGAAATATTTCACAATTCTAATGAAATTTCACGAATATTGTGAAAGAATTTCGTTGCAATTGCTTCGTTAGCTTTCAAAGTTTCGTTAGAAAATTTCATTGAATTTAGTGTTGTGAACTATTCATAAACAAATAGAGATGTCCACCTCCTAAAAAAGCGCTAGATTACATTCAAATGAAAAAAAAAAACTAAAAAAACATAAATATTTATTTCGCTTACAGGACAGAAAATGCATGTTAGAAACTTCGCACTACATGTTTTCGATATTTCAAGTTATTATTGAACTAACTTTTGAAATAACGGTCTAGGGAACCACATAATTCATAGTTTTGAAAGTAGATTGTTGACCTAGTTTGCTTACTTCATTCCATGTGATTTTGTTACAGACAATACTTAAAGTAAAATTATATTCGAGAATAGCAGCCGTATAAAATAGAGCTTATGAAAAAAGATTGATGTCAAATAACCATTGGGAATTCAATAAAAGGTTGATAACCAGCCTGTTCACAGAATCCAATACGGATTGGTTTGGTATCGATTTCTCTACAAAACCGGTTGCTTGAGTTCATGAAATCCGTTTGTACTTGGATTTGCGAAATTTCCGTTGAGAAACGGAATTAATTGTTCATGAATTGGAGTTCAGGAGCCCTTTAATTTATGCATTTATCAGGTAGAACAAATTTTTCCAAGCCTCTAATTACTAAATACGTAACTTAGTAAACGATATTTTGATTTTTAAACAAAAATAAACACTTTCTGAAGCAATTTCGTTACGTTTTAATGAGCGCATTCAAAATTGGAATTGGATTGAAATTCCGTTTCCAATCCAATTCCGTATCAGATCCTGTGAACAGGCACAATAATTTAGCTAAAAAGCATTCAGTATTCCAGGTATACAAGTGCAATATCCTGACACGCATAATTATACCAAAATAAATTCGTGAAAATTGGTAGATTTTGAACCAAAATACTGCTAGCAATAGTTTTGGATACATATTTTTAAGATAAAAATATTTATATGAAAGAAATAAAATTATTTTGGCTTGAGTTCGGCATTAATTTAATTTTTCAATTAAATTATATTTTTATTTATAAACCCATAAAGTTCGACTAAAAACTCTGAAATTAATAAAAATAGTATTTAACAAATTTTTATTTCAAAGCCGAAATAAATCTGTTTTAACAAATAAATGTGCAAAAATGCTTGAAAAAAAAGCGCAAATTTAGTGATTTATTTAAAAAAGCGCTATAAAGAAAAAATGCTACTTTTGCTACATCAAAAAACGCTAAAACTAGCGCCAAAGGCGAAAAAATGGCAAACTCTGATTGGATCTATGACAATATTTTGTGATTTTATGTTTGTTGTTGTTGTCTTGACAGTGCTGTTAGCTGAAGTGGTTATGGCGTTACCTATAAAGCAAATGATAAGAATCATGATTCTGAGTTCGATACTGTGAGCGTTCATCCACATTATAAATTTTTCTGATGTGCACCTGCGTCTATCGTACGTATTTGTAACATGGGACTCTGTTAATAAATTAAAATAGTCAATAAAAGAGATAAGGTAATGAGGCTACTAGGTAATGTAATAATTTCATTAAAACAAAGAAATAATTCATTACAATAATGACAGAATATCATTCAAATAATGACAGAATTTCATTAAAATGATGGAATAGTTTCATTAAAATAATGAAAAAATTCATTAAAACTATGAAATAAATTCGTCAAAATAATAAAATATGTTCATTAACTTAGCGAAATTATTATAATGGATCAATGAAATTTTTATTAAAATAATTTTAACGAATCTTGTTTCATTAACTTGTTTCAGTGTATTACAGAATTTTTTTATTCCTCGCATCATATTTCCAGCTGAGCCCCCAAAATCGTAAAACAATTTATGGATTATAAATCTATATAAAATATATTTTTGTAGTGTAATTTTGCTAATGAGAGTTTCAGGACACATTACTGGTATTGCCAGGTTGTTGAACATTTTGTGTTTTTACTTTAGTACTTAAACTTTATTACAGGATGCTTGCGCTACACAATGGAAATGAAATAACTGTTCTCTTCCATTGCTGTATTTTACATGAATTACAGAGAAAAAAAAAGATTTGTAAATACAATTAATTTTTTTGTTATATCAATAAAATAATTAATTGATTTTTACCCTACAGCAAATTTTGTAAGTAGAATTACGAAATTATAAGTTAAGAGAAAATCTGAAAAATATTTTCAACTAAATATACATATCAACAAATAATTTGTTGACAAAAAATTTTTTTTAACAATTACTTTTGTTAATTTCAAAATTATTTCAATTAAAATTACTGTTATATTAACAATGTGAATTGGTGAATTTCCAAAAAAATTTTGATTGTTATAATTGTTATATTATTAATATTTTTTTACACACAACCACAACTCTCGAAGCGACTTTTTGCTTGCCTGCGAAAAAGACTAATAGCCAGGCCCACTAACTGCTTTCGACTCGTTCGAGTAGTCGTCTCAGTCACTCACTTTTTTTCGTCTGTGAGGCCCACTATCTATCTACTTATCGTTCGCTTATAAAAAAGTAAGTGACTTTTTTGACATTTGTTTTCTCTTAGATACCATATGTTTTTACTTAGCGGGCCGCAAACTTGTATGTAGAGTTTTACGTTATCGTTTTCTTGTCGACTTGTCGAGATAAATGTTGTTAGTGGGCCGCAAATCAGCTGTTTTTCGTTAGGTATGCGACAACTCGAAAACGAAAATCATCGTGGGCCTGGCTGTAAATGTCTTTGGGTGCAATCGAACATAGACAAGCGTTCTTACCACTCAGCTACAGAGCAATACTCACAAAACTTGATTTCTTATGTTTCTTCTATATGGGCATTTCCATTAAAATTCCACTTTTGTCGCGTCTGTCTGGTTTCTTTTTCAAAGAAAAACTTGATGTTTTTTAATTATGTATATTTTTGCGTTGAATTTAAGTAGGTCTAAATTAAGTAAAAGCAAAGGAAAACAAAACTTCAGTTTTTCTTTGAAAAAAAAACCTTAAGTGCTTGGCGACGGATGCGACAAAAATTAACTTTTTCTGGAATTACCCATATGTACATTATGTTACACAGAAAAAACTAAATTTCATTTTCTGTGAAGGAATCCAATGAAATAGTAAATATTTTTTCTAGGAACGGACCTACAAACAACCCAGCAAAAAATTTTAAAAAAGGTAATCGAGTTTGGAATTAAGCATTTTTGGTGGAAGCGCTTCCCAACTGGATTACCAACTTAATGATTTTAACAAGGCATGAGACTTTTATAATCGATTCTTGAGAATCGACTACTTTATTTATTGTGGGAAATAGTTATCTTTTTCATGATGGAAGTACTTCTTTAGTCGAAAAAAAAATTACTTTTATTTTTTTTAATGTAAGTAGTTCCACGTTAATGCTGGCAACTACTTCCTAGCCTCACTACTTGAACTAGTTCTTTTACTCAACAGTGGAAGTACTATTTTAGTCGAAAAAAAAATTAGTTTTACTTTTTTTAATGTAACTAGTTCTTTTACTCGAAAGAGAAGAACTTCCGCTTTTTTGAAGTATGTAGTTCAAATGTAGCAGGCGGTAACTACTTTCTTAATTAAATATATTAACTAGTTACACAAATAATTTTAAGAAGTACTTTTATTTTCAGAAATTTTTGAAATGATATACATATGTATGTATATATACAATACATATAGTTAAGTTATTTTCTTATAATTTATACACATATGATAAAATACAATAATATTGAGGAATATTAATAATGAGATAATTCAAAATAATAAACATTTCCTATATTTTGTTGTTTTAAAATTTTAAAATTGACAGTTTTTATTGTTTTACAAAATAAACAATATGACATTTAGTTTGAATAGGCTCAATATAGCTCATTTAGACTGAATTTTTGAATAAGAGATTAGAGATCAAATTAAACTTAATATCTGTATTTACTATTTGAGTGGACTTTTTTGAACTTTTTTGTCAACTCAAAGAGTAAACACAGATATTCAGGTATGTGATGGTAATCGATTTCAAAAACGAAGACATTTTAAAAGCTGTTTTTAAATAACACTTCTTTGTTAAAAAGAACTTTACCACAAATATTGGAAAAATATTTCTTTATTAAAAAGAATTTTATTACAAAATTTATTAGAAATGGACTTTAAAATAGCTTAATTTTCAAAATCGATTTTTATCACATACCTGATTATATTTCATTTAATCTCTAATCTCTTATTCAAAAACCCATCGTTACAAATGTAAATAAAATAATCTTATTCATATGTATTTCAAAAGAATTTTGTATTGGTTACAAACTTAAAAAGTAGACAATTCAGAATTAACAAACTGTTTATAAAAAAAGAAAAACAATATTATAAAAGCAATTACTTATTCAGTGGACTTAGTTATATATTATACACATATATTCTATTCGGAATTCTCTGACAAGCTTTGATTTTCTCTCTTTCGTTTTAAGCAATTCATTTTAAAATATTTGTTTTTTGCACACTTGATGGCTTTCCGAAGTTCTCCTAAAAATTCTAGCTCCGTTGTTATATCTGATGATTTTGCCACTAAATAATAAAAAATAATATTATATTAGACAAATTAAAATTTTCATACTCACAAAATATAACATTCATTGTTGCTTTGAAATTCAATAACCGTTTTTTGCCTTGGATACCTCGAACATTGTATTCTAATAGCAACTGATTTGAAAAAATGTTACAAATTCCTCTGTTACAATGTTACAAATCGAATTTTCTGCGTTATGACGTTATTTGAGTATATGAACTATATGTATATATGTACATGTATTCAAAGTATACTAACCTTTTAAATTTTCAATGCTGTTTAAAATTTTGATGTTGTTTTCCTGTTGTTTTTCTAATAAAGCTGAAATGAAAAATATTTTATTACATTGCTTTTATGCATTTGTATGTACATGCTTATGAACTTACTTAAAATTTTTGTTAGGGAATTCTGGCCGTGTGGTTTTATATCATCAATTTTTGAGCACTTAGATTTGGTTTTATCTATAAAAATATGAAATTATTTTAAATATTTTATTCAATTGAATGTAACAATGGAATTAATACAAGTTTACTATCAAAGGGAAGGCACATAATTTTAGAGGAAACATCTGTCATATGATATTCCTTTTCTGAACCAAAATTGTCTGAATTTACGAAGCAAATTCCCATTTCTAAAGATTTAATTGGCGTTTCAAAAAAATTCTGGGGGTTTAAAAATGGCTTTCCAAGAAAACTACCATTACTTTTTAAACTTGTTATTGTCACAAAAGTTCTTGAATTTGTTAAACATAAATTGTTTGGACTATTTTTTGTGAAGTATGAATTTTCAGTCTGATATGAAATCATATCACCAGAAGTATTCAGCTTCGGTCCAACATTTTTTTCTTTTATATTAATATTAGCACTAAAAAATTTATTGAACACCTGTTGTCCTATATGTCGTGGCATTCGTATCTTACTTTTAATAGTTTTTAAAAAATTTTCGAACTTATACGCGGAAATACTGTTTAATTCGCCAAATTCTTCGGTACACTCTACTAAATGTAATAAACTGTGAACATTAAAAGAAACAGTCGATGGGCCATAATATTGAGGAAATTTGCAGACAAATTCCTTAATCCACTTATCAACTTTACGACTGTTTTGATTACATTTATTGACGCAAAATAAGCTTCTGTAGCATATATGTAAAAGAACAAAATGATTATACAAGTGATTTGGAAGAAAGTTTTTTAAAGCAACGATTCCCGTATACAGTACGAACTGACGAAATTCTGTTGACTTCCAATGACATATTTGATCTAAACTTCTTGGCTTTCGTACGAATTCTTTTGGTATATATGGTGAAAAAGATAAAAGCACCCCAGACATTTCCAATTTTTTGTTATTTGTTAAGCCACCAACTCTCTTATTTATAATTAATTTAAAAATTGTTTTAGTTATTCCCAAATCAATCATATGCATTGGCTCTACAGGAAATTGCGATATCATTTTAAAGTCCAAATCTTCCAACATCGAGTTCAAATGTAAAAAGTAAGGCTGATGAAAGTTTGGATCTGATCTGTTAGAAAATTTAGTGTCTGTTCTGGGGGACGCCCTTTTTGTGCTGTATGTATTAACGTTATTTACTCTTTTACCAACCTGATGGCATTTTGTACAGCCATTAAAAGACATATGACCCCTAACGCCACACACAAATGAACGCGCTGGTGCATCGCATATAAATGCCCTTATAGAAATATTTACATTTTTTGTTCCAATATTAAATCCATCTTCTTTAATTTGTTTATATTCATTTAAAAAGTCATGAAGGTAATTGTCTATATATAAAGGTTTATGTGGCCCTATATATGTACCAATCAAAAAAGCGTCAATTTTTTCCATGTCAACTATTTTGCCTAGTATTGGCCACAACCCAACACCTGAACTCTTAAAAAGAGGAAGGCCATCGATGCCAATATCTATGTTTATTTCTTGGACGTTAATATCGAACACATGTTTTAACTTATTTAACTGAACCAGAAGTCCAATATGAACATAGTAGCCTGGATTTACTGTCCTAATTACACATTTTGTTTTTTCTTTAACTATCGTATTTACACTTAAAGGAACGTCAAGGTTTTCTTCCCGTAAAATTTTAAATAACTTTTGGCAGGAAGCAACCGTAGGATTATATTCCTGCACCCATAGTTTCAGCTTCATCTTTAAGCTTGAAGTGGCGGGGTTACTATTTCTTTCAAAACTATTTTCTTCAGAACTTAAAACACTTGCTGTCGTTAATTGTTTTTCTGTTGAAACTATACTACCTTCCATAGAAAACATTTGTTTTAATTTATCTTTCACCTTCTTTTTATTTTTATAATATTGAGACTTACTTGACATTTTTATAAACACAGTTTTTAGACAATCTAATAGAATAAATTTCACTTTGTTTTAGTATTTCACACGCGTCAACCTCAATCGATGCAAACTTTAAAATGATTTTATTAATAGTAATTTTAACTTTGTAAATATAGACAAAAATATCTCAAAAATTTCATTGAAAAAAATGTGTTTTTTCAGTGATCGAATTGTTTAAATCTATAAAACAATTTTGTCTAAAAATATTTACAAACTGTAAACAAAACAATTTACTGAATCAAAGAAAGAGATTTACTGGATTTTCTGAAAAATATCAAACAATATTTTTGTATGAATTTATAAAACAATAATTCTAAAAATATTAATAAATACTAAACAAAATAGTTTACTTAGAAAAACAAAAAAATATCTATTGGATTTTTTTTAAATATATCAATCAAAATTTTTAAATGTGTTCAAGTCTGAATGTTTATCTAAAGACTCTAAAACAATGAATGAGAATTAACGCAACGACATTAACGAATTGATTCACTTAAAAATCTTCAGTAAACAGACTCGGTACAATCGCATTCCTTTTGCTATCATTGTTGTTGTTGTTGCTATTTGTGTGTGTGTCGTCATCGGGGTTGTTTTTTTACAGCACAGTTTTTCTTGTTGTTTTTGGTGTTTGCGTTCTAAATAAAAGTCAAACAAACTTTTGTTTGAAAATTTTTTAGTGATAATTTTTTCTGTGTTATGATATAATTTAACAAATAATTTTTTTGAATTATTTAATTGATTAGAAAAATTTTATTTTGTAGTATCAACTTAATTGACATTTTAATCAAAAATATATTAAAAAATGTTTTGAGTTTTGTGCTATACATAACAAAAAATTTAATTAACTCAGTTTGTTGAAATATATCTGTGTTTGTCGTATCAACAACTTAGTTTGTTATATTAACAAAATATATTTTTGAATTTAAATTAAATATTAATAATTTGATTTGTTAGTTGCAGTTTGATGATATTTTTTTCTGTGCTAGAATATCACCAGCAAGATAAGTATTAATTTAGCGGAATGTAAAGTGTGGTGTAAATGAAAAATGTGACTATAGTCCAAACAAATTTGGTGCACGCTGTTGTATCAATATTCTATTACGCGACGTTTTGCGCTTATAAAATCTTTGTCTGCGTCATGCTAGAATGTGCACTAAATTGAAAGCGAATAAAAAGAACATCGAAAACATTATGAACGCTTTTGTTAAAAAATTTTGTTTTAATAAAATGTTTAATAGCTCTATCAATTTCTAGAGGATTTTTAAAAACAAAGTATCGTTTTACTCATAAGTAAACATACCTTTAAAATAAATTCATTCCTCTATAAAATACTGCATAAAAAGAATTCCAAATTTAAAAACTGGCGAAAAAAGTTATTTGCTGGAGAAATACTCACAAGAGCTTTTGCTTCTACGACTGTGACGGTTTGCGACTTGCAAGAGCTTATAAACTGTTTCTGTTTTTACTTGCGATACTGACCAAAACACAAAGCAAATCAAATTCAAACTTTTCAAATCGTCGAGTGTTGAAAGTGTTGCGTAATTGTTCATAAATTGTTTTGTGATTTTGCTTTGAAGCAATGGTTCATTTTAAGTAGTTTTAAAAAGCCAATGCAGTAAAAATTTTACGACTTTTGCTACATCAACTTAAGTTATTTAAAAACTGAGTAAGTAATTAAAACAAATTTTTAGCTCTTATAAAATAAGTAGAAAGTGGCTAAAAAATCCATGCAACATATGCACAAAAACGATCGTACATTTTACGAAATATTTCATAATTTCGACTACAAAATTATTTCGTAAAATATACGAAATGTGCGAAAATAGTTAAAAGTTAGAAGAAAAAAATGGCTGCTCAAAAGGGGCACGAACTCGCAATCTTTTTACCAAAAAAAAACAGTGCAACATATGCACGAAAACGCTCTTACATATTACGAAATATTTCGTAATTTCGCAGCACAAATTTTTTTCGTAAAATATACGAAATGTACGAAAATAAGTAATACATAAAAATAAAAAAAAAAAAATTTGACCGGGGCAAGATCTCGCAAACTTCGTATATTTGAAGCCAATTAATCTACTCACTGAATCATATTCTACTTATTTTAAAAATTTGTTTTATTTACTTACTTATTTCAAATATATTTTTTTAACAAAGAAAAATGTTTGCGAAAGGTTTTCGTTACTTTCATAAACTCAAAAAAAGGATACGTAAATTTTTTTCGTAATATGTACGAACGTTTTGTCTATTCTCCGAAAAAACTAATTACGAAAGTTTTTTCGTAAAAAGTTGCATGCATTATTTTCAGTGTATATTCAATGCAAGTACTACTTTCTTTACATATCGTCTACAACAGACATAATATCAAATATTTTTCTATTAACAAGCGTCAAATTCAATCGCAGAGAGAATTATCTTACACTCAAAATAATCCATTGTACGAAACAGTTTTTCGTAGTGACTTTTTTTGTAGAATATAAGAAACTTTCTTATATATTACGAAAAAACATTTAGTCAATACTTTTTGAATTTACGAAAGTAACGAAAACCTTTCGTAAAAATTTTTCCTCGATAAAAAATATATTTGAAATAAAACAATATATATTAAAAGTATTTTTTATACATTGACGTATTTTTCAGATGTAAGTAAATAAAACATATATTTAGCTCTTATAAAATAAGTAGAAAGTGACTCAGTGGGTAGATTACATGCCTTGGAATATGAAGATTGCGAGTTCGTGCCCCGGTTGAACCATTCTTTTTTTACTCTTGTTTTTTAGTATTTTCGTACATTTCGTATATTTTACGAAAGAATTTCGTGGTGCGAAATTATGAAATATTTCTTAATATGTAAGAGCGTTTTCATGCATATGTTGCATGGAATTTTTTCAGTGCACGTGTAGACTTTAATTTAGTGTTATCGCAGTGATATTTATTATAGAGCGTAGCTATAATAAATATTATCACAACAATCTTATGATATGAAATGTCGAAAAATATGAAATTAAATATATGTGTGTGTTTGTGTTTCTACAAATAAATTAAAATCAAAATTTTTATAAAATTCTTCATTGCGATTCTTCGAGAGCTTCGATGGAACCTAAATAAATTCTTTAAGTTTCTAAAATTGCACAATAGGAAGATGTGTAATAGGAAAAATTTTATGAGAGAAAAATATAAGCACGTACATTTTTGTCTTGTCATCATTAAAATATTCCAGAATAATTATTACGCTAAGCCTACCAATTTACCAATGATGGACTGTTTCCATTTATTAAGGTGCAAAACATTATATACGATTTTTTAACACATATACTATATGACAAATTCGCGTAATGTAATATTAGAGTGTACTCGTTCGTAAATTTATGTAGATGAACGTGTGTTTTCTAAAGTTAAATGGGCTGTTTTGGTTATTTCGCCAGCTAAAACATCATCCACCCTTAACATCGTGCCATTATTTTGTACCGACTTGGTGTTGAATGAACAACAGCAGCACCATATTGTAGAGTTTTAGGTGTAACAATGAAATCATCAGCGACAATAACAAATACAATACCACTAACACGTTTACGCACTTGTTGTAAGAGACATAAATAAATTGTTCTAAAATGATTCAATTACCGAACAGAAAGTGCACAAGATGCTTGAGAGGACTCCCCCACACAAACAATTTCAATACTTGAGCCCATTCCATTGCATTTTGTACCTAATAAGGCATACGAATTTAATAAAACGTTAAGTAAATGTTAATGGAATGAGAAATGTGAGCGTACAAAACGAGTGTATGTTGAAAATTACATTAAACTAGACAAATTGACGTGGTATATAACGGAATAGGTGACAATAAGAAAACCTTATATTGTGATATGGCAAGTCTTGTATACACTTCACCATAACTGCTACTAAAGGGCAAAATACACCATCAAAATGCTTGATGTCAGATTCGTGTACGTGTGCTTGACGAAAAATCAAAACCAAGTAGATTTTCCATCAAGCGTCGTCGGTGTCACTAATACTAACGAAATTTCACTCATACTATTAACATGCTTGTCAAACACTTTGCTGGTGTATTTTGCCCATAAGCCAAATATCATATCGATAATAGTCCAGATTTGAACAAAATTTACAAATAATTTTTTTACATGTATAACTCTCGCTATTTCTATAAATTTTGAATTTCTTTTCAATATTTTGGTCAATCGTCGACTTTTAAGTTTTTTGTAATAATTTTGTTATTTGCCACATTTACCCCAGCAAATTAATATGTACTAGGATTACGCCCGGTGGTCGAAATTAGACCATTTGATCCGCAACCGAGGTTTTAACCTGTTTTTGTTCGCAAAAAATATATATGTACTGTGCATATCTAGAGAAAAATACCTTTTAAACTATACATCATGTGTGGTCACCAGTGCTGCCAAAACCTGATGAGGAAAAAATTTTAGAATTTTACTAACAAAAATGCTAAAATATGATTTAAAAAAATTCTAAAAATATTTCATCAAAATTGCAAAGAAAAGTTCTTTTATTTTGTCAGAACAGTGTATTTAGCATGGTATAAAATCACCACGTACATACATAGTTAATATTTTATATAATATTTTACAATTGCATTTAAAATAAATTTATTATTTAAGATATTTTATTCAAAATAAAGATTTATTTGTTTAGGGTTAAGCAATGTCATATGCATTTTATTTTATAACGGAGTAGAAATATAAAATAGATTCATATCGAATATAAATTGTTTGTTGGGGTTTGTATAAGTTTCTAGCTCTACTACGCTTATTTTATTCTGTTGTGATTTAAAAAAAATTATTTGTAAATTGTCAAATGGATTTTGAAAGTCTGTGCATAAGATAAGAGGTTTGAAACTTTTCAAATGTATGGTTGAAGTCTACTGATGATTTTGTAAAGTACCAATGAAATGCATATAGACATTGCTTAACCCTCAACAAACAAATTTTTATTTTGAATAAAAAAAATTTAATTTGTAACATACAAAAGTAGATCAAAAACAATACAAATGTTGATTTTTAAAATCAAAATCAAGAAGGTTTTAAACATTGATAACATAGATAGCAAACTCTCGCACTGTTAATAATGACAACTCTCTTCGCACTTATAGATATTGTGAATTCAACAAAAATGAGAGGGCATCATTTTTGCATTTCAACACACTTGAGAGAGGATAATTTATTCATTTAAAAATGCATTAAATCTTAACTTATTTTTTAGACACAAACACTTTTTAGTTTTATTTAATTTTTATTCAATTGTTTGAACAATGGAAATCGATCGATTACAAATCACGCGGTTTGAAAAATAAATTCTACTGAAGGATAATTTATTGATGCTTTTTTATTTTTTTCGATACTTAAAGTACACCTCTCTCCTTTCCAACATAAAATAAAATCGTGGGGCGTTGCTGACTAAATATTACTTTTTTAGCACTAAATTATATTGCCATGAAAGGTAAAGTTGTTTACCAAATTTCAGATCAATCGGCCAAGAGGAAGGGGTTAAAAGTCAATATTACTTTTTATGGGCGTGGCAAACCCCACCTTTTTATCTGAAATTGTTTAGTAATCAAAAGTAAATGTGGTTAAGAAAAAGGGGTTAAAACTTAATATTAATTTTTATATGCGTGCCGTTGCCCACTTTCGTAATTACAAAATGGTAAAGTCATCGTATGTAAAGAAGTACATCAAATCTCAGATCAATCCGTTAGCAGTAATGGGCTAAAACTAATTATAAATTTTTATAGGGGTGGCTCCGCCTACTTTTGTAATTACTAAATTGTATAGTCATTATAAGTAAAGGTGTCTACCAAATCTCAGATCAATCGGTTAACAGGAAAGGGCTAACACTAAATACTAATTTTTATGGGCGTGGCTCCGCCAATTTTTTTAATTTCAAAATTGTATAGCCATCGTAAGTAAAGGTGGCCACCAAATCTCAGATCAAGCGGTTAACAAGAAGGCGTTAAAACTAAGAATTGCTTTTTATATGCGGCGCACCGCCCACTTTTTTAAATAAAATATTGTAAAGTCATCGTTAGTAAAGGTGTTTACCACATATTAGATCAATCGGTTAACAGGAAGGGGCTATAACTAAATATTACTTTTTGTGGGCGTGGCGCATACAACTTTTCTAAGCACAGTATCAAATTGTCTTCAAAAGTAAAGGCGCATACAAAATTTCAAATCAATCGGTCAACAGAAAGGGGGAAAATGTTCAATTACTTGATTTGACCCGACGACACAAACTCCACAAACAGGGTAAGTTAAATAAAAACATTCTAAAACGATACATTTGGAGGTAAGAGAACGTTTGCCTGGCTCAGCTAGTTTATATACATACAAGATTGTATATTACAAACAGAAAAAGTTGTGGTAAAGGGAATGAATGAAAAAAAGTGCAACTTATGCTTTGCTTACTTTTTAAATTACCTTTTCAGCCAGCCTACATATTTTTGTATGTAAGTATTTTGATTTGTACAAACGTCTTAAATTGAAATCTGCTCATAGGGCGACAATTTTCTTCTCTTAAAGTCACATATACCTAATAGTGATGTTATGAATAGCAATTTTTAATATTCGCGAATACTAATATCTGCGCCAAAATTCGCCGAATATGAATATTCAATCTGAAGTTTCGGTCCACTCGATATTTAAAAGTTAATTGAAAAAAGCTCCCCTTTGACAATAAATTACATTTGTGTTTTTTTTTCAATGTATACTTCCAATAGTCAAAAGCTGGTTCGATTAAATCTATATATATTAAATGAAATTTACTTGCTGGAGTTTAAGCAATTGTCTATATGCAGCTTTTCGTTGGTGCTTTACCAACTCATCAGTAGACTTCAAACACAATTTTAAACAGTTACAAACCTTTTATCTTATGTACAAACTTTTAAAAACCATTTGAGAGTTTACAAATAACTACATAAATGATTTTCAAAAAATAAGCATAGTAGGCCTTGAAACCTATGCAAAACCCAGCAAATAAAAAAATCTATATATTGTTTGAAAGGCTTAAATTTTATGCTTCGAATAGTGGATAATTGGCTTTGATCGGATAAAAAATGACTGAGTTATAGGTGATCAAAATTAACATTTCATAAAATATTTTTTACGTATGTAATTATTATTCAAACTAAAATAGGTTTAAGTCGGAAATTATTATTATTCGGCTTAAGTTCAATAATTGAATTAATGTAAATTCAAATTACTTTTAAGAGTGGAATATTAGAATATCTAATCATACTAGCAGAACGGATTAAGCTATGTACAGACGATTATCGTGTGAACTGAAAATTTTTGTCTGACAACGTTGGCAGAAAAAGCATTGTCAATAAATTTTAATACTAACTGCTGATAGAAAAATTTCAGACATCCCACAATCGTGTGAACACATTGCGTTGCCATTGTCGAATTATTGGCAGACATATTTTAATTGTCAGATGAGCGAAGTTTCTGCATCTGACAATGGCGTCATTTTCAGAGACTTCTTTATATTGGCAGCACTGCACACATCTTTTTTTTTTAGGGAAAAAAGAAAATAAAAGAAACTATGCAGCTAAAATATTCAAAATTGCTTCTTTATGTTTAATAAAAATTTATATTTTCACTTTTTAAAGTTAACATTAGCTCATATGATAAATAATTGATAATTTCTGTTAAATGATCTAATTCTGGCAGCGCCACACAACAGATCTGACAATTTTTGCATCTGACAACCGTGTGAGCTGCCAATTTTTTTACTGACAATATTGTCAGATAAATTTATTGTCTGCCAATGAATTGTAAGCTTTTCTGACAACTTTGATACACCCGTGTGACTTGGACAAAATTTGTTTTGCAGCAATTATTTGATAATGGTACAATATTCCCGTTAATTTTTTTGCATAGATTTCACGTACAATTTTATTAGTAGTTGGGGCAGTAGTTTTTGATAGAAATGCCAAAAAGTACTGCTAAAATTTTAACTTAATCAGATGAGCGGCAGTTTATGTATGGTAACCTTTATTTTTAAAAATTAAATAACTTTTTTAAATTTCTCTTCTTACTAAACTTGCCCCTTTTTTTCTCAGAAATCCCCTTTTTGTGCATCGTTTTAAAAAATTTCAACGATAACGCTGAATGCAACATATGCACGAAAACGCTCGTACATATTACCATATGTTTCGTAATTTCGCACCACGAAACTCTTTCCTAAAATATACAAAATATACGAAAATAATAAAAAAAAATAAAAGTAAAAAAAGTTTGCCTCAACCGGGGCACGAATTCGCAATCTTAATATTTCAAGGCAAGTACTCTATAAACTGAGTCACTTTCTACTTATTTTATAAGACCTAAAAACTTGTTTTATTTACTTACATCTGAAATATATGTCAAAACAAAATAATTTTTAATTTTTTTTATTTCAAATATACATATTCTTTAGCAAGGGAAAATGCTTACGAAATGTTTTCATTAATTTCGTAAATTCAAAAAAATATTACCAAAAATTTTTATCACAAAATGTTGCAATGATTATTTTTAGTGTAACTTTATTTTTATGTAACAGTGTGTAATAATGGATATCAAACCGTTTAGCTTCCCACCCTTAATTACAATAAGCAGAACAAAAAGATCTCTCCGAGTTTAGTTAAATCTGTGGCAAAAAGCTTTAAGTGCTTAAGGCCGAAATTTACAGTCATTAGTTAATTATTAGTAACATAAAATGGAAACTATTGTTTAACTAAAACTTCATATTCACAGTGGCGGTATTCAGTGTTTGGTGCAAGTTATCTTGCGAAAGAGCAATTGCAAAATATCGTAGCTTTTTTATGAAAAAAGTTACGTAATTTGCATTTGCTCTTTCGCAAGACTGTCAATACCGTCAATATATTGTTTAGCTAAAAGTTTTAATATGGGTAAATAATGGTAACCAATAGAATTTCCAAAGTATGGTGTAATAAGTATACAGGTTCAATAAATACAACAAAAAACTAGATAATGTTTGTCAAAAAAATACACGTAAACAATGAAATGCGAATAAAATATCATTGGCTAAACTATTGTCATTAGTTGATTTATGACTGAGAATTTGGGCATAAGTCAACTTAACAAAAGTAGTTTTTCCGAAACTTTCTACGCCACTGCTGAGGTTTGTAGGCTTATTTCTAGTGATATATTTCTGGTGTGACCGCTCGCAGATATGATTGTAATCAGTGCAGCCTGCAACTTAACACGTTAATATTTAAGGAATAAAACAGTGTTCAAGCAAAATTAGCTTAAGTTGACTTAAGCACTTATTCCATATTGCCACAGAAATGTCTCATGCGTTTCAGTTATATATTTCAATTTATTGCCGATAGATGATGTACTTTGCTCAATCCACTGCAGCGAACACATTACAAATTTGTATATTTAATTGGATTGGAATTATTTTGATATTTATTTGACCCATTCAAGTTGTCGATAATTTTCTTACAATAATTAAGCAATTGCTTCAATTGATATTAGATCTAAGAACGCTCAACGGCCCAATAATTACTTCTAATTCTTTCTTTTGCGTAGCTATAAATCCGAGTTCTTGCACCAAAAATTTTTGATCCGATTTCCCCTTTTGTACTGCATTACGTATTACTGCCAAACATTTTTTGATAATTATACTAAAAACCTTGTCCCACACATTGATTTTAGTTGCTTGATCAGTTAAATTCTTTTCCTGCTTCTCCAATTCTAATTTATTATTTTAGTTATTTATTAATTTTTTCATTAATTTTTTCACAATTTCATAAACTTTTTTCACTTTATATCATTAAGAACTGAAATTATTAAAATTTTCTTTAAAATGTATTAAAAGCTTTGACATCCAACCATTATTATTTTAAGTTAAAGGCAAGGGTTTTTTAATAAAAATTAACAACTTGTTTCATTTTCTTTATTTTTTTTAACGTATTGGAATAATATTTGCGAAATTTTCGCTTGAATTTGGCGATATTCGTCATGAAATAGGCGAATATCCGGGGATACGAATACGACCACGAATATTTGTAACATCACTAATACCTACATTTAGATTAACAGGTAAATCGTCTGTCTTTTGATTTGCGTAGTTGTACACGATTATACCGTATGTTTTACAAACAATTTACGCGTGTAAATATTTGTTATTTGATTACAGTGCCCCGCCTTCTTTCATTTGCTTGCTTCATATAGATATACATATTGCAAAGGAAACGGATATGTATTCATGTCACTGCAAATGAAACTCATTTATTCTCAGAGGTAAAACTAACATGGCCTTCTCACTTCAAGTCTTCTTAAAGTCCTTGTTATGCATTCTTTCAGAAGGCTTTAACTCTCCTTAAAAAAGAGATTCTATTAGAATTGAGTGGGAATGATTATCACATATTTAGATTTTTCGTTTTGTTTAACAAAATACGTATTTTTTCGCAAGTAAGCATATAAGCATTGCTGCCAGATAAATTAGCAGTAAAATCGTTAAATTTTTGGAGAAAAAATCGTGAAATTCGTCAAAATGGTTCATCGGAATGGTCAAAAAATCGTCATTAAAAACATCAGTTTTTTAAACAACATGTCGCTAATTAAAACGAAAAAAGCCTTAATTAACAAAAATTCTAATCGGCTTTTTAATAAATTGCGATGTACATATTTCACAAACATTCATAACTACTTTCAAAGCCAGACTTTCCCGAACAAAAATAGCGATATAATTAAGAAAATCTAAAATGTAAACTACCTGCCCAATTACATAATTTAGCACATTTATTGCTTCTCCTGTAAATTTGTGAAAATGTTGGTTAGGACGTTTTGCGTTTCAGGTGACGATATATATTAAATTAATTTGAGATATTCTCAGAAACTAATTATTTGAAAAAAATTTTATTTCTGTGGGCTAATCACAATGTCTAATGTCTTTCTATATTTGCTTAAGAATAAAACACTAGTATTGTTTTCTTTTCTAGAAAATATGTAAAATTTAGCATTTTAGCATTCCTTTAGCATAAAATTTCAGACAAAAATAACGTAAGAATGCGATCCAACAGGGATTCATTAAACCGCTTATGTGACAAATGACATTTTCTAAGTAAACTAAAACAAAAAATGTAATAATTCTTGCAAAAAACCGACTACAAAATAGGCGTGACACCGCCCTCATATTTTATCATCATGTACTTTTATGAGAACTAATTGTGTGTGCGAAGACACATAAGAATCGGACAAGTAGAAGTAGTTCAAATGGATATTTACTTTTCGTGGGCGTGGCACTGCCAACTTTTCTAACCAAAATGTTGTATTGTAACTATAACTAAATGTGTATGTAAAGTTTCATAAGAATCGGCTAAGCAGAAGTAGTTAAAATGCTTATTTACTTTTCATGGACGTGGCACTGCCCACTTTTCTAAACATAATGTTTTATTGTAACGATAACTGAATGTGTATGCAAAGTTTCATTAGAATCGGTGTAGTAGAAGTCGTTGAAAAATAATATTTACTTTGCATAGACGTAGCACAGCCTACTTTTTTATCCTAATGTAGTATTTGAACAGAAGCTTATTGTGTGTGTAAAGTTTCATAAGAATCGGTTGAGTAGAATTAGTTGAAAAGGAATGTATGCTTGCTTTGTATGGGCGTAACCCCGCCCATTTTTCAACGGGCCAATCTGGAAGTACATCCTTTTAAATAGAGAAAACCGAAATCTTCAAGTTTTGTATGCCGTACTTGTCGTTAAAGTCTATGTTAACTCTTAATTGTATATTGTGAAAACGGCCGTAAGTCGGGTTAGGACAAAATTTAATTTTTGGTGTGGACTCCATTCGTGTCTATATCAAATCGCTACCAATTTTTTAAGTATGTGCCTTTTTTAAGACGACAATTATCTATAAATAAGTTAAAGAAAAGCAAACTGACTACTGGTTGGAAGCGATACTTTAAAAAGCTCTCCCGAAAAAAATTGGTATGTATTAGCAATAATTTAATGATCTCAAATGTACAAATAACATAAAAGAAACTAACGCATATTCAGAAATCATAATCAAAGTCGGAACTTATAAAACAGAAACTAAAAAATAGTTCATAAATAGTTATAGATCCAATTCATAACTAGTGCAGCAACTGCTAATAGTTGGCGCAATAGAAATGAAATGCAACCCTGCATATTGGTATATAGAGAAAGTAAAATGTCGATGATATTTTGAACGATATATTCTGCAATTAATTAAAAAGCTTATGAAGATATTAAAAAACAATTTTTGCTCTCTAAAAAATTCATGCAAATTGTAAAAAAGTAATTTTTGGTTATAGTTTTTATATAAATCAATTAAAATAAGGTCCTGCAAAAATTAAGTTATTCTATAAAATTTTCTTGACCAAAAACACATCTCTAGTTTATTTTCTTTTTGTATGTATGTTTTTTGGACGCATTACAAATGGACGTAGTCAGCTGTTTTTTGAATATGTTAATTTGTTGGCATTTAGTAACAGCTTTGCCCATAATTAAGTGCAAACTTTTCTTGCTGAAAAGTAACCAACTGTGAATAACTTAAATAGGCACTTAAAAAAGTTAACACTTAGTTATAACTTTTGAATATGCGCCATTTTGTTTAAGCTAAGAGTTTTTGTTTCATTAAAATTTCGCTCTTTTTAACGCTTTCCGACTAATTATAATACAGCGCCTTTTAGCGCTTTTTGGGATAGTATTTTACGCTTTTTGCTTTGAAAATATTGGCATCGCTGCATACTGCTATTACTCTGTTTATGTTGGAGCTGATTGAATTATCCTTATTCCGTCAAAACTACATAATGTCCAATTCCTCCTTACTAACTAAACTAACTTTAGCCTCATATTTATAAAAAATAATTTGGATGAAAGGAAATATTTCGAAATAAAAAATCACAATAATCGAAAACATAGAATCATGCTATAAAAATACTGAAATAAAAAAATTTGCCTTTGTTTGCATTTTTACAGACCTTCAATAAAAAAAAACCCTCTCAGGCCTCCCTTAGAAACCGTCCTTTTTATATCAGGCCTTCCAAAACAAGCGATATGAAGCCCTTCCCCACAATGGCAATGTAAGTAAAAAAGATATGAAATGGAGCGAGCGTCAAGTACTTGTTCATCCAAAAGAATGTGTAAAAACCCTTTCTATAAGGCCTCCAGCTTCTTTTTACTGCTGGGTTTATGTATGTTTGTGTAAGGGAGTTGGATTTATTGTAAAACGTGTTTATTAGCTTTTCTTACAGCTAAGTTTACCTTCATTAGTATTACACTCACTATTGCATACATAAATACATATGTACATACATAGATATGTATATATTGTTACACACACAAAAACATGTGTTAGACGGTTTTCTAAAAACAATATCTTATAAGCCACAAAAGTAATAAGTATCTTAAATATAAATTTAATTGCCACCAAATCCCATAACCTTCTCCATTCACATAATAATACGTACATACATATGTACGTATACATTATTATACATTCCTCTTACCTCAATCCAAGATTTCAATTAACCACATTTTGTTGGCAAAATGTCTCAATGTTCTTTTAATTTAATATTTTAAAATTGGGAGTAAGCAAGAATTCATATGTGTAAGTATGTCTGGATTAATGTGTTTATTATGTTTGGATCTATGTAATGCGCATTTTAACTAGAACATATTTTATTGCTACAAAAAGGACCGCCATTTAAAAACGACCACATATGTTTGCAATTCTATTTAAGGTAATTAACACTAATTTGAATATATAAAATTTTTCGTTGTTTTTGTTGTAAATTAAAGTGTTTTTAAATATGTTGCTTAAAATATTTTCAAATGAGAAATAAATAAAAGTAGAATAAGTATTTTCGTATACTATTTGAAACAATATTCTAAAATTCTGTGATCACATATTCTTCAAACCCAATATTTGTTTCGTTATTGATCCCTTGTTTTATGTTCTTTTTTACAATTTGTCTATTTTATGCTGTCGCACCGCAGCAGCGATATATACAGGTCCCTGAGAAAACTCACTAACGGTTATACGAAGGCACAAAGGCCATTGAGAAGACAGAACGGTGAAGTTGCAACTTATACGGAAGATCAGTTAGATGTCTGGGTAGACTTCTACAGTAGCATGCTTACCTTAACTGGTCACATTCCTGATAGCAACTGCGAGTGTGGAACAAATATAGATGATCCTGACATACCCTCCACTTGTCCAACTGTGGATGAGATTGTAAACTCCATCAACACTCTTAAATCAAATAAGTCACCAGGCGTTGATGGAATCGCAGCGGAATTACTACCAGCAGACTCCTATACAAGCGCTAACATAATCCACCCAATCATCCGTATCTTCTGGGAAAATGAAACCCCCCCGATGAGCTAACAGAAGGCATAGTAATAAACATACCAAAAAAGGAGACCTTTCAAATCCAAATAATTGGCGTGGTATTACTTTATTATGCATGGTAAACAAGGTAATTGCCCAAATAGTTGCCAAGAGGATTTCAGATAAGGTAACACCAGCGCTGAGACCAGAACAAGCTGGATTTAGGCCCAATAAATCCACGATCGACCATATTAATAGTCTCCGGGTAATCGTAGAGCAATCTGTAGAATGGCGTACGCCACTGTATCTTTGCTTCATTGATTTCGAGAGAGCCTTCGACAAGTTAAGCCATAGTGTTATTTGGAGTGCACTTAGATGTAAAAATTAGGGAAGTAGCGAATACCGATACCGATATATCGGCGATACTTCAGATTTTCCGATACATCGGTATTTTACTGTCGATACGACGATACTTTTAAAAAACTTTTCAGAGTTTTTCTTAACAAATAATTTATTTTTGTTCGATTTTACCATGAATTAAATTCACTTCGTTATGTTTTAAATCTTATTAATATCAATTTTAAAAATTAGTAATATTTTATGCTGTTATTTTGTAAAAAAAATTATTTATTTTTTGTTCATTTTACCATGAATTCAAATTCAAGTCGTTGTTTCTTAAATCTTATTCCAGCAAAAAAAAGATACTCCAAAGAAGTCATTAAAATGTAGAATTCGCGATCTGGAAGTATTGCAAATTTGGATAATTTCTAATTAGTCTTGCCATTGCAAGAAGTTCTGTTTTTCCATTACCAATCACCGAATTGGAAGCAATGCTAGGACAAATTTCTTTTTCGGTATTCTATAATGATTTTTCCTCAATGAAAAAGGATAAAAAATTACCCATTTTCACAATTTTTTTATGCGAATTTAAACTCACAACTGTATTTTCATGTAAATTTAAGTGAATAAATATAAACTTAAAAGGCTTTTAATAATTAAGCTATTAAGTTATTTAGAAGAATATTAGTTGATAAATGTCCTTTAAAAAAATCGATTTTTTAAAAAGCATGGCGAGTATTTTTTAAAATTATAAAGGAGTTAAATATTTTTTCTTGCTTTTCTACTAGTTATCTGCATATTTTTAATATAGATTTCATGGAAGCAAAGGAAATGTAGTTCCTTAAAAATTACTTCCAATGTTTTATAAAATTTAAATATTCTCTCTTATAATGTAATTTTGTATAATAAAAAAATTGCACTTGAGTTTTGTTAATCTTAACTTGAACTCAATTTCAATATTCGTATCGGTATCGGAATCGGTATCGGCGATATTTATTTTTTAATATCGGTATCGGTATCGGATCGGCAAAACGGCGTATCGTTACATCCCTAGTAAAAATGTTCCACTTAAAATAATATCACTTATTAAGTGCCTTTACCAGAATGCTAGCTACCAAGTAAAACATGGGAAAACGTTAAGCAGATCAATAAAAGTGGAAACTGGAGTCCAACAAGGCTGCGTCATATCACCCCTCCTGTTTAACACTGTGCTAGATATAATTTTGAAAAAAGCACTGAACAATGGTAAAGGAATAGCATGGGGACTACAAGGTCGCCTAAATGACTTGGACTACGCAGATGATATCTGTCTTCTAGCGCACAGCTTCTCAGATCTTTCAACAAATTTGAGGAATATATCAGAAGCTGCAGTGGCAGCGGGCCTTAGAATAAATACGGGCAAAACAAAAACGCTCCGAATCAACACGACAAATCAAGACTTATTCAACATTAATAATATTCAGATAGATGATGTCAACCAATTTTGCTAACTTGGAAGCATAATATCAAAAAACGGCGGGTCAAGCGTAGACATTGACAATCGCTTACAAAAAGCTCGACAAACTTTCGGTCGATTAGGACCCATCTGGTGTTCGTCATCAATTTCCCAGCGCGTGAAATTAAACATATTTAACGCAAATGTAAAATCCACCTTTCTCTATGGCTGCGAGACGTGGAACGCTGCACCCAGAGACATGCACAAGACCCAAGTTTTTATAAACCAATGTCTTCGCAGAATTTTAAGAATCTTCTGGCCAAGAGTTATATCCAATAGCAGGTTGTGGGAGTATTCCAATCAACAACCTATAGGCATTGAAATAAAAAAAGCGTAAATGGCGGTGGATTGGCCATACCCTTAGAAGGCCGCATAATGACATCACAAGGAATGTCATAGAGTGGAATCCACAGGGCAATCGGAGAGGACGTCCTGTTCACACGTGGAGAAGACAGATTGACGCAGAGGTAGCGGCCATGAATAAAAGCTGGAGTGAGGTGAAAGCGATGGCACAAGACAGGCGTACATTCAACCAATTTATTGAGGCCCTATGCTCCTTATAGGATCGATGGGAATATATTATATTTTATTATTATTATGCTGTTTTTTAATTTCTCGCAATCAAAAAAAGGGGAGTTACTGATTTCGCCCCGATATTAGAAAGTCGAGATTTCATTCTTTGTTTTAAGGTCCCAAGAAAATATTCTGATTATTGGATATATGTATATGTAGATTAAAGAAAAGCAACTTTTAAGGAATTTCCCCAAAAAAACCTAACGTATTTTTTAAATAACCGTACTGAAAACTCCAAGAGAAAATGTTCATCCATTTTTGTGATGATAATTCCCATAATTTGGGGTCAGATCCCATATTCTTGCAGACCTGGCGGTGAGTGGCTTATATACTTACACATACCTGGAGTTGAGTAGTTTACATACTTACACATACACTCTACCTAACTTAAACCACTCAACGCCAGGTATGTGTAAGTATGTAAACCACTCAACGCCAGTTCTGCAAGATTAAGGGATCTGACCCCAACTTAGGGGTTTGGGGCTTTCAGTACGGCTTTTAAAAAAAAAATGTTAGGGTTTTTGGGGAAATTCCTTAAAAGTTTCTTTCCTTTAACCTATAATTAACCCTACTTCTTCTAAAATATTTTTAACATTCATACTAGCGTTTCTAGTTTCCAGGACTTTTCCTATTCCCAGGAAACGGGAAATAAAAGTTCTTATTTTCGGGATTCCCGGAAATTTTTGAAAATTAGTGATTTGATTCAAACGAGCATAAGACAAGAAATGAAATAAAATTTCGTACATATGACTATGGTGGGTACCTAAGTCTTGGGTAAAAAGTTCGAGTCGATCCGCCCTAACCACGGATACTTATTGTAGTTACATTGTGTCCCATGTAAAGGTCACTGCAAATTAATATAATTTCACAATTTCTTTCATAATTTTCTTTTGGAAAAAAATTCAGTTAATTCAACCACTTTCATTGAAAGGAAAAGTAAGATTAGCACTGAGTGGGTTAATAGTAAAAACGGCTTTGGATAATGACAGCATTATGTTAGAAATGACATTTATTTGCTTATACAATTCATAACAAAAATAAAATCAATTCACTAAATAACATAAAATTATGTAAGTCTTCTTTTGCTGAGCTTCTTTGCTCAGCTTACAAATTAAAATGTGCTCCCAATGCCATCAAGATTTAATCCCACTAAAAAGAGAACATTAACGGTCATTTTCACAATGTACGATTAAGAGTTAACATGGACTTTAACGGAAACTTCACCATACACAACTTGCCGTTAAAGTCCACGTTAAGTCTTAATCATACATCGTGAAAAGGGGCGTAAATTGTATAAACGTAAGTTTTTTTATAATAAACTCTTACATCAAAATTGTCCAATGTTTCATCAACTTCTAACTCTATATTAAAATGGGATAGAACTTCTGGCTCCTCTTCGAAATCAGAAAAATCTTCATTTACGATAGCACTTGATGTAGTCGCAATTGATACTCAGTAATATTAAGAACGTTTAAAAGAGAAATAACTTCTCTTGGAAGCTGCAAACTTTTCTTTGCTTAATAACGGTTCTTTAGAGAAATACTGGATAAGAATGGCCCTGTTAAAAACATCAGATATATTGTGTTCTCTAGAGTCTTTTCGTGCATGCTCAATGCGATCCTTTTTATAAAATTTGTTTCTCGCCTCAGAAGCATTTTTTTCAGCGCATCCAAGAGGCACGATTGAGGCTTGTACTATTTATGAACAATATACTGAAATTTTATGCAAGGTCGCTGACATTGGGCACCATTTGTAATTTTGAAAATATATTTTGGCAGTTGCATAACAAAAACTCTTAAAGTTTTCGACAATTAACTCAAAAATTACAAGAAATTGCAATTAGTATGTTTTGCAAGTGTTTTAAAAACTCGATATAACGTTTGTTATAGACGCAAATAGTTCCCGATTGGAAATTGCTCATTGCTCATGGATATGAAGACCCATTTTCAGCCAGAATTGTTGTTGAGTTTCACTTTTTCTCTGTTGTATTAGTACTTTGCCCTCAGCACTTCGAATTTGCCATTTTTTAATATAAAGTCTATATGAAATTCTGAATCTTCTGAATTACGTGGTACAAGGTGCCAGCTACCACACCACTCTCCTCACCAATATAGGGCATTGCTCAGACTAAAATAAAACAGCCAACAACGCCCCACGATTTTATTTTAGTCTGATCAATACCCTATGTTGGTGAGGAGAGTGGTGTGGTAGCTGGTACCACGTAATTAATTTTTAGCTTTTAGTGCATTATCTACATCAATGCTATATTTCATTACAATAAAACAATTTAACTTGAAATTTTTTTAAAATTATTTTATTATTAACATCGGACCAGCACTCAGCAACTGATTGTGCTGGAACTATGAAAATATGCTTAGGATGATGGATAAAGGCAGTAGTGTTTATGGTCATTCGATATAAATTTTGCAACACTGAAAGTGATTGGAAAACTTCTGTAGATACCCTGCAGGAAATGTCTATAGTAAAATTGTATTGATTCACTATTGACTTTGTCACCAGTACTACTGACTAATTGTACCCAGGCAATGTTCTGTGCTGTAGACGTTTAACATGTGCTTGTCATTGAGATTCCACTACTGACATCGGAACTGTTGACTTACTATAGACTAGGTGGTTCTTATGGGACCATATGGACACACCGGTAACAGATATTCACTAGTGCATTTTAATCATTCTAGTCAACATATATGAAACTTTTTACCAGCTAAGAAAAATAAATTAGCTTTTTTATGAAAATTGTTAGTTTTCCGTTCCGCCGCATATATTTTCAACGCATCAAAATGAGACCATAAAAAATCGTTTTGTAGCTGTTAAAAACTTCTCTTCTCATTAAAGCTAATATAGAAAGTGTAGACGAATCGTTGACAACGTCACCAAAAATTCACCAAACTAGTCGACAAAAGTGGTGACTTGGAGACACCTGGCCCCTGCCTTTCTTCAGGGTAGTTTATTGCACATACAAACTCTACATCTAAATCATGAGTTCTCTTTGGAGTGCGTAGTGCGATTGACAGACCAATCGACCAGAAATGGATTTGTAAGAGAATGTTGGTTATGTACTCGTCTTTGTGACGTTGTTATTGCAACCGAAGCTGTACAAGTAGTGCTTTGTAGTCATGTGCTAGGGAAGGCCAGTACATCTGTCGTCTGCCTTTGTGGTAGATTTCTATATTGTTGGTTAGTGCTTTGGCAATGCTCGGCTACTTCGTTCCTAGCTGCTGATGTGGTATGATATTAGGCAGCTCAAGCATCTTAGCAAAGTGTTTATGCATGTTAGGCGGACTGTGTACCTTAAGGCCGGGGCACATAGAATCCGTCGTACGTTATACGTCGCCTTTTTCAACAGACATTAACGTAACGACGGAGGAGGTTGACACAATGAGTACTTTGTTGACGGATATTAAAACAACTGTTTTTTCTTCTCATGTTTCTGCAGATAAATTTGATTTGATTTTATTTATTTATTTTATTTGTTTTTATTGTTTTATTTAATTTTTGGTGCCAAACAGCAGAAAAAACTAAATCGAAACAAAGTAAAAAACCAACTGATAGCTGTCAAAGTACTCGACGTACGTTAAAAGTTAAAAGTTGGCCAACTTTAGTACTTTGCGTTGACGGAAACGTACCGAATGTGACTAAGCTCATAAGAAAACATGTATTTCAACTTAGTTGTCAGTTGAAAAAGGCGACGTATAACGTACGACGGATTCTATGTGCCCCGGCCTTAACAAGTCACACGTACACTTTCAAGGTATCCATAGGGGCGGTGTGAACGGTTAAGTTCTGCGGGTATTGAGAGTACTGCAATTTTGGCCCGTAATGCAGATTCTGACATTAATGTTAGACACAATTGAAAACTTAGAGCATATTCTATTGTAGTAATGAAAAATAGCGAATCTTGAGAACCTCAAGAGCCAAAAACTTAGTTCCGTTTTGTTTGCAAATCTTACAATTTCAAAGTTTTTAGAAATCTGATAAACAAAGATATGAAATTTTATTTTTAATCTTATTTCCATAAACCTCGCTTGCGCCAGATTATACTCTTTCAAAACACATCTTTCATTTTCTAAAAAAATTGGCAAGAGTTTAAATGAAAATTCCACGGCTTATAAAATCTAATTTAAACTACACAATGCGCATAAAAAAGCATTTACCCGAGTTAATAACACAATGCATGCACACATAAAATGTTATCAATATTCAAAATCTAAAAACAAGTCATACATTTATCTCAGAGCTTATAAATGTGTGTACAAAATTTTAAAATTTCAACCATCAAAATATTTAAAAAAAGACCACAAAGTGTGGGAAATTTCAAATAATATTGTTTACGATTTCCTTACACACAATTTACAGTGTGGCTTTTCTTCTTGCATTTTAAAAGCCCTCCTTTTTTAGTTTGTTGGACTGAATTTACATTATGAAATTTTTCATGAAATTAGTTGCATGAAATTTTGTTTTATAGGCAAGAGTTGTAGAGAAGCAAACGGGGTAGGAAAAATGGCATGACTTCAATTTTCAGCGGATTTTTTTGACACTTGCTTCCTCTTCATTTCTTTCGTTGACGGTTATATTACAAAATTCTTTAAATTTTATATTTTTAAATAGTGTTTTGTATACATTTTATTCGCTGTAAATTTTTTTTCAATATTTAATTAAAAATATACGTTCGTTTGTTCTTATAACAAAACGCACAAACTTTATTTCAAAAGAAAACTATCAAAAAAATTTCAAGACGATTGCTTGAAAGTTTCAATGTTTAAATAGACGGTGAAATACGTAGCAACTTTACACATAATTGAACAAAATTTCAAGAAAAAATTTCATAATGTAAATTCAGTCTTGGTTAGAAAAAATGCATGAATTGAAATTTGAGGTATTTTTGATACTTCGCTTTGCTATTTTCGTACTCTGGGCACTAAGCATGTATATAAACGTCAAAAAAGGCATGAAGAAAAAAAGTCATAATGTAAATGTACATGACTTTTCGTAGGGTTTTAAAAGACAATTGTAAAAAAGGCAGGCTAAAAAGGCATAGTGTGAAAAGACACTTACACTCACCCACAGACACCAAAAGGATGAATGATTTAATGAAGAAGGCACGTGACAGACAGGGGGTGTTTAAATGAATCAGTTGACAAAATGAAAATAAAAACCACAACTGTGTTCCCAATACCCAAGTGACAACATATATCGACAATGAATGGTTCCAACATTGTTGAATACATTAAATATTTCATAATGTGGCATTAAAATCGACATATACGCTCAAACGTATGTAAAAATGCGACGAAATTATGTTAAAGTCAACTTGCTAACAATCGTGTAAGAAAGACGTATGACCTCTACCGATTGGATGACTGGCTGCAGAAATGTTTTAAAGGAAGTTTCAGAGGCTTGAACATCAACATCAGCCACTATAATATAATGTTTAATGGTAATTTTATTATTAATGCTGTTGTGATTACATGCGTTTTACACGCAATTACGGACACAAACAACAAGGACAACGCAGGAATCAAAGCGCAAATTTATGCAACCATACGAATCATTTGCTTAAGCCAGTGTTACTTAAATTTTTTTACCATGCTAGAAGGGTTAAAGAAAGATAACAAAACAATCTTCAATTTAGTATTTCATTTTTAACATTGCATGACATTTTTTTTATATATGTACATATGTATTCTACACAGAAAAATTTAAATTCGACTTTCAGTAAAGAAATTCAGTGAATTGGTAAATATTTTGTATTTAAACGGATTTATAAATAAAGTTGTTTACTCAAACAAAAATGTCTTAACAATTTTGCTGAAAAAACAATTTTTTTTTTCAGATAAAAAATTATCTTGCTAAAACATTTGTTTAAAATTGCCAAAGCAAATAAAGGCTTTATTTATTTAGCAAATTTATAAAAAAAAACTTTTTGTTCGCTCTCAGAAATCTTCAGTGATCAAACTTGCTACAATTTATATTTGATATTGATTGATACGATATTTTGCATTTGCTCTTTCGTAAGATGATTCGCACCAAACACTGAATACCGCCAATGTATTTTTACACCAAAGTAGTTTGGTCACCATTCAGGTGGCTGGCCTCATGTATTTAAGGGTTAAATAGGTTAAAATTAATTATAAGCTCTAATTCTATTTGACTACCATTTCTATTATTTCGCTTAAAACCAATCGGCTGACTGGGAAGAAATGGATAATATTTCGTGTTAGAATATCTATAAAAGCAGGGAGATGTATTTTTATTCAAGCGAACACTGAAGAAGGGACATAGCCTAAACATAGCTTAAAATTGACGTGGAATGACGGAGAATCATTTAAAATTCAAGAGATACATTTTATTTTATGTGGTTGACATCAATTTCCAAGATTATTTTCAAACTAGCCCTCTGTTGGTTACATAGAGTAGTTGCAATCTAGCCACCTTTCTGTGCTCCATGGAGAACTTACATACACTGATAGAAAGACCGTCATAACGCTGATGTAATTTGACATCATTGTTATGTCAAGTGTCTTCGTTTTTGACCCCATGACACTTTACATCAGTGTGATGTCAACCTTTACATCAGCTAGTTTCCAATGCCAAGATGACAAATCTATCATAAATGCAATGCCACATTGACATTATAAAATATCATCAATATGATGTCACTGATAGAAAGACTGTCATTACGCTGATGTAATTTGACAACAATGCTATGTAAAGTGCCTTCATTTCTGACTCAATGACACTTTACATCATTGTGACGTCAACCTTTACATCAGCTGTAATCAATAGAACGATTGTAACACATATATATTTCTATTTTCTTACTTTTACTTGTTTCTATTTTAGTTTTACTTTTAGTTATTTAATTGTTTCTTCTTCACATTTATAAACAAATGCCTCTACCATTTCATCCAAAACATCGGCAGCACAAAGTCAAAATTATTGTTGATGACTAAATGCCATCAATATGAAAATTAAGTGTCATCAATATGATGACAAGTGTTATCAATATGATAACTAAGTATCATCAATATGATAACTAAATGCTATCAATATGATGATCAAGTGTCATCAATATGAAGACTAATTGTCATCGATATGATTAAAAAGTGTCATACTAACGTTTGCTTCAATGTTTTGTCTGTGCGTGCACTGGCTTAGTTTTTAAAAAGATTTGCATATATTATTATTAGCTTTGGCATAGTAACGATCAGGGCTCGGCCTTTCATGCCAATGCACTTTTTCTGTGCTGATAGATAAAGACGTATTGACTAATTATCTATGCAAATTATCAAATTTTAAGTAGTTTGGCATCGGTTTTTAGTTGCATATTTTTGCTTTTTTTTGGTGGTAAGTGCATATTTTTGCATATTTTGGCGATAAATGCATATTTTTGGAGTTATAAAAATTTGTTAATACATATTTCAAAATTTAAAAAAAAAATATTAATAGGACGATTATGCGTGGCAACCGAGCCTCAGATGGGTTGGCAGATACTACTGATGGCAACTGGCAACTGAGATCTGTCAATTTCAGTTGCTATTTAGTGCCTTTCTGGCAACCATTAATTTTCAGTTGCCGACTGTCAACTCAACTAAAGTTCAATATACCATAATTGTATTGTTGTTTTATGTTTCTTAGTATAATAATGAACAAAAATTAAAAATATATATTTTCATATTATTTTAGTTTTGGTACATTGTTCGTATGTAAATGCATATTTTTGCGCATATGTTTCATTTTTACGTGCATTTGTTAAGCGCTTAAAATCAATTATTTTTACCGAGCCATGGTAATGACGATAAGCGCAGAAACCGCAAATATACACTTGCATGTTTTTTCCTGTGCGATATATGTAGGCACAAATAAGATATTTATACGTTTCAGAACTTTTAAGAATTTTTGGATCGATTTGTTAGTGAATATTTTTGCATATTTTATCCTTTACAGCAGGTTTTTGCATATTTTACACTTAGTAGCATATTTAAGGAATTTTTTCTATTTTTGTGGCATATTTGGCTCTTTTCCTGCATAGTTTTGTTTTTAAAATTTTAATATGCTCATACAAAAAAAAAACAAAAAATAAAAAGTCTGCCATCGAAAATTTTGAAATTTTTCCACATATAAAAATTTTTTCTTTTACGATTTTAAATTTACTCTAATGTATTTTTCCCTCCAATTTATTACAGATTTCCTTAATTCCAGTAATTTATTCCCAGTTAATTCGCAGCTTTCAAAGTTTTCAGTTATTTCTGGTTTCCCTGATGATAAGTGTACATCAATGCAATGTCATGTATTTTTAACTTTTAAAAATCTGTTTGAATACAAATATAAAAAAAATTAAACAGTAACATATTGAGAAGAATTCCTTAATGCGTTATTTATCGTCTTTCTGGTCTAGCAATGTGGATGAAATAACTCTGCGAAAAAACCGACTTCAATGCAAAGATCCCATTGAACAGATTTCAAAACGGACGCAATTTTGCGTTAGGTCAAATGGTGTGTACTTCTACTAACTGTGTGTTCGTTCGCAATTTTTTATAGTACCAAACCTTTCACGCCCTTTCAAATAAAAAGATTTTGAAATCGGTCAAGAAAAGGCGGAGTTATGCTATAATTAATATAACGGCCTACCACTTTTTCCACCCCATTTCCACTTCTGTGGGACCAAACTTCAAGCAAACCCTTTCAATAAAAAAAATTATTTTAAATTCGGTTCAAAAATGACAGAGTTAATCATGACGGAGCAAATTTCCCCACCGATTTACAAAAAAAAAATGAAACCAAATCGGTTCACAAATGACAGAGTTAAGAAAGTGGGAGCAAATTTCCCCATCGATTTTTGAAAAATATTACAGAATAAAACTGGAGGCAGACCCTTTCAATAAAAAAAAAAATAACAAATTAAAAATCAGTTCATATGTATGTACATATATGTCAGCGTTAATCATGGGGGAGCGAATTTTCCAACCGATTTTCGAAAAAAATTATGGGCCTAGGCTTCAGGCAACCCTTTTTAAACAAAAAAAAAAAAGATTTTTGAAAATCAGATCACATCTGGCAGAGTTAAGAATTGAGGTGGAGCAAATTTCCCACCGATTTTTGAAAACAAAATGGGGATGTGGTTTCAGTTTCCTCACAAATTTTGAAAAAAATGTTATGGAACCGAGGTGCGGGCAAACGTTTTCAAACCAAAAAGAACTTTAAAAATCGGTTGACAAATGACAGGGTTATGCGTAGGGGACCAAACTTTCCCCGCCGCCACCCATTTTCGAAAAAAAATTATGGGACCAACCTGCAAGCAAAACCGTTCAAACAAAAAAATCATGTTGAAAATCGGTTTTTAAATGACAGAGTTAAGCGTTTTTTGAGGGGGGAGGGTGACGGGGGTCATATATCCCCACTTATTTAAAAAAAAATTACGGGACCTTTAAAAAAATAAAGAATTTTGAAAATCCGTTAAAAAATTACAGAGCTATGCGTAGGGAGAGTTTCCCCACCGATTTTCAAAAAAATTATGGGACCTAACAGAAAGCAAACCCATTCAAACCAATAAAGAATTTTTAAAATCGGTTGACAAATGACAGAGATACGCGTAGGGAGAGATTTTGAGCCATTTTATACCCTCCCGGTTCAAAACCCGGACAACAAAGATAGTCTATGTTAATTGCGGGCCAAATATCTATCTGCGTACCCAATTTCTTTTAAATCGGTTTAGCCGTTTAGGCGTGATGCCGTAATAAAAATCTGCAAGCAAACATACACCTCATTTTTATATAATATATGGATTACAAACATTATAACATCCCAGAAAAAAACTTGGTAATGAGTTGTCATTACCCAACAGCATACTTTTCAACCACAAACTACATACCGTCTGAATTACTTTACAGTAGTTGAACAATTACTTACTAGTAATTAAACAAGCCATCTATTCTCTTGTTGGCAGAGTACTAGTGTATCTGCTTATCATTCAGAGGATAAACAGTTCAAACCGTGGGGAAGAAAAATAGATTTTTTTAATTGTGCTCATATTTGTGAAAACAAGTGCCAACCCCATAATAAAATAGTTGTGCAGTAGCGTAGTGAGTAAAACACTTAAAATAACACAATAACTGAAAACGGCATAAGTTCAATGCTTAGCACAGGCATCTAATTTTTATTGTGTTTTGTGCATTCACTGCCTTCTAAATATTGAAATTTATAACTTCTTATTTGTAATCAACTGTGGTAATTACTTGCCTCCAATGACATCGCCATGTTAAAGTAATTGGTTAAAATGCCAAAGTAGAAGTAGTGAAGGGTATGTTTTTTTAGCATTTTAGCTCATTACTTTGCCATCAACAATTTTCCTGGGATTGTTTACTTATTTTTTTTTTATACATATTTTACACTTTAGTATTACATAATATGTAACATCGTATTGATGTCATTCCAGTTATAGCATTGATGACACGTAAACTATTAAAAAATTCTATGATAGCGTTTGCCATTAGACTAATGTCAGTTTTCGTTGTATTGATGACATTTGTCATAGCAATGATATCAGAATTATAATGATAGGGCATCATCAATGCGATGATAGATTTTTCTATGAGTGTAGAGCAGTTTTTGAGTTAGTCCGATGTAACGCAGAGCTTTTAAATGGACCAAGCGAATTTCATACATTTGGACTAGTTTGAGACTTTTAGACAGCTGCCAGTTCTTTATGTAGTACTCATTTCCCCGCCATATGGAGTTTTGATGATTTTCATATCTTTAGTGACTCGCAAGATTAAGATAAATCGAGCGACGTAAGAATCATCAAAATCGGTTTACGCGCTTGGAAGATACGATGTAATAAAAAAATATACGAACATAAAAACAAGAAACACGCGAAAAACCTAAAAATTCTTTGGTAGTCGGTTAAAAATAAACTTATAAAAATAATACGTTTAAACTAGCCAGTTTTTTAAATTAAAATAACCGGTTTATTCAAGAATTTGTCATTTAAAACCGGTTGAATAAAATCCGTTCGATCTCCCTACTCTTATATCAACATCATTTTAGATTCATGCAATAAAAGATAAAGTGCTAATGCACAGTTTCACGAGCAATGAAATGTTTAAAAACATATTACGAAAATCTTGGCAAGTGCAGCAAATTGTAAAAAAAAACGCCAAGAAATGTGATGTAAGCTTCTTCTATTAACCAATGTTTGAGAATCTCTGCAAATATTGTCGTTGAAATAGTTTTGAGTTATACATAAATTTGTAAAACTGAGATTTTGGTGATGATGATTGTAATTTTGTAGGGTAGAGCATTAATTACGGCTCATCATTTTGTTTTCTTTACTTGTGTTCGTTTAAAATGTGGAGAGCCAAATGTCGATGAAGAGGGGTTGGAGTATAGAGAAGCAAGTGTTTTGATTACATGTACGTGGTCATGGGGCACGTGTTTGGTCACGTGTCACCACTGCAGCCCACAAAACCAAAAGCGTATTTATTGTTTTGTACAAATTTTGTAATTGAGCTTAAATAACATAAATAAACATACAGATTGGAGAACAACTTGTAGTCTTTCAAAAGGGATACAAATATAAACAAAAATTAACATCTCTCTGTGTAACCACTTTATTGAAAAACAAAATGGTATTATTTCTTAACTTACCTGCCATTATTTCTTATATTCTCAGCCAAGTTAAGATTTATGATGAAAAAATACAATGAAGGAATTAAGCACTTACTCCATTTGTTACGCCATTAGTGCGGAAAATATGACATTGAATTGTATCCCCCAATATGAGTTAAACAAATTATTTATAAGTTTTTCGCAACATTTGAAACAAGTTTGGATTTTTCGTTTCTATTACTTCTTCTTTATTTAATATTCCCAGCGGCATTTTGTATCATCACTTGTTTCACTTGTTTAGTCGCAAACTTTGAAATCCCATTGGTAATACGGCTTTGCTCATATAATTTAATAAAAACTTGATGTGCTTGTTTTCTTGCTTCTAGCTTCCCATCGTTAGGTTGAGTTGATCCTTTTGATTTGAGTACCAGTAAAATAAAAAGACCACCCAGTATGTTTAGTCCTTTTTTTTTTGTGTAGCTTTGGTGCCATACAAGTTGTGTTTATATTAAAGATGGGATCGTGAGTAACGAAGCAAAATATTTTCATATACATACTACTTTGGCTTTTGGCATGAGCAAAATTTGGTTAAATACCGAAAATAGTTCCCCTTATCGTGTTTGGCGATTTTCGCCTTCGACTACGACATTTTTGTAGTATATTAAAGACAGCACAACACGCTACAGTTGTCTTTAATCTATTAGAAAAATGTCGTAGTCGAAAGCGAAAGTCGCCAAACACGATAAGGGCCAATATTTGACCGAAGCAGAGCTTCAAATAGAAGCAAGTATTCTCACCACAATTTAACGACTACAGCTGGTTTCAAGGCTACCTGAAACCTGTATTCGGCTCGTGATAAATTCTCTAAGTGAAGTGCGGCTCAGCGCGGTCTCGTATAGCGTTTCGCAGACCAAAAGCAATTTCGGCCATTACTGCGGAGCCACACGACGCACAGTGCTGTGTTTCATGGACAAAAAAAAAACTATTTTTGTAAAACATACAGGCCTGTACTTCGTTAACTATTCTACTTGGTGCCAATCTGTTATTTTCACTTATTTAGAAAATATAAGTTTTCTAAAATTGCTCTTTTAGCTAAAACTTTAAATTAACACTAGCTTGCAAGCAAAATGAAAGTAAAGAATATTTTTTTTTAATATGAGGTCCGTGAGCATGAATGTGCAATTCACTCATAATTTTTTATTTATTTGAAAAGAAAACATAATTTTATGCTGAAAAAATTAATCATATTATTACTGCTTTATATTCGAAATTTACGGAAAACTTTTACTCATTCACATTCAATCACATTTACACTCATGCACGCTCACCTAAATGAAGTGACACCCACGTGTCCATCTCTAGTTTCAAGATGTCAAAACAGCCATGCCACAAAGTTTTTTCATTTGTTTATGTTAATTTTTAGATTATGACAAGTATTTGTTTCTTTTTCTCTGGTTAAAAAGGTACTCAGGTCTTAAAAATTATAAAATGTTTTTCTGTGTATATAAACAGGAAGAAAGTTTTATTAAAGTGCTTGTTGGTATTATTGTTTTATTAATTACAATGTAGAAAAAATTCAAAATTCCAAGGCTCCAGCGACTAGTGTTGTCATTCGAACAAGAATTATTCGAATATTCAAACAACTTTTTTTCATTTTTGTTCGAACGAACGAAATTTTTAAATTAAAAATAAAATATTTTTCGCAAAGTTTTTGACGAATATTCGAGCAACTTTTTTAAACTACTTTTTATAAAAATTAGTTTACATTTACGAATGTAAATAGCGTTTTAAATTAATTACTTTTTAGTTGTTAACAATAGGATGTGTTAAGTAATCAAATTATAAATACTTGTGTAAGGGGGTTGTTGATGTATTACGTAACTCCGTTAAAGATTTCGTTTTAAATTACAGCATGATCTTAGTTTGAAAATTATTTTGAGGAAGACAATTAGAAAAGCAATAATGTTTTCAAAAAGTGTTCTAAGGGTTAACACGGATCAACAATTTCTTCACTTTTGCACCATTTTCCTATAGTACACAATTATACAAATTAAAAGTCTTAGTGAAGATATAAACATATGTATGACATGTAAACACATATGGGCCCAATGACAAAATATGTAAAGAAACGTTACTTAATTCAATCGAAGAAAAAATATGTAGGAAGAAGTTTGGCTGAGGGAAGAGAACCTGTCACAAGACAAGTCGCGTGACTGGTTCCCAAGCACTAGCAACCGCTTCTAGTTCCGGAGCTTTATATGAAAGGGCCCGGTAACTCTTACATGACGTTGTCATTGGACGGGGTCAATTGACATAATTAAGATACTTAGTGATAGGTTCTAGACCCAAACTTAAGGTACTTGTTCTGTGTATTAGTTAAATTACTGTACTTTGCTCAAATATTTGATTTGGAAAAAAGGCCGCATGTACAGTAGAGTGGAGCGTTGGTGTATGAAGGGAAAAGAAGTCATCCAATAAATTTCGAATACCTCCGGAATGTTGCATCTAGCTAAATTATATACAAAAAATATTTTTTTAATTTCTTGCGACATATATTTTAGCCCTCTACCACGGCTGGAAGCTAGAGAAATTATATGAATTTTACTTTAATTTGCTTCATTAATATAGAAAACAAATTTTAATGATTTTTTTTAAGGCAACACAAGAGGGTTCCACGTAAAAAACATTTTTGTGCCGAATGAAAAAAGTTTAAGATCGAGGAGATCTGATAAAATATAAGAAAGTTATAAGCCATTAAGTGAAAAAAGCTGATTTTATTTCCCATACAAAATTATTTTCAATAAAAATGTTTTTTTTAATACAAACTGATTTAAATTAATTTTGTATGAAAAATAACTAAAAAATAATATAGCTGTTCTCGCTTAAGGGCTAATAACTTTCTTATTTGTTATCGGAATCTAGCGATTGTATCCATCATATGATCGTCACAAAATTATCTTTGAAAAACAGCCCGAAAAAAATATACTTAGTATATTTTTTCATCTTAATGGAGCAATATAAAATTATAGTTTTTGGGAGAAGGTCTAAAAATATACTTTCCTAAATTTTTAATGCCTGTAACTCTATACGTTTTTTATACGATCGGCACAATCAATGTATTGAATGAAAGAATAGAGAGAAATCTATACAACAGTGTGCAATTTATTTTATTTAGTTGAGCCGTACTCGGAATTTTTGCCAATGAGCGAAAAAACTGAAAATAACCAGAAAAAAACTTGTTTTTCGCGAATATTGGGAAAAGACGCATTAAGAAAAATAAATTAATATAATTTTCGTGTTCAGCGACTTTAAATTATCTTGGAAAATCTTTTTTTCTGCAAGATATGACAAAGACTTAAAAGTTCGAAAATTTGCTTCATTATTTCATCTTAACTTTGTCTGAAATCTGACCTTGTATGTATAAAATAGTGGATATTTTGAGTGTAATGAGTTATAACAGCTATAAAGAATATATAATGTTGCATCATATGATGTTTCACAAATTGATCGATTTGATCTCATATTCAAAATCTTGATGCTGCGGTATAGGGCTGAAAGTAGGTCCCAATATTTTTTTCTTTATTTTTCCCACGTATCTAAAAATAAAATTCAACCTGTTTTTGCTATTCGAAATTGAAATTCGCAAAAAAAAATCTGACGCTCCACCCTAATGTATAGTAAGGCTTTTTTGCTAACATTTTTGTTATAATTTTGGTTTATTATCTCTTTTCATCGGTCACAACTCAGGAACATTTTATACCATTCACATTTCCACCAGTCATAGGACAAGTACGTTCAAGACAATTGTTAGAACCATAGAGGGAAAAGAACCAGTCACAAGACAGGTCACGTGACTGGCTCCCAAGGACTAGCAACCGATTCGAGTTCCGGAACTTAATATGAAAGGGGCCGGACATTTTTTACATGCCGTTGTCGTTGGAGGGGGTCAATTGACATAATTAAGATACTCAGGGATAGGTACTAGACCATAAATAAAGCATACTTGTCCTGTGATGGGCTCTTTAATACTAGCTGAATAACTGTAGTTTAAAAAATATTTTTTATTTGGAAAAAATCTGCTTGTGCAATGTGGGGTTTTTCCTAACATTTTTTTTTCTGGTTTTGTGATATGTTGTGATATGACTCTTTCACCGGCCACCACTCAGGAACATTTCGTACCATTCCCATTTTTACCAGTCATAGGACAAGTACGTTCAAGAAAACTGGTACAACATTTCCCGCAGGGAAGTGTAGAATATAATAAAAATAGTGGTTATTCGAATGAAAATTTTTATTCGTTGTTCGTTCCTTGCTCATTTGTTTTTCAATACATTGTTGTTCGCGGCACAGCACAGAAAAAATCAACACAGCTGAACAGTGGTTATGTTGTTTACATAAAAAAAAGCTGATCCTTATGTGTTTTCATTTACTGATTACGATGGCATCATCTCGAAAACTGTTTTATATACAAAGATAATTCTGATTTTATTTTAAAGAGAATACTTGCGGCTACAAAAAATGTATACAACAACGTTTTATTTATTTATTTATTTTTTTTTTAAATGACACACATATCTGCAGGGTATTTTTTCTCGGACTTTAATCAATCAAAATTTGAAAGTTGGTCTAAGCTGGTCTTTGATTTAACATAGCCTCGAGCGTACATGTCTACTTATTTTGGGCCCATAAAAAACCCTATAGTTCAATATGATATTTAGTACTATTTTAAAAATTTTATGTCTCATTCGTTGGTTGTCTAAACCATCTAAAAATTTTCCATTGAAATATCAGGTTGGATGTCATATTGGTGAATGCGAAATATAAAGGAGAAACCGCACTTTTATTGCGAATATATGATACATGTTTATGCAGGAAACAGTTTTCTAAGAGAAAAAAAAATGTTGTTGCCATAGATTAATTACAAAGCCAATGGACCCCGTGTGCATTCATATCCTTACAAAGCAGAATTGCGTAGTTTACGAACGAACAAGTTCAATTGAGCTATTTGATCAATTGAACTAAGGAAACTAGTTCAATATTTCACTTTTCACTATTTCAATTGAACTATGAACCAAAATGAGCTATATCATTCCGTGTGAGTAAATGTACATATGACATATGGTGTGTGTATGTAAAGGGTGATTCATTTAGATGTTTGTTTTTTAATTGTAAATAAAACAATTAAAATAGAATTGGATAATGGAATATTAATTATGATCTGAAAGACGTCTGACATTTACTTTTTAGAGATAATTTCATTTGAATGTTAGTCCCGCATACGATGTAGGTAGACAATTCCAGTTTTCGTTCACTCTTTCCAAAAAAAAATTAATTTTTAGTAAAGAAATCCAATGATTTAGTAAATATTTTATCTAGAAACGGACAAAAAAAGAAGATAAATTCATACAAGAATTTCTCAACAATTTCATTGAATCTCTTTACTGATAATGAAATTTACTTTTTAATGTGAATTATGAGAGCGATCTAAGATTGGACCTTCCGAATGGATCACCTGCAGCATAGCCGGGACCAACATTGAATTGAAAGTATTTTTAAAAAGTAAATGACAGATGTTATTTTTTCAGATCATTATTAAGATTCGGTTATCCAGTTCTATTTTAGGTGTTTTATTTACAATTAAGAAACAAACGTCTAAATGAATCACTCTTTATGTATCTTGATGAAATAAAGCGGCCCATCCATTATACAATATTATTGCATATGTTATTGTGCATATTATTGCCATTTTGACCTATACTATGCAATAAATTGAACAATATTTTAAAAGAACATATTGCCTAATTTTCCTGACAGTGAAAAAGTAAACATAACACTGCACATTGTTGCCACCATATTACACAATTTTCTTTATTGTGCAATAAAAATCAAAGGTCTTTTGGTTTTTGCCATTATATTGTGCCACCTTCGAATATGACATACACATTGCCGATATTATTGTACAATACGAAAAATTGTACAATTATATTGCAAGTGGGTGGGCCGCTTAATATTCGTGTCATTATTAGCACAGAATATGAATACTAGGCCAATTTTTATTCAATGAAGAAAATGTTGATAGCAAAACTGTACTGATTCACTATTGACTTTGTCCCCAGTACTACTGAATCAGTAGTACTGGTTAATTATACCCCAGGCAATGTTCTGTGCTATAGACCTCGGAACCACATTGAGACATTGGCAACAGAGATTCACTAGTGCATATTAAATTAGTGTGGTAAATGGAACAGACACAAAACAAGTCAGGTGACCGCTCCCCAAATGGTAGGGACCAGTCAGAGTTCTAACACTTCCTATGAAGCGAACCAGCCACTTTTACATGGGGATGGCCTAGGATGGGGTTAATTGATACTTTGTATGCACCTAGTAACTTGTCTCTGAACTATCTTATGGGGTCCTAATCGGTGTAGAATAAAATACACTATATATAAATATTATTCTAAAATTCAGCTGTAATTATCGATTAATTTATTTTTTTATTGTTAGAAATCCAAGTAGAAATTGTATTTTATTTTTAAGCGGTGTCTTTGATAGGATTCGAACCGACAACCATTGATAACATAGATAGCAAGGTCTCGTACTGTCAATAAAACAATGACAACTCTCTTAACACATACGATTACTGTGAATTCAACTTACGTGAGCGATAATATTTTTCTCAATTCAACACACTTAAAAGAGCATACATTTTGCACTTGAATATTCTTTAATTTGCAATTTTTTCGCACGCACGATCACTTTAGTTTTAGTTTTTTTTCACTATTTTACACAAATTTTGTGTTTCTATTCATTATATATTTAAAATAATTGTTTATTTTTTTGACATTTGTTTCTTGAATTGTAGTGATGAGTTGAATTTTTTTTTCATTAAACAGTTGTATTTATTTCCTATTTGGGATAAACATGTTTAATACCAAATAAAAAAATTGCAATAAAATGTTAACAAATCAGTATTTTTAGAACTCGAATGTATTAAAAAGCATTCTTAAATCATATTTTCATTAATTATTGCAACAATAATTGTATAAACTTCTAAAATTTCATGTATAAAAATATTAATGCTTTCGAATACTTTTTATTGCAACTAAGTGCGTTTTAGTGCTGTGGGGAATTTTTTATTTCAAACCAATACTGATACAAAATGTTCTACTAATACATTCTTAGACTTAGATTTTTGACAGCACACTTAGGTTTTTGAAGTTTCTGTTTGGCCTCTATGTATCCTATGCCGACTACCTACGGCATGACAGGCAAGTACTCTACCCACTCGACCACAGATGCACTTATATTTCAATGTTATAAATACGAGTTAAGCTGGAGTTAATATCTGAATATAGTTACGGAACAGGTTGCTGAGTGGCATGGCAATCTCATTGAAGTGAGACAATTAATATTAATTAGATACTATGTGATAGGCCTTAGATCCAGGTGCATCGAATTGGTTCAGTGCCGTTTACTACAATAATACAATACGTTTACTACAATACTAGCCGGAGTACCAACTTTGCACAATATGTCTTTTTTCAGCATTCACTACTCCTTATTTTTGGTACCAGTCCCATTTTTTCAAGTCATAGGACGAATACTTTTGAATCATTTGTCACCAAATTTTCCGCAGGGCACATATGCAACTTTTCACTTGGTAAGGCAATTAAATTAAAGTTCTTATTGAAATTTTTAGTTTTGCGTATAGCTGCATTTATTTTCAATAAAGTACAGTTTTGAACACATCATTTGTCATCCCTGCATTCAAGTTCAAAGCATCGTTATGTTGTTAATGTTGATAAATATCACAAAATGTTATTTTAGTTGGCAAAAATTAAGAAACAATTTTTCGAATTTTGGCCAGCTAGATTGAACAAATAATACTCCTTCCTGTGTGCGCCGAAGCACATATCACGACCTCATTCTGGCTTTTTATAAAAAATGTATCAAAATTGATAATATCCGGTACAATGAATGCGTGATACCTCGGAAACCAGAAAAAATTTCGCGAAACAGGTTTCGGATTCTGAAAGAGGGTATTCAAAACATACATGTCCCATACCTAACTCAATTTTTTTTAAATGTTCGGTGGGCCAAAACAGAAATGAGGTTGCGATATGTATATATTTTTTGGCACTCTCTACCATAATCAGTAATTAGAGTAGTGTTATGCTTAGTTAAAGTCGAATTTTTCCGCAGGCTAGCTATTTACTACATTGCATTCGGTTAATTTGTCTTATTTGTTTGTATTTATTATACACCGATTTGGAAAATTAAAAAAAATCGAATTAATAAATAAATCTAATATATAAATTATTAACAAGACAATACATATTCAATCGCATACAACATATTGTAAAGTCGTTAATATATGGGCATTTCCAGGGAAAATTCCACTTTTCGTAACGTAACGCCAACAAGCAATTAAGCTGTATTTCAAAGAAAACCCATTTTTTTACTTCTTTGTAGCTCTACATTTAGTAAAATTTTAGGAAAAATCGAACCACATGGTTCTGAAATACAAGCTTAAATCTAATATGGCGTTACGTTACTTTTCGCTGAAAATGCCCATATACATATTATACATCTTATACAATATAATATAGTAAGTAAACAAAATAGTCATAAATATTTTTTCAAAAAACAAGTGGAAAAATTTCACTTAAAATGGATGGTAGAAAACACACTGCCCGTTAGAAGTTAAGTATCGCATGAAAGAGAAACATTCTTAAGTAGCCCAAGTAGTAAAGTTATAAAATTAGGTAAACATACGCGGTGTAATAAAAACGGATAAAAACAATAAGTATGTATGTATGTAGATGTAACGAAAAGCGAGGTGGAAAGGGAATTTTTAATGGTGATATCGAGCAAACATATGGGCGGGCTGACTGGCTAAATGACTTTAAATGTTCTACTACTTGCTACTGATACATAAAAACAATAAAAATTTATAGATTTGCCAACAAAACGAAAATCAACATACGAAATATAAATAAAAACGCTCTCCCTTTTTCTCTATTGAACACACTTCTAAGGACATTCAAAAGCAGCAGCAATAAAATCATAACCAACACCATGGAAGGACATAATAATAACTTTGTTCAATTTTATAGTTTTCTTAAGCGTATGTTTTTGGCTGTTGTTTAATATTTGAGTTAAAAATATTTGAATTGATTTAAGTGTTTCGATTTGTTTAGAATTAAATAGAGTTTCCCTCATGTTTGAATTTGTGAGGGGAAATATTTTAAAAGGGAAATGTTTTCTGTAAGAAAATATAAAATAAAGAAAACATATCGTCATCTGAAACGCATAATGCCCTAACTAGCATTTTAATAATTTTAATATGCAAATATGAAAATAATTGAGTTTTTCAACAATTATGATTTTTTGTGTGTTTTAGTGATAAGTGTCTCCATAGAATGATGTACCTTTGCGACCCGTTAATGGTAGACATTTAAAATTTTCACACGCAGAGAAAACATAATTACCATAAAAATTTTCTAAAAAAACGTTTGTTTAAAATAAATCTTATTTTTTTTTATACTACCAGAAAATTGTTGTTCGAATTTTATTTAGGCCGCAAACACTGTTGACAACTACCTAAAAGTTCAAGTTTTTTATATATAAATATTTTTGTACAAGGTTAGGTTTAACAGGCTGCCGGTTTCTAAAAACCGGCCTACTTGGGTCCTTTGGTCACTTTGTGATGCCTGGGATGTATAGTAGGAAAGTTTAAGAGGGTTCCCTGCCTATTCCTGAGGTTGGGTCGGTGTTAAACCAACCTGAGTATCGTATGAACGAATTTATTCCCCTAATGTCGCATTCCCCCAGGTCTGCTAGTTCGGGTAGTGACGGATTTCCCAAATACGACGCCCTATTTCTAAATAGCGCTGGACATCGACAGAGGTGCTTGACAGTCTCTTCCTCCTCCTCGTTTTGACAACTTCTGCAGAAATCATTAAAAGGAAGATTTAATCTTCTGGCATGGGCCCCGTTATGACCGCTACGAATATACGCAGCTGTAGACGATGAAGCCCCAGTATGGTTGCATGCTGAATTTTTATTTCCCAGCAAAAATATCCGTCTACCGGAAGCAGGTTTGTAAGGGAGAGATTTCGGTACTCTCCCTTACCAACCTGCTTCTGTATTGCATGATTTTTGTATGGGATGTCCCACTTGGTAGGTCTGGAGGAATGAGCTTCTTTTTGCGCATCTTAGATGCATTAACCTCATGTATTTTTTATATGTATATACTTAAAAAAAATTTTTCTCTTTATATTACAATTTCACCTACACTTGGATAAATTTTTTATTTAAAATTATTTTATGTTGTTTTTATATTTATTTATGTATTTAGTGGTACAAACACAATTGGAAACTATGTTACACTACAATTTACTTTTATTAAACACTTTTTGCTCGCGTATTGGATCAGGAATCGATCCCACGATCTCCGCGTGGTAGGCTAGAACACTAACCACTAAGCTACCGAGGCACATTTATTGTCATACACAATTCAGTGGAAGAATAAAATATCAAATTACGAAGTAAAAATAACACTCGCATCCATATTTGTATCCACTTAAGCGAGAGAGAATGCACTATAAAAAAGTTTAAGTTGAAAGATAAAAACTTCGGGCTTAAAAAACATAAATAGCCGACCACCTTTCTCGTGTGTGTGTTAAATTTCTTCATTCGTTACGTTATTGCAACTTCGTAAGGCAGAGGGGATGCACTATGTGCTTTTGCGCATCTCCGAAGCACTTCTATTTAATCTTAGTGCATCCTTGTACAAAATTTATTTTTCCTGGGGTTTGCAGCTTTTTAGTGGAACTAGTCGATGTCATTTTTTTGTAGGAGGGGGCCAGCCTTGGCGATAGTGTTACCGGGCACCCAAATTTTTGTAAAAAGTCCAAATTAAAAAGCGTTGTACTCAAATTATATTTCATAGTAAGCAAAAACACTGATTCACAAATTTTCAACCATCACCTCAAAGTGAGATGTTTTCTAAGCTAATTTTGGGTCGCTGAACACGAATATGACATTCATTTATTTTTCTCCAGATATTCCCGAAAAACGTGTTTTTTGCAGTTTATAAAGCTATTTCCAAAAATCTTGATAACTGCTTATTTGAATTATGAAAATTTTGCATTGCTGCATAGATACGTTTTTCCTCTTTCAGCCCATACTTAAAATGTGTTGATCGGATCAAAACTCACGAGTTACAGGGATTTAGATTTTAAAAAATGTTATGTTTTCAACGTTATTTGAAAATTGAAAATTTTAAGTCGCTCCAGGAAGGGAAACATTTTTTTTAAATTTATTTTATCTTAAAGTTAAATTTTGTTCCAAGCACAGCAAGAAAGTTGCAACATATTTAGTGAACACATCCAAATTTTAATTTTCATTCGTTGGTCCTCAGATCAGTATGAGTTTTTGCTTATAAGTCTATTACTTTTACTTGTTTGAAAAAGAAAGGTCGAAATATCGCACATCAAAATTACCAAAATAATGTGGAGTTTTCAACACTATATTCAGATTTCAATAATTAAAATTTTTATGAAAGACATAGCAAAACGAGTGGAAAAATGATGCTACGTGGTGTTTTGTGCATATTAAGTTTTTTATATTTTCCAATGACATTTTGCAGTTATATAGGAATTCACGTAATTAATACTCAGCTTCTGAGAATCATCAGAATTCCTAAGAAAGTTCCAACAAACCTCAAAAATAGGTCGGTTTCGAAAGGGTGCAATAATAATTAAATTTGGAACGATTTTCCGTCATCCCACATCAAATTTGGTTTGTAAACAGACCGGTTTCGGCTATGTGCCATCTTCAGTGTTCTATTGAATAGAGCACTGAAGATGGCTCATAGCCGAAATCGTTCTGTTTACAAACCAAATTTGACGTGGGATGACGGAAAACCGTTCCAAATTCAAAAAAACCCCGTCGGAAGAAAAACACAACACGCAATAATAATTATATAATCCTTAAGAACAAATTTTTGTAGAGAAAACAACTGTGGTGCTTTATTGGGCAAAGATTGTCATAAATTCACCATTTAAAAATTTTTTTTGTTAGCTAACAAAGAAACAATTGTTATAATCGGCTGTTATTTGGATCCGATATCTTAAAAATACTGTACCAAGGATGTTAAAAATTGAGAAATTTTAATATTAAAATGAGTATACTTCACTAACTATACAATATAATTGTTTAATTAAAGACATTTTTTAGAACTTTATAAGGTCTATAAGGACACATAAGGACGAAATGACAAGTGTTAAAAAATTTTGCATGACCGAAGTGCACTACTTTGTACTTCATACCTCTGCTCCTGAGCAATATGGGAAGCTCATCTTCGTAAATTGCATAAGAACACTCCTCTGATATCTCTAAATGCAATTTTATATTTATCGGACTATACTCGTAGAGTTAGAAATGGGTGATATATTTCCAAAACAGTATGGCACTTTTCTTATACACATACTCCATAAAATTTTTTTTATTAAAGTTCAAATTCGGCTGTTTTCACTAAATCTCTTGTAACTTTTTGCCCGATGTTAACAATTTTACTTTTTGTACGTTGGAAACAAAATTGTATTTAAGATATGGATCAAAACAAAAATTTTGATTTATTTTTTGTGAATTTTGAAAAAACACAAAAAATACAATTTTTTAAATAGTATAAAGGCTTGTAACTCAGAGAATTTTTATCTGATCAACACAGTATAAATATGAACTGAAAGAGGAAAAATATAGCTATGCAACAGTGCAAAATTTGCTTAATTGAAGCAAACAGTACTCAAGATTTTTGAAAATAGCTTTTTAAATTGCATAAAACACGTTTTTTGCGAGCATCTCGAAAACGCTTTTTAAAAATATAAATGAATATCATATTCATGTTCAGCAGCCCCAACTTAGCTAAAAAATATCTCATTTTTAAAGTGCATTTTTTGTGGCATAATGTAATTGTTCATGATCATGTAAAAAATGATGATGGCATAAATTGTGCTATATTAGAACTCAGAAAATCATTACTAAATTTAAATTGTAACAAGTTTGTTTAATGAAGGTTTCTAAGCGACTAAATTTTTTGCATGCTGTATTCATCAGGATGAATTTTAATGCTGTTGTGGTAAATATACCGTGTGTTAAAACCATTTAATAATGTGCATTGTTATAAATGCTTTTTAAATATTTTATTTATTTTTACAGGTGAATCAAAAAGTTTGTCTGATATATTGCCCTCCTAAGAAAAAAAGTCACATCTCTTTTTGAGTAGTTTGAGATATTTAACTTTTACGTTTCCTAAAATTAAATATTTTAGCAAAATTTCAATTTTACGTTTCCTTAAAATTAAATATTTTAGCAAAATTTCAAAAATGATTTAGAAATATATTATTTTATTAAATTTTATTATCGTAACAAAGAGGGGAAATTTGGATGGTACAGTAGAGAAAATGGACTTATGACTTTCTTGTCTAGTATAGACACCAAAAGAATCTTACGATAACCAAATTATACAAAGAACTTCAAAATGTCCTTGCATTTGTTCACAATAAAAATAGAGTTAATAATTTTGCCCTAATTATTAAACTCGTATAAAACCGCGTTTGCCGCGAAAATGGCGAAAATTCGCTAAAAATTGTTATATTAAAAACAAGCTCTAAAATTTAATACAAAGCGTTAAAGCCGTAACGAATGCCAAAACCTTGAAAAAAAATCGCGTAAATGGCGAAAATTCGCAAAAGGTAACTAATATCGTAAAGATATCGAAGCCGAATGTTAAGTTATACTCAGCTTAAAGTGTGTAAAGCTCATAAATTTGCAAAAAACGCTTTTATCGCGAAAATTAGTGAAAAATTCCAATATCCAAACAGCTTTAAAATGGATTAAAAACTGCTAAAATTGTAAGGAAATCCAAAAAAAGTCTTAAAATCTAACATTTTGGTCAATCATAGTAAGTGGCAGATAGGACTTCTTTAACTAGAAAACACGCTAGAAGTGGTAGATATGACCATTTTGCTTAACGTTTTTCAGTCATTGGTCTTTTAAGCTAAATTCAAAAATCAGAGACTCATTCACGGTTCCGAATCTGCCCTTACTCTATTTTTTAATTTTGACGTTTCTGACTTCCTTTCTTAGGAGGGCAGTATACATAGATGAATAAAATCCTAGAACTATTTTAAAAATTTCTTTAAATTAAATATACATCATACTTTTCTTATTTATTTTATCAGCAAATAGGAAACTCTGCAGGAAAAGAAAAGTCTTAAAATAATATATAAATCTCTAATGGCTACAACCTGTTCGCCTATAAAAATCAAGACATATTAGGCATAAAAATTGCTTTGCAATAATAATGTTACTGACAAATATGAATAAAAAACCCTGATTTGCAAAATACAAAAAATGCTCGTAAAAATATATATTTAAATTTAAGGAACGCATTTTATTGGGTTTCTTCTGTTCATCGTTAAGGTGTTTTCTGCATCATCGGCATTGTTGTTGTTGTAGCGTAACATTTAAAAATTCTTACTTTTTGCTCTATTGACATTTTGATTTTACAGTCGTCACACATGCTGTTCTCGTTTGCAAAATAAGGACGAAACTTCTTTGCAATTATTTAAACACAGTATTGGTGCGTGAGTATATGGTTCGGTTTCCGTTTCCATTTCAATTGTTAATGCATGATGTGTGTGCATATACATACTAGTTCCTTTTTTATCAATAGCAAAATAATGTCATTAGGCTTAAAGGTCGTTTATTTTCTATGTAGTCATCGTATAAAATCTACATGCACATAAAAATATACACAATTTAATGGTTTGTAGCGTATTTTGCTACTATTTTTTGCTTCATTTTGAGGTTATGTTAATCCGATTTAAACATGTGTAGAAGCTATAAAAACTTATTGATATTATTTAATTTCATTTAAGAATTCAAGCAAATAATATTGTGTAAAATATAATATTAGATTTTTTACATTTACTCACACAGTAAAAAATTGTTAGGTTATTAGAAGCATCCCTGCAAACATTTGCTATCGAAACTGTCACTTAAACGTAACAGCAAGAAGTGCAAAACTATCATTATGATAATCCTTTCTTTTCATAGAAGTGTCACCGCTCGGGAAGAAACGAGCAACTACGGTTATACCTACCAGACGAAACTATTTAGTGGAAGTGTTCTTTACATTTTGTTTTTGTTGCTTAACAAATTAGTGTGTCGCTTTTGTTACATTTTGCATAATCTTATAATTAACCCTTTAGTGACTTCTTCGAGATAAGCTTAAAATTCGATAATAATATATTGGTTTTTGTAAAATTTTCCAAATAACATTTACATGTGTTAAAGAAGCCACTTTTTAGAAAGTGTATCAGAAATTGCACTTCCATATGTTGGCAGGGATGCGATGAACGGATGCGCTTGTGTAAGAGATACATGTCTGCAAACTTTTGACAAAGCAACTTAGGTATAATTTTTAAAGTTTTCCTTAGAGCCGAAAAGTGTTCAAAAAAGCTTTTTGTGTGTGGGCTTATAGAAATCTGATAATTAAACATAACACGCTGTTACAAAATAGCGTGTTTTTTTACTCGTGAAAAACGACTAAGTGAGGCGATAAAAACGATTTTTTGGGACTTCACGGTTAAACCAAAGACTATAAATTTATAGTCTTTCGTTAAACGATGTCGAATAGCGGAGGGCTTAAGCTTTCCGCGTATATGTAAAAGATATTATTTTTATTTATATATCAGGATATATCATCAAAAGAAAAACAAATTTTTTTTCGATTTATTAAAGTTTTGTTTATTTTTTTGCAACACTTTGTTTGACAACCTACCCATTTTTCATGTTGTTGAAAAGTGGGTTACAATCACCCATAAATTATTAAAATCAGTTGTGAATTGGAAAAGTTACAATTTGTTAAACAAAATTTCATTGTAAAATAGTACATGCATGTGGAGCTGATCTCAAAATAAATGGTAAAAAATATATTACTACTAAGCTAGTGGTCAGATTTATTTGAAAGTTGACATATCAATAGATTTGGGGACATACCTGCACACTGTGGTTTCCAAAAATGTGTAGGATATGAACTAACGACTCAACAGTGGACTAAAGCTAAATACATCGCATGTTAAAAACTTTTGAAGTCTTGTTGTAACTTTCGCAAATTTCAATCAATTATAAAACTTTTTATATATTTTTGCTCAGCTCGAAAATACGAAGAACATGAACATTATACTGTGACACCTTTTATAATTTAAGAGATATTTGAGTACAAAAATTTATTTTGCACATTTAGCCATAATTTTTTCGCGTTCTTAGAATATAATTGCTTTAGTATTTTATCCATATTTTCCCAAAGCTAAAGTGTATAAAAAGTTTTAACACTCGTCAGGCAGAAAAATTTTACAACGCTTAAAGACGGTATGGGTACAATTGTAGCGTCATATAACTATTTTTGGATATATAAATTTTTATAGCAAAATTATGTCTGTATAAGTCTACGTACAGACCAAACGGCTGGACCGATTTGGATTTAGTTTTTTCTGCTTAACAGGTGACTTGATCGAGAGTGTTCTTAGCTATGTTTGAAGAAACTCGGTCCAGTCATTTAAAAGTTATCACATATTTTTTAGATGTATTCTGTCGAATCTGTGTGTAGGTGACGCCAAGGTGACTGGATCCAAAATATTCTAACCTCTGTTTGAAGAATATTGGCTCAGCCGTTTCGAAGTTATCATCTATTTTCTTCGGCGGATTTTGAAATTTTTAATTTAATGTTATTGTTTTTTTTTTATATGTATATTTTATTAACTTTTAATTTTTGCATGAAACCGGTTTGTGATGAACACTCCAAAAAAGAAACAACCTGTGTTTCCTGCCAACAAACTGAATAAACTTACTTCATGTATTTCAAAAAAACCTTGTTTATATTCTCTTACGTACATTTTTTATTTATGTTCTATTCGTTTCAATAAAAATTTTAGTTTTTGGATTTTGTATCCATACTTTCTTGTTTATTTTTCATGCAAAATATACAGGGGTACAATTGCACTCATACCGCCTTCTGAAGGTATTTACAAAACAAAGCCCTACAATTTGGAGAAAGGCCGTTACTTTTTATATGTTTAATACTTGAAAACTAAACATTATTGTTAGATTTAAGACGTCATGAAATTTCGGATATCTAGTGATAAATCAATAAAAATTATAGCAATTATAAAATGAAAAAGTTACAATTGTATCCCTTCCGCCTGACGAGGGTTAAACTCGGTTGACATTTGCAACAATTAAATTTTAAAGCTTTCCACATGCAATGAGTTTAGTTTTAGGCCACTGTAGAGTCGTTAGTACATATTCTGCAAATTTTCGCAAACTATATTGTGCAAGTATAGCCCCTCATCTATTGATATGCCAAATTTCAAATAAATATAGAGTAGTTTAGCAGTTTTACGTTTTTTTAACATTTATTGTTGAGCAGCTCCAACATTTTTTTAGGCTTTAACTGTATTTATTGAATCTTCAATTATAAATTGCACTAACAATAAGTATTCAAATCTGAAAACTAAAATTGTAATAATTAGTCCAACCACTGCTAGACAAAATATTAGGCTTCAACGGTTGCTTTTTTAGATATCTTACGCCTGTTGTGTTCGGCTGAGAGCAAGAGTGTCTCTCCTTCTCAGCCGAGAGTGCCCTCTAAAGTTAATAATGTTGCGGGCTAGGGATATGTTGTCACATGTTTTGAGAACTCAGTCTTTACTAGTGGAACATCTAGATCTTTATGAATACGCTGGTTTCTGACATACCAAGATGCCACTGTAATCAAATGAAGAATTTTATTTTGTCCCCTTTGAATTTTGTCTATATTTGATGCAGAGGCGGTGCCCCATAACTAAATACCATAGCACCAGGTTGGTTTTATTATTGTGTTGTATAGGAGAAGTTTCGACTTTATATCTCTAAAGGGGCGGAGGCACAAGACCCCAAAATTGTTCACCTCGGCCGTGTTGCTGAGCTTAAGTTTCGAGCTTCGACTTTATAACTCTATAGGGGGCGGAGTCACAAGACCCCAAAGTGGGTCACCTCGGGCTTCTGAAAAATTTAAACCTATGCCAAGCTGATGTTCTTGATCTGATAAAAAAGAGCTTTTGCACGCAGAGTCCCCTATCTAGGAGGTAAAAAAGTCAAATCTTTTCCGATTTGCAAACTCTTTTTTTCGTTGATTACTAACAAAATTATTATTATTATTATTCTGACAAAATTTTGTTCAGAAATGGCTACTCATTAAAAAAATGCGCTAGTTCCCAACAAAATTATCTGCGTCCGGCGAAAAATATCCCATTTTTGGAATTTTCTAGAATTTTTTTGAGAATTTCGAGGTTTCCAGAGGCAAATCCTATTATTTTTTTTTAATCGGAAAAGATTTGCAAGCCCGTGGTCGAAGTTGGGTAAAGAGTTAACATATTAATTTTTCGAATATCTCCTAAACTGTAAGCGGAAACCCATAAATGTTGTAGACTTTTTTTACCTCTTAGATAGAAGAATCTACGTGCAAAATCTCTTTTTTATCAAATCAAAAACGCCAGCTTGGCATAGATTTAAATATTTCAGAAGCCCGAGGTGACTAACTTTGGGGTCTTGAGGCTCCGCCCCCTTTAGAGATATATAGGCAGATTTTATAAAAAATTTCGTTTCTAAACGTTTCAAATTTGTATGAAAAGTAACGCAAAAACGTTTGAAAAAAAATTTTTTCCATACAAATTTCAAAACGCAAAAAAGTCGAAACTCTAAACTTAAGCTCAGCAACACCTCTTTAAATGCCGTATGATTTATTTATTTAAAAAAAAATTATATGAAAATTTTGTTTTAAAACGTATTTCAAACGTTTTTTATTTTCTATGAATATGACAGATATTGTTTTCTTTTTTCGCTTTTTGGCCAAGTTATATGTTGTGTTGAGCAAAATGAGGTTTATAAAAAATAGAAATACCAGGTTTCCAACGCGAAACTTTTATCCCCAATAAAATAAACTCGCGCCGTTAAGGTATTTTAATAAAAAAAGAAAAGCATTTTTTAAAAAATCTTCATAATTATATGATCATACGATTCTATCATTTAATTCTAATTTACAACATTCCTCACTGTCATGTGCATGTGTTGTATGGATATATTTTTTGTGCAATATACTAGACATTTCGTTTTTGCAACAAATGCAAACATTTTGTGACATTTAATGGCTGATAGTCAATCAGTTTTCATTAGCAGCGCATTCAAACAAAATTTGAACTTATTTAGGCTATAAATTATGTACAACTTGTACATTCTTAAATACAAATGTATGTCTAATCGAATAGGCAATTGTATAATGGATTCAAAAATATGCAAATGTCTAGTTTTGTTTAATAAACAACAGCAACGTGAAATAGAGCCTGGCACAAGGCAGTATACATAGATGGCAAATTTCAAACATTGCTGCAAAATATTACCATTTCATGGTAAGAACGCTGAAAAAATAATCCCTTAGAATGTAATCTTTGTAAAGCTGTAGTTGATTTTAATAAATATTACATGTTTGTAAAGAGTGTTGTAAGTGGATTGTTTTAAATCGATTCACCATTACGAATTGATATGTATGTATGTACGTATATTTTTGCGCTTTTTTGAATTTTTATTATCGCTATCAATTGCTGTAAAAATAATAAAAAAATATGCAGTAGTAGTATTTTTGCAAATTGTGCTGTACAAGTTATTCATGCAAATTGCGAAATACATATTTATGTGCATATGCACATAGTTTTTTTTTCGCTAATACTTTTAGAAGTTGTAGCGGACATAAGCGAGAAAATAGATCTTTAGATATTTTAGAACAGATAAAATTGAACAAATAGAAGAAATAACGTTTACCAATTTATAATCCCATTGTAAGGTAAAAAGATGGGCAAGCTGGATTGTTACTTTTATGTAGTTTGGTACTAAAAATACATAAAAGTACATAATGTATACAAGACCTGACAGCTAAATAAATTAATTTTAAAAAAATTAAATTTTGAAATGTATAGATATAAGTAAATTGTTAAAGTTGTAGCACTAACTAACTGGTTTTAGTCCAACAATTTTCAAATTTTTTCATTTAAATTATGAAATAACTAAAGTATCTATTACACTGCTTTACAAGCAAAACGAGAAAAAATGGAAAAATAAATCATATTGGCCATTGTCCAATTTGTGTTTTTCGATGGATACTTCCCTTTAATACTTTTATACTTCCAGAGCCAAAGGCTAATTCGATTAAAGTGATCCATCGACATATGTTTTGTTTGGAAGGCTGCAATATTACGCGTGGATAGTTGGCTTTGATCGTTTGTCTATTCGGAAGCTGTTTTGTGCCACAAATAATAACAAAATCCATAGTTAAAAATTTTTATTGCACAGAAAAAACTAAGTTTCATTTTCTGTAAAGGAATTCAGTGAAATAGTAAATATTTAGTCTAGGAACGGACTTACAAACAAATTTGTAAATATAGACAAAAATATCTCAAAAATTTCATTGAAAAAAAAGTGTTTTTTTCAGTGAACAAATTGTTTAAATCTATAAAACAATTTGTCTAAAAATATTTACAAATTGTAAACTACAAAATCAAACAAAAAGATTTACTAGATTTTCTGGAAAATATCCAAAAATATTTTTGTCTGAATTTATAAAGCAATTAGGCAAAAAATACTAACAAATACTAAACAATATAGTTTGCTTAATCAAACAAAAATATTTAGTGGATTTTTTATATATATCAATAAAAATTTTTGTCTGGGTCATCATCATCATCCATTAAGCATTTATGAAATTTCACTTTGTTAAATGTGTTCAAGTCTGAATGTTTATCTAAAGACTCTAAAAGAATGAATGAGAATTAATGCAACGACATTAACGAATTGATTCACTCAAAAATCTTCAGTGAATAAACTTGGTACAATTGTATTCGTTTTGCTATCAATGTCGTTGTTGTTATTTATGTGCATGTCGTCATCGGGGTTGTTTTTTTTACAGCACAGTTTTTATTGTTGGTTTTGGTGTTTGCGTTCTAAATAAAAGTCAAACAAACAATTCATAGATTATGGACAGAACATTTACTGAAAATTAAAATTATTTTTAGACAAATTTTTGTTTGAAAACTTTTTGGTGATAATTTTTTATGTGTGGAATAGTCTATTCGATTTAAAAAATTTTGAGCCATAATGGAACGAAGTCGTATAGAAACTAAACACTAAAATTTAAATTTATTAGCAAATCCTTTATTTCATATTTTTTGTTTGTTTTTTTAACCGGCTTCAAAAAAAGGAGAAAGGTTATCAATTCGTCATGTATTTTTTTTATGTTTGTTTCCTCAAGAATCCGCCATTTAGGAACTGATTTCGTATTTTTTTCTCAATTCAAAAGGATGTACTTCAATATAGGTCCCGTTGGAAAGATTTCTGTAGGATGTGAGAGGATGAAGAGGAGCCAGAAGCCATCGAGCATATTTTCTGCCATTGCCCGAGATTGCAATGCCCAAAGGCTTAGGTGGCTAAGCGGATGTTTTCATGAGAGCATGAAAGCGAAGTGCAAACTGGAAGATATCAGTGTTACAGTACCACAGTGTTACAGCGTAACCTAACCTATTTGCCAATATTTCAAATCAAGATAACACTGTTACAACACTACCATTCGTAACCTAACCTATTTGCCAATATTTGCAATATAAACTTGTAATTCATCCCTCTATTTTTAGAGTCAGTATTACGCATCTTAACTTAAATGAGCTATTAAAATTCAATGATTGCACTCAATAGATAAAAGAAGATAAATATACATACATATGTACATTAAAGCGACTCATGGAAAAAAATGTAGCAATGCGTTATTTCATAAAAACCAAAATTTTTAAGCGTTTTTATTAAAGGTTCTACTTATATTAAAATTAATTTTACTCATTTTTAGTAACTATTATGTATTTGATTTGAGGCATTGATGTTTAACAGATGATGGCATCAATGGTAAAGTTTAATGTAGCATTTATGCAGCTTGAAAAGATCCTTCAAACGATGTAATTTTTGTTATATGTTATCTTGGGAGAATATATGAAAATATGCAAAAAACTACAAAAACAGACTTTTTTATACACGGTCCAGCTCACGGGCGGTCATCGCAAATGTTTTGGGAAACCTCATTAAAAACACCCATCTTTTATTTAAGAGGGGGTAACAAAAGCACGTTTTTCATCTTCATACAAGTCGAGTCGCTCTAATGTACATAGATACTTCTGTACATGTGTTTGTGCTTGCATGAGGTAACAAGGTAGTAGTAGTGTAGCAAGAATACAAATCTAAATATTGCCGTAAATCAGAACTAGACATTCTACTGATACAGATACAGATACCGACGCTGCTGTTACTGTTGGATGGCATTTAGGAGTTGATACAGCCGAAGTATTTTTGAAAGCGATATTCTCTGTGGATTCTCCTTCACTTTGGTTATTGCTGTTATATTTATGATGGCACATCATATATCATTATCTTCAAAATGGTGGAGTAGCACGCTACTACAAACAGGAACATACATATCATATTTATGTACATAAAATATGCAATAACATACATATGTATATGCTTATGAATGTGTATGCATGAATGAGTGAGCAAACAGGTATTGCAAATTCTTCTCATTTATGCATATGAAAATTTTAAATTTAGTCGATTGGTTTTATGCCCATTTGGGGTAGATATGTATGTACATTAGGCGTCCATTATTTCCCAAGTTGGTTTTTTCTTTGTTATCGCTCGCTAAGTTTTTAGTTTGTAACATTTCCAATATAAAATTATATGGAAATTTAGAACTTTTTGCATTTAAAGTTTTTTCTCTGAAACAAATAAGATCACCGCAATGACCAATACGTATCTACTGTATGATTTATTGATAATTTCACTACTTCGAAAGTTATTTAGGATTAAAATTTTGACCATAGTGGATATTAAAGTTTATAAAAATTGTTGTTTTAAAAAAATTCATAAAATATAAGAAATATACGTTATTTTTCTACCAATTTGATTGCAATCACATGATTTCATATTAATGATTGCTACTTTTTGATTGGAATCAAAATCGTAAATTTCAATAAAAATGATTGCAATTAATTTTTTGAAATTAATTTCTATATTAATTGATTGCAATAAAATCCAGTGATTGCAATCAAAATGAAATCAGAATCAAAAATCATCGTTCTCTTCAAATGATACTCATTTTTCTAGAAACAAAGCTTACTCTGATAATTAAAAAAAACTGCATGAAATAGCTAACACTATAGTAGTGATTTCAGGGAAATTGATTGAAATCAAATTATTTCAATAAAATTTGATTGCAATCAATGATTTAAAAAAAAAATGATTTCAAAATGATTGCAATCACAAAAGATTGCAATCTTGACATAATTTCAGCTTGAAATCTGAAATCATTTTGAAATCAAAGATTGAAATCAATTTGATTGAAATCACTTTGATTCCAATTTTTACAGCTCTGCTATCTATATACTAATAGAAAAAAAAGTTTTTTTTTATTTTGTACTAATTTTTTAAAAACAAAAATTTTTATAAACTATGTGTTATATCCACACCCTAACGTACATACATTTATATAAAATATGTTTATTGATAGGGAGACGGATACTCTTGCATGAAGATATTTTGTAACAATGTACTGCATGTTTAACAGAAAGTGATTACAAGAGACAATATATCGCGACCTTAGTATTGGTTTAGCCCATATGCCAAAAAGTCGGAATGGAGAAAAACAACAACGAACATTTACATAAAGTTTTCTCAAAATATATCCGATAGAATTTTTTTTATTCTCAGCACTGCTTCCGTCATATGTTTGGAAGAAAAATGTACATTTTTGTGAATTTTCATCAATCCGATTAGAAATTAACGTCTTTTTACTGAAAGTAAAATATCTTGTTTTGTGCTCCAGTAACCAAAAATTTATCAAAAATGATGATATCGAGCACAATGAATGCTTGATATCTCAGAAACCAGGAACAATTTCGCGAAACAGTTTTTGGATTCTGAAAGAGGGTATTCAAAATATATATAACCCATACTTAACTCAATTTTTTTTAATGGTCGGTGGGCCAAAACAATACTAAGGTCGCGATATGTACATATAAGTTAACATATTATTTTTAATAAAAGTTCAATTGCTGACACATTTCCGTTAGTTGCAATTAATAATTATTTTACTTACTTTAATAAAATTCAATCTCCTCTGTCGCAATTCAATTGCTGACACATTTCCATTTAAATTTTAATTCACGAATTTTTTTGTTACAACATTTATTTAAAGTGCTGACGACCTATTTGCACTGAATGCAATTGGAACAGCTCACGTTGCATTTCAAGGTGTTGATTGCTGTCCGACAATTCTTAAGTTTTTATAAAGTTTAATATTAAGTTTAGAAAATAATAATAGCAGTAGTCAATAATAAGAAGTCCGAATAAGAAGACATAGTCTTCCGGCAAATTAAATAATTAGAAATAAGTTAATAATAAGAAGTCCGAATAAGAAGACATAGTCTTCCGGCAAATTAAATAATTAGAAATAATAAAAGAATAAAGAAGACATAGTCTTCTCCTCTAAATAAATATAAAATTCTTTTAAAAAAAATTTAAATAATAAAGAATTTTATTTACTTATATAATTAAACACAATACAAACATATTTGGTTTCATATACTCTTATATCGATAGTTATTCGTTGACAACACATAACTGATTTTTTATTATTTTTCACAAAACGCAGAAAACGTTATATAAGTCGCTAAAAAACTTTCTTATCCTCAAAATAATAAAATGCGAAAATAGTTAAGAGTATCTACTAAATAATTTGCAGTCATTTTATTTTGTTGCTAGTATCGCTGGCAGCCTATTTATTATGTAATTTCTTCGACTGAAAAGATGTAAAAATCAGTTACGTGTTGCCAACGTATGACCATAGATTTGTGTTTTATAACAAAAATTGTAGATATAAAGAACCTTTGCAGCTAAATATTTCTTTTAAAATGTTTTTCTTTATTTGTTTCCCTGCAAGTATCGTGAGTAATTCGGCAGGCTTACTATTTTAGCACTCTTTTCTAAGCTAGCACTAGTCTTCCAAAAAAATACTAAGTGCTAGTTTAGCACTTTTTTAAAATTATTTGAAAATTATTTGGTATTTGTTGCACTTTGTATTTTCTTAAATTCATAAATTTTAAAAGATAATACCTCGAACCTTAATAATGAATCAAAATTAATGTTTGATTATCCATTTTGAATATTATTTTTCGCTATAATCACGGGAAATAAATAGCCGACAGGAAACAGTACGAAGTATTTGCTCGCATCAAGTTTGTTATACAATAAATGAAACTAATTTCTTTCTGGAAGATATTAGTGCAGCTAAATTATTGCCCTAAAGAGCTGTTCAATACTAAAAAAATACTAAAAAGTAGAAATGGATTGAACTGGAGCACAAACTTGCAAGCTTTGTTTATGAAAATTCTTTGCAGGACTTGGCCAATTATTAGATTTCGCTAGAATAGATTTATTTATTTTAATCGGCTTGGTAAAAATCAAACTCAGCTCTAATTGGCCGAAATAGTGTTTAAACTTTCCCAGATATTAAAATAAATTAAATTGAATATACATGTTCACTGATTTTAACACTTTTTTCTGAGCTGTAGAACATTTTAGCACTTTTGTCCAGCCATTTCGCTTTTTTACTCTTTCATCTTATGACAACACTGTTATACGGTGAAGGTATGTGAAAAAGCTAGAGCTACTCCAACGAAACCCCAAAGGTAATCCATTTAATATTTCGATATCCTACTGTTGGATAATACATACTATCTTTTGGGCGAGGATCCTGAATAAGAAACAAAAGGACATTCAAGTATATCTATTATTTCTACTGGTCCTGCTATAAACTTTTTTATTTCATGTACAATTTTATCATGCCCTAGAGGGAAATTAACCTGTCACAAAACAGGTCACGTGACTGGCTCCCAAGGACTAGCAACTGGTTCGAGTTCCGAAACTTTATATGAAAGGTACCGGTAACTTTTACATCTGTTAACGCCTTTAAAAATTCGAAAGTAACTTAGAGGGAAGAGAACTATAGAAGAAGCTTACAATCTAGGCTTAGACTAGAGTTCCTTCCAATGAGCCAATTCATTTGAGCTGCTTTTAATTTCATTTGGGTCACCTTTGCATTAATGTGGGACTTCCATGTTTGGTTATTTATTTGTATAGGTGGGCAGGTTTCTCTGCATAATGTAAAGGTAATGTGTAGACATTTTTGCTCGTTAGTTTTAATTCGCCATTGTTCCAACTAGGATATATACTCTTGCAGTTTGCGGGAAGCTTCTTGATGGCTTTTGTGAACACTTAAAAAAGCTGTATCATCAGCGAATGTTGATATGTGTATATTACTGCTTACCGGCAAGTCAGAGGCATATATCAGATACAATACAGGCCCGAGGATGCTGCCTTGAGAAGCTCCGGCTTGAATCGGTTGCATAGAGCTTAGAAAATTACCTTCCTTTGCAACAAATTTTCGCTCAGTTAAGTAGCTTTCTAAAAGCCTAAGAGTGTTTGCGGGTAGGTTTTGCTGTAGTATATGTATTAAACCTTCGTGCCATACTTTATCAAATGCCTGAGAAATATCGATGAAGAGCGGAGAACAACATTTCTTCCTCGATTGTTTTTCTAACCACATTCACGAGTCTATGTGTTTTTGGTCAATCGTGCTATGGTGTAGCGAAACTTTCCATTCTGCGGGATAGTATTTGAGGCGCAAAATACCGTTGAAAATAAATAGGATTACCCATTTTACGGTATATGGTAGCTCTTAGAAAATTTTATTGCTTATTTTATCAGCGCCTGCAGCTTTTTTTGAATTTAAGCCCGCAATACAGTGTTCAATCTCGAGGGTGCAGTTGGCTGAATAGCTAGCGCGTTTGACTACAAACCCTGCGGTCTGAGTTGAAGACTAGTTTCAGGCAAGCCAAGAACATCATGCATTTTTCTGATGCGCATTGGTGTGTTATTGTGTCGGTTGTTGTTGGACTGTTAAAGTGATGAAGGCATACCACTGATCACTTTGGCAGTACCGGCAGCGATCAATGCTAACATATCCTAATGCACTTCACAGCACCCTCCTTCGTCGGTATTGTAGCAGATACGTCGGCGAAGTAAAAAGAACTAATAAAATTGCTACGCAGCTTAAACAAATTAATGCCTCTACTTGACAACAGAGCGGCTGCAACACTGCTCTACAATATAAAAAACGCGCAATGGCAGAGTTGTTAATGAATTAAGCTACACTATCCCTTTCACAAAGAAGGTAACACATTAATTAATTAACTTGTAGGCATTAATTGCCTGATTGTGTTACTTTTCTTTAAAAAAAAAATAAAATAAAAAATCTAACGAATATTGAACCTCAAGGTAACATCTGGTATATAGACGACTGGTGGCAGCTCAACTATAGTATCAGGCGTATTTGGAGTAAATACTTTCTGCAAGTGGCTTACAAACAGTGTACCTTTTCATCGTCAGTTCTTGCCCAGTCTCAATTAGAAGCTCACAATGGAGGCTTATATATCACTGGTCTTTTGAGGCCTCGGGCTGCTCTCCATAGCAAATAGTCTGTTTGAGGTGTTGCGTCGATCCCATTCAGAAATTTTTGAAGAGAAGCTGTTTTTGATATTCTAGTAGCGTTTTAAGCTGTTTAGTACATTCCTTCAGCCTAGATTTTAGCTGAGGGGATCTGTAGCGTTGCCATTCTCTACGAACTCTTCTTTTTTCAGATAAAAGCCGTTCTGCATCTGCTGAATAAATTTTATTATATCTCACCTGAAGATTTGTAGTAGTATCATTTAGAGCAGCTTACTTAACATAGCGTCTTCCCGAGCCATTGCTTTGCCTAGACAAAAGTCAAAGACGATATGAAAAAATAGCACTAACACATTTCTGATGTTTTTATGTATGAAGTTTGATAAATGTTAGAACAAAATTATGTCTCGTGAAGACGGGGTGTAAGGTTTGCCCCAAACATTCTAATAGAGTCATCTATGTTAGAAGGCGTTTTTAATGGAATATTTTCTGTGCAATGAGCACTCAAATGTTTTTTTGTATTTCAACCAATTGATACATGTGTTTGTCATCGTTAAATCACAAGTGGGTGAAGAAGTTATATGTGAATATATAGTGACAATAGTTGGTGAGTGCTCTGAAGGCAAATCTAAAGCTGCTTCAACTTGGATCATTTCGCTGGCCACACCCTTTACCACTCCAAAATCAATAACATCAGGAATTTTTCGGCGATCTGTTGGGCAGTAAGTTGGCTGCCCACTTGATATAACATTCAAGCGCATTTTAGAAATCGTGTCAAAAAAAAACCCGTCCCTTTACTGTGATGAGACGTGATCCGCAGAACGTGTGCTTGGCATTGTAGTCACTGACGGCCAAAAAGCGTTGGCCTAATTAATTAAAAAATGTACTATATTGATTTTCTCTAATAGAGTACCTGGGAGGAGAGTAAATTGATGAAATCACCGGGTTTTGCTGAACAGTTTCAAAGCAGATGTAGTTGCTGGAAGATAGTCTTCACAATGATCACCCATTAAGTATTGTTATAATCGCGATTTTGTTAGTATAGCCGCGCCACCACAAGCTCTACCTTGGGGGTTCTTTGTATCGTAGAGAGTATAGTAACACTTCCTGCATCATGCAGGTCATGCTGGTTGTAAAAAATCTACTGTTTGTATTAAGTTTTCTATTGACGCCTCAATTCGATCAAAATTGAAACCAGTGTTTTCGTTGTGAAGAGGCCGTTTTTGAGATGTGGGCGGGTTAGACTTCAAAGCACTACCGTATGAGAACTGACTGTTTGATATGTTTTGCGCTATGGCCTGGTTAGCCTTAAAAATTTATTTTTTGATTTTTCAGTGTATATGAAAGCTATTACTATTTTTTTGTTACTCACCTGTGGAAAACTTTTGTACCAATTGTCTTCAACGTAATTGTCCTTTAACTGGTGGAAATGGGAGTGAAAATGCCAATATAAAGCGTAGGTAAAAAGCAAAAATGGGCTTCATTTTGTTGCGTGAATATATTAAAAGCTAGACATACCAAGTGTTAGAAGGTTTTTCTTGCCATATGTAAAAAATTGGACATTAGGAGGGCAGGAACTGAGATGACATAAGTGGCGCCAAGAAAAGCCAACAGAAGCAAAAATTAAGCCACAGTCAAGCCTTAAACAACGATATGCAATATGATGAAATCAGACTTCAAATGGCGGCGTTATTTATACAAAATAAAAAGTGCAGTATTTTAAGGCGTGGCAAAAAAATTTTTTTGTTCTTTTTTAGAAACGTCATTCCAGGAGGTGATTGCTGCAACTTTTTTTTCGAAACCAAATGGCGGCGTTATATAAAAAATAGAAATAGTATTTTAAGGCGTGGCAACATTTTTTTTGCTGCAATTTTTTTTCGAAACACCCTACCAATATCGATAAATATATAAAATGTATAAAGTGCAAAAATTAAATAAAATGCAATATCGCAAAAAGTTAAACTTGGATGCAAATATAGACATTCTGTTCTTTATTGTGTATATAATAGATATGGGGAATATTGGGGATCTTTATAACTTTTATGCTTTTGAAATATTAAAATGTAGAATATGTATAGAGTCTACAATTATACTTTTCATATAAACATGAATGGACGGACCATAATTTTAAAAATATTTTAACACATATTCATTCACTAAAAATCATACCAATACAATGTGAAAACAAAATGAAATTTTTTTAATGAGAAACGTAAAAAGACATTTAGAGCAAAAGTTATGTGAAAAAGTATTCGCTTTCAAATGAAATAATTTCTTTTTAATCCCATTTTTAATTTTTGATTTATCGCGTGAATTCCCCATATCTCTGCCCCTATGTGCAGTGTTAGGAATGACAAATGATAAAATAAGTTTCGTACCAACGATCTTCTAAATTGTTTCTTTTTCGACACCAATGGCATTAAAATATTTTTTATTTTGAAGTAGATTAACCACGTAAGCCAGACGATACTAAGAATTAGTTTGAAATCTCATTTTACTGCCAAATATCGCTGCTTCGATTATGTTTACTATATTATATGATTTCCAATCAAAATTGAGTCATGTTGATTTTACATTCCTTTTTTTGTGTGTACTTACTTGATATACCACTAAAACAAAATCTTTAAATATAGACAAAACATTTTTACTAAGCGCGGCCGCTATTTGAAGATCGTAGAGGAGAAATTTATTAAGACCGGCAAAAGGCCGGCTTCGCAGCCGTTTTCTAACTTACTTCTTGTCTTGAAATTTGTCCATACCTTTTTTCCTTTGGGAACTTATGTCTTTCATTTAAAAAATGGAGACCTATTTCATATATGTATTGTCCTAAAATATTATAATGGAAGAAATATTCTAAGCAAAAACTTCGACATGAAATCAAATAAATTTTTAATTTTTAAAAAATATTCTTACGGATTATTTGATGGTGTCAAAAATAAGATTAAAGTTAAACTTAAACTATTTTTTACCATCTTCTCCTATAAAAATAAGAAATTTTGCAGATATTTTCTGAAACAATGCGTGATTTCATTATGATGATGTCGTTGGGAACTGTTTTTTCTTTTTTGTAGCCTATGATTTATTTTCTTGCTGTCACTGTTGGTAACTTACAACTGTAACAAGCAGGAGGCATATTTAATTTTTTTCTATTTGTTATTCGGGGGTTTGTTTGTGCTTTTTTTGTATTCGAATTGTTGTAAAGATTTTTGTATCGAGTGGTTATTTTAAACAGTAGATGGAGTTGAGTCGTACATCATCACAGTGCAAGAGAGATAAGTAAAAGACATAAGTGTTTATGCAAATTTGTTTCTCTCAGTACAAGATGTATGAACGGTTCACACAAAATTTAGAAAACACTTTTATCTTAAATTGATAGTTTGTTTTAATTTCTAAATCGGTTCCAGTTCATACTAAATCGGCAATTTTTCAATGTTTGCAGTATGGTGGTGAACTTAATTATAAATATATTTACATTATTTAATTACATTAATTAATATAACAAGAAAGGACAATGAAGCTACAAATCCACAAGACGAACTAAGCCATTTTCTTAATACTTCAGCTCCGATTTTATTTCAAATAGTTCAGAAACAGAAGAGCTTAGTCCAGTGTTTCTAGGTCAGAACAACCGGGAAGAAAAATCAAGTACCTTTCCATTTACCTCTTATAAATACTTAACTCAGTGACAACAATTGCACTAACTTCATGTTGATTTATTTTGCCAAAGATGTAAAAATTACAGTAAAAATATCAATAAACAAGCTGGTTACAAAAGCAACCGTACTTACTCTTATGTTTATTAGTCCAACATTACTAAAATAATTTTGTATTCTAGAAAGTCCCCACTGTGCATTATAATAAATCTACTGAAATAGGCAGACAGCTAAATTGGTCGAAGAACGCAATCCATTCTATACCCATAACCATAATATTTTTACCGTAACATCTATCCAAATCTTAGAACCATATTATTTTAACAGAAGTAACACAATCAGGCAATTCATGCCCACCAGTCAATTAAGTAATATGTTACCTTCTTTGCGAAAGGGATAATGTAGAGAGAACAGATGGTGAAGTGGGAGAGAGAAAGGAAGCTTAATTCATATACAACTCTGCTATTGCGCGTTTTTTGTAGATCAGTGTTGCAGCCCCTCTGGTGTCAAGTAGATGCATTAATTTGTTTAAGCTGTGTAGCCATTTATTAGGGGCCATTCACATATTACGTAACGTTCCAGGGGGGGTTAAAGATTTGTTATGGACTAGATACTTTCTACAGAAAAGTTTGTAAAAAGCGTTATATTAAAAAATCAAAACTTTTCAGCAGAGCATAAACACTGCCCAGCAAAAACTACTGCTTCGGCCGAAGCAGGTTTATAAGCGAGGGAAGTTAGTTTTGTTTTTTCTACTGGTTCGAAAAGCGCTTTGGAAATACATGATTTTTGTTCGCGATGCCCTACTTTGGAGCTCTTGTTTTTTTATATAAAACAGCGCTTTTTTTCGAAGCATTGAAACTGCTCTAAAATCATGTCTCATTTTATCATAATTAACGCGCCAATGGTGGCCTTTTTGGTCTGTGAGACCGGTTGTGTTAAAAAATTCGTATAACTTTATTCTCCGTTATTGTTTTTTGTTGCGCTTTCGAATAGCTGCCGCATTCCACAACCCCCACCATCAGTTCACGGCGAAACTGCTTAGTGAGCACAATTTCTGTATTTTTTTTTACCAACCTGGTGTGTGAGACAGTGAGTCACCGCGTATGTAAGTAAAATAATGAAGGATTAAAATAATCAAGGATTAATTTTGGATACCAATTTTTGTTCATTTTATAAAAGTTCCAATAGTCGAAAGACTAATTAACGTTATTTTGCTTAATGAATGTGTGATTTTTTTATTTTTTTTTCTTAATTTTAAAAAATGTATTTCTAAAACGTTGTTATTTTTAATGCTCTAAATAAAAACATTTGTGAATTTTAATATTGAAATAAAAGAGATTAAATTGATTTAATATCATTGTTTTATTGTCAAAGTGCATAAATAAAAAAAAACATGAACTATTAGTAACACGTTTCGAAAAATCTTCAGTTGAAAACCCCGCTGCATTAGACCGGCGTCACCATTAATCAAAGTCAAATTTGCGTCACCATTGGCGGGTTAAACTACAGACAAAACAAATCGTGTTTTATTATAAATTTCTCTCTTCCATGCAATAGGTGGGAAATGTAGAAAGAGAGCATACTTTAAATGGGTTTTGAGTTTTCAAATGTGTTAGTGTTTATTTGAAACAATGCATTCGACAATTCTTTAGAGCCTATATTGTTGAAAGCTACTATGCTACTGAATATGATTTTGTTTATTTCGGTGTTCGTGTTGAAAAAATGTAAAATGCTGACTTACTTCATAATTTAAACATTATGAGCACTGAGAGATCTCTGCCTTCTTTTTGAGCATCCTCGGAAGCGCTTCAAAAGATCGCATGTGGAAGGCATGAAAGTTTTTTACTGCTTCCAGAAACATGATATTTTTTTTGCTGAGTGTTTACTTCGTTTACTGATAGGTTATTTTAAAATATTTGTTCTATAATATATGTTTTATAATATAATAAATGTTTGTTCTATAATAAAAATCCAATTTTGGAGCTTTTAATCAATCGCAACATTGTAATCTTTCATGTATAATAAAGTTTTAAAATTGCGAAATCTTTTTACTTTTAAATTTGTACCATTGATGTGGCTTATTTTACGCAATACTTTGCCATCAAAAAGTGATTTTCGTTAAAATCGAATATGTCTTTTTGAATATAAGCCGTCGATATTTGGAAATTATTTAAAAAGTTCCTCTCCTAAATTTCATTTTACAAAATGTGCCATTTCGAAAACTATATATTAAAACAAATGTTTTTAAAAATGCAGTGTTATAAAGTTACCACTTTTACAAAATTGCAACTTTTCACTAACTAAAAATTTAAAAATAAACAAAAGTGCAAAAAAAACAGTTACCACAATGTATTCTTTTAAATACCAATTTTATCAAATGCCAATTTTAGGAAAATATGATATAATCTATAATTGAATGGAAAACTTTTGAGCAACCATGTAAAAGCACTGGTGGATGCATTAGCCCAATTCACAATCTTGTGCGAATGGTGTTGCATTGTAGCATTTGCAAAATGGAACTGTATAATTTGTACACACCACCAGCGAACCCTAGTACACAAACAAATCAGCAAAAAAATTTCAAACAAAAGTTTGTCTAAAATAAACTATCAGTTTTAATAAATGTTCTGTACTGAATCATTGAATTTTTTATTTGACTTTGATTTGGGTCACAAACACCAAAAACAACAAAAAAATCAGTTTTCTGTGGCGTAAGAAACAACCCTATGACGACATAAATAAGAACAGCAACAACTATAGCAAAAGGAATGTGATATCGGAATTCATACAATTAGTATCAAACGTAAATTGTAACAAGTAGGTTGTTGCGTTAATTCTCATTAATTTTTTATCCCCATATTCATAAATGATTAGTAAAGATAATGTATGCATTAAAACCGGTATTCCCATACAAAATTCGCACATTAATTAAATTTAATAAAATTAATTAAATTTAATAAAATTTTATGAGTATGGGGGTTAGTTAGTCTTTATGTAAATATACAGAGTTTAACACATTTAACAAAGCAAAATTTCATAAATGCTTAATGTATGATGATGTTATTATGTATTTAAAACTAAAATATATTTAAAAAAGGTTATTACTGACACAGATAAAAAGTTTGTTTTATATATAACAAAAAATATTTTTGTTTGATTAAGTACACTATTTTGTTTAGAATTAGCAAGTATTTGTAGACAAAAATATTGTTTCATATATTACAGAAAATCCAGCAAATATTTTTGTTTGATTCAGTAATTAATGTTGTTTCAAAATTGTAAATATTTTTAGAAAAATTATTTTATAGATTTGAACAATTTGCTTATTGAAAATATCCGGTATTTTCCCAATGAAATTTTTGTGGCATTTTTGTTTGTATTTACAAATCTGTTTGCAGGTCCGTTTCTAGGCAATATATTTACTAATTCATTGAATTTCTTTACTGAAATTGAAATTTAGTTTTTTCTGTGCATGCTTAAAAATCCAACCAGAATTTGAGCGAACCATCCATTATTTGTATATATGTATTTCAATGTTTTAAGAAAATTTGAAATATACTGAGGTATGAGACCCTTTCAAGGCTTCATGACTCTTGCAAGTGAAATTCGAAATAATTTCATAAATCATCAAATGTTAAATGGAATTTTATAATAAATAAAATATTTATGAGACCAGAATATAAAAGAAATCATGGTTATCTAGAGATAAATAGATATTTATGTTATTCATATCAAGTGATGTGGCATTAAAAATATATAATAGAGATTACTTAAAATTGAAAAATTTATGGTGTTTACAGTCGTAAGATGTAACTAGAAACAAACAATACATGAAAAAACTTTAGCGGAGCCAAAGAAGAAAAATCAATTTCTTAAAAGTATTTTCAAATTTCATATACATATCAAGAAAAACACATTACCATAATTTTCATATATCAAACATATTTTGTAATTAATAGAATTAAAGTGAAAATATCATCAACCTCATTTCCTCATCAACCACTTACTTGCATAAATTGTTTTCACTAATTGACATTCTCATCCCCCTCTTAAACGCATGTACGAATATGCTGCTATTGCTATAGTTGACGGAAATTGGTAGATTTAAAAGACTCGTTATCGTATGTGTAATTAGCAAAACACCAAAAGTATAAAGTTATTTCTACATCCGAACCCTTCTTGACTTATATTCATTTAAATAATAGAAACGAAAACTTTATTTAGTAAATGTTGGCTATAAAAATCCGTTTACAAATTTTTACTTACGTCGTATATTTTTTTTAGAAATTATTTAGGACATACGAGTATGTACGTTGCGTGATGTCATATTACATCTGAACGTATGTTTAAGGATTCGTAATATGTAAATGTGTCTTAGTTTTGTAAATTTGTTTGTCTTATTTTTACTAATGGATATCTCTTATTCGAAATTCGTAGAGAGTTAAAAAACCAAAAACAAACCAGAATCCTTTTTTGCTATAAAATCATCTTGAGAAATAATTAATATATACGATGTTAGTATCCTTGTTATTTTGAGTTTTTTTGATTACCCAGCAAAATGTTAGCAACTGTAAGCATATTAATCAAAGTATGATTTTTTAAGATTCTGAAAATTTTTATTTTATGGTTTTTTAAGGTTATGGTTTTTAAGAAGTTCCGAGTGAAAAAATATAAGAAACGAGTTGATAACCTCCCCTGTTTTTTTTAGAAGTCGTTCAGAAAAGAGGTCTTATTGTTGTTTTGTAGGTTTACTTTTTATTTGCAAAATTATAAGCTATATGTACATTAGGATGTCCGTTATTTTTTAAAGTGGAAATATTTTTAGTATTTATTTATTCATTTACACTGTTTAACATTATAACTACATTATAACTACAGCTGCACATTAAAAAAATAATACATAAAATACAATGGTTATAAACAATTATATATAGTTATAATCATTTGAGTTTAAATAAGATATAAGTCTTCTCTTAGAAATATTAACGTTGCCCGATAAATCAATGCTATCATAAAATTTGTTAATATCTGAACAAACTCTACGGAATGGGTCGAAATTCATGACATTTGTTCTATGAAATCGTAGACGAAGAGGTTCATATGATCTAAGCTGCCTGTTTGGAATGTTGCCCCCATATTCATAGAATTTAAAATGAGTTTGAAATGTATTTTATGTCATGTTTCATACAAAATTTTCTTAAAATAGATTTCAAATACATTTTATTTATTTATGAATATGGGGGTTGATGTTTATTTCACTGTAAAGACAAATAGTGAATTTTCCCTTGAAACAAGTTAACGAAAAATACTAGGTTGGATACAATACTTCGGCTTTTCGATGTAGGGAGGCTTATAAGTGCCTATCGGCTACGATAAGACGGCATGTTCACAGCTGGATTCCACTGAAGATAGCGAAGACGAAATAATAGGAATTGTTTTTGAGCTGATTCTAAAATTTTAATATATACGTTGTACTGAGGATCACAAATTACAGAGCCATAATCAAGAATGTGGCTTACTAAAGATGTGAATAGATTTTTCGTTACATAAGGATCATTAAATTTTTTGTCCATTGTTTTATGAAACATGAAACAGCAGTAGCCTTATTAACCGCAAATGTAACATGTGTGTTGAAATTAAGCTTTTTGTCGAAGTAAACTCCAAGGTCTTAACTTAACAGTTTTGTTTTGGAAGAAAAAGGTAGATGTTGGGAAAAATTTCTTTTTAAGTCGTTTGGGAGGAGAATATACGGATAATTCTCCTTGTAAAGTGGGGGAATATGTATGAGCAGTGATATCAACCATAATCTCAAAAGCGACAAAATTATACAAATAGCTATTCTTGATATTAAAGAAAATTCTTGTGGGAAAATTAGGTCCCTTTAAATCAGGATCATCACATATTATAATAAGGGTCAACCTCTATAAAGGGCCATCAGCGCAAAAGTGGTGTAACCCAAAGTTTTTGTTTGTTTTTGTTCTGTTGTTATATGAGTCATTCTCTTTCTAAACGTACATTTTGTGTTCTTTTATTTTTTCTTTTTGTTTACCAATGTAACTAATATATATATGAGAAGATAGGTCTTTTATTATAGTTTTCGCCTCATTCAATGGTTCCTGAAATAAAATTATATTTTTATATATATATTTCAAATTTTTTTGTATTGAGCGTTACATTCGCCTTCGCGAGTGTTCTGGGAATGATTTTGCGATAAAAACACACGACAAAAAAAAACGAGTATACAGTTTGAATGCACTATACATTTACTCTCTAAGCACAAAAAATTATAATAATCGCAGTATACGAAATTAAAAGTTCTGACCACTTTCTCAATTTTAACTTGGGTTCACATGGAAAAATAAAAACTTTTTATGTCTTAAAATAATTCCTTACAAACAGCATAAATAAGCAAAACGTAGGCTAACTCTTTTTCAAATATAACCTATTTTAATAAAATCGACCAACAACGTCAAAAGTTATGTGAATTTCAAATAATTTTTTTTTTGTAGCATAATACGACCTATCTAATACATTCTTCTAAAATATAACAACCCACAGGAGAAACAAAAAACAGAATTTTTTCAAAGAAAACCAGAAATTTGTAAACAGAAATGTTCTTTGCATCGTTTCTACCTTTAGCTACTGTTAACTTTTTTAACGTCCTAAATTTATAGATAAATTATATTTGAAAACTTTTTTACGTAACGCTCAATACATTTTTATTAGGGATGTACGAATACCGATACCGATACCGATATATCGGCGATATTTCAGATTTTCCGATACATCGGTATCGGCGATATTTTACTGTCGATACGACGATACTTTAAAAATTTTTTTCAGAGTTTTTTTTATATTTTTGTTCAATTTTACCATGAATTAAATTCACTTCGTTATTTTTTAAATCTTATTAATATCAATTTTAAAAATTAATAATATTTTATGCTGTTATTTTGTAAAAAAATTATTTACTTTTTTGTTAATTTTACCATGAATTCAAATTCAAGTCGTTGTTTTTTAAATCTTATTCCAGAAAAAAAAGACACTCCAAAGAAGTCATGAAAATGTAGGATTCGCGATCCGAAAGTATTGCAAATTTGGATAATTTCTAATTAGTTTTACATATCCTTGCCATTGCAAGAATTTCTGTTTTTCGATTACCAATCACCGAATTGGAAGCGATGCTAGCACAAATTTCTTTTCGGTGTCTATAATGGTTTTTCCTCAAGGAAAAAGGATAAAAAATTACACATTTTCACAATTTTTTTATGCGAATTTAAACTCAAAACTTTATTTTCATGTAAATTTAAGTGAATAAATATAAACTTTTAGAAGACTTTTAATAATTAAGCTATTAAGTTATTTAGAAGAATATTAGTTGATAAATGTTCTTTAAAATATCGATTTTTTAAAAAGCATGGCGAGTATTTTTTAAAATTACAAAGGAATTAAAAATTTTTTCTTGCTTTTCTCTAATTATCTGCATATTTTTAATATAGATTTTTTTGAAGCAAAGAAAATGTAGCTCCTTAAAAATTACTTCAAATTTTTTATACTGGGTTAAAATCAATTTTAAATATTCTCTCTTACAATGTAATTTTGTATAATAAAAAATTGCACTTGAGTTTAGTTGATCTAAACTTGAACTCAATTTCAATATTCGTATCGGTATCGGAATCGGTATCGGCGATATTTATTTTTAAATATCGGTATCGGTATCGGATCGGCAAAACGGCGTATCGTTACGTCCCTAATTTTTATACGAATTCAATATTTTTTTCAGCACAAAAACTTTATTTTGAATTCAATCAAATTCAGATGTATAATTTCGAAGTATTTTAACATAACCTCCTTAGGTATTCACAAAAACTTTCAATAATATTAAATAATATAGACAACACTCAATACATTTTTTTTTAATACAAACGATGATTGATTTAACAACGTTCAAAAATCTTTTAAATATTTAGAAGTACAAACCTACGCTGTTATTTTAGTGTATGTTGTTAATGCAACTTTAATAATTATACTGAGTAATGAAGCGTAATAAAAACTCGTAACGCTAGATACACATGACTGCGGACACCAGCAATTTTTTCAAAAAAGATTATAATTTCTAATATTTTTCAAAAATACTATGAATGAAATAAGAGAACCAAATGCTAATATTCTAAACCGTTATACTTTACACTAGGGAATACCCTACTTAGGGGCTATTCACATATGACGTAACGCTGCTTTCGGAGACTTAATAGCCCCTCCCCCACCATAACGCTTCTTACAAAATTTTCAGTAGAATTTATCTAATCCGTAACAAGTTTTTAGCCTCCGCCCCTTTTAGCGTTACATATTATATGAATAGCCCCTTACTTTATAATTTTATTCAAAGATTTTATAAAAATTGATAAATATTATTAAAAAATGATTGCTGGTTTATCTAAGTCGTATGTAAATTTGCAAAATAGCCAAAAAATAAAGAAATACAGACAAAGTTGAAGTGCTTTTGAGGACAATTCGACTAAATGGCTTATAATTCTTAAAGTCTTAACAACATTTATATGGATGTGTGTGACATTTTGTGGTGTTAAATGAAAGTATAAACGACCAAATAAAATGAAGGAAAATAGGAGACATTGAGACGTGTTTATACAAAATAAGTTTTGCAGTAGAATAACTATATATATATATATATGTACATATATTCGTGAGAAATTCATTGGAGTCGAGCCACAAATCTTTGAAGGTGCTGATTTGTTTAATATTAATTTTATGTCATTAGCAATTTTTTATTTATTTATTGAAATTTTTTTATTTTAGTTAACGAATCTCACAATTGTAAGAACGTCACTACAAATGGAGCTTCTAGCAACAACAAAATTAAATAGACGTATATATATATATATATATATATATATATATATATATATATATATATATATATATATATATATATATATATATATATATATATATATATATATATATATATATATATATATATATATATATATATATATATATATATATTTATATATATATATATATATATATATATATATATATATATATATATATATATATATATATATATATATATATATATATATATATATATATATATATATATATATATATATATATATATATATACATATATATATATATATATATATATATATATATATATATATATATATATATATATATATATATAACTATATATATATATATATATATATATATATATATATATATATATATATATATATATATATATATATATATATATATATATATATATATATATATATATATATATATATATACATATATATATATATATATATATATATATATATATATATATATATATACATATATATATTATATATATATATATATATATATATATATATATATATATATATATATATATATATATATATATATATGTATATATATATATATATATATATATATATATAATATATATATATATATATATATATATATATATATATATATATATATTGGGAGTAATGATTACATTTTGTAATTAATTACATGTTCAAATACACATTATATGTAATTTGTAATTGGTACACTACAATTACAATTACTTGTAATGTGTAATTGTCGGAAGAGCAATTACAATTATATGTAATTGTAATTGAGACATGAACAATTACAATTGCATATAATGGGTAGTTGATATATAGCAATTACAAATTATTTTAATTGTAATTGAAGATTATCAACTATGAACAATTACAATTGCATGTAATGGGTAGTTGATATATAGCAATTACAAATTATTTTAATTTTAATTGAAGATTATCAACTACAATTACATGTATTTGAGTAAAAATAATAGTAATTGCTCATAAAGGGGTAATAATTACTTTAAAAATAAAAGTTACTATAAATGTATTTTATTGCAAATAAATTTTTTTTATCTCTAAAATTAACCGGATATATCTAGAGCTCTGAAAGAGGATAAAAAGTAGAAAAATTACTTCATCGCAAACATTTGTCAACTTTAAACAGCCCTCTAAATTCATTTACAAATGGCAAATGGTCCCTAAAATTGCTTAAAAATAGCTAATATTTTACGGAATGCAAAAAACACGCAAATGACGAAAATTCGCAAGAACTTGCTAACATCGAAGAAACAATAAAGTTTTATATGAACTAAAAATCGGTAAAACTGTAAAAAATCCAAGAACTGGTAAAAAATCACTATTATAGCGAAAATAACGAAAATTCGCGTAAAATTAAAAAAAAGCAAACAAGCTCTAAATTGATTAAAAATAGCTAAAATTGTATGGAATGCAAAAAACTACGAAAAAATCGCGAAAATTACGATAATTCTCAAAAACTTGTTAACATTAAAAATATAGAAAAGTCTTATAGTGATTAAAAATCGATAAAACTGTAATAAAGCCAAGAAACTGCAAACAAGCCTTAAAATTGCTTAGAAATAGCTAAAATTGTAAGGAATGCAAAAATCTCAGATAAAATCGCGAAAATGACGCAAGTTCGCGATAAAAGTATTTTATTTCAGTTTTTGGTTTTTTAACAGTTTACCCAATTTTTTAATGAATATCAGACATTGATATCTTTTTAATCTTACCAAGTTTTGCGAATTTTCTTCATTTCCGCGATTTTTTCCGAGCTTTTTGCATTTCTTATAATTTAGATATTTTAAAGCAATTTTAAGGCTTGTTTGCAATTTTGCTGTTATTCGCGACTTTTCGCTATTTTCGCGAAAAAAGTGTTTTTTTAGCCAGTTCTTGTATTTATAACAGTTTAACCGATTTTTAATCACTCTCAGGCTTTTATATGTTTTTAATGTTAAGTTTTTGCGAATTTTCATCATTTTCGCGATTTTTTCTGAGATTTTTGCATTCGTTACAATTTTAGCGATGTTTAATAAATTTTACGGCTTGTTTGCAATTGGGCAATTTTTCGCGTATTTTGAGAGTAAAACTGATGTTTTACCATTTTATTGCTGCTCGTCAAGTTTGTGAGTATAAAAAAATTTAAGGTATTGTTTCTTATTCTCACAATCTGCAGAAATTTTTCGTCATTTTGGCGGCTATTTAAAAGTCTTCCAAAAATTTTAAAATATAATTGAGTATATTGTACTTAAATTAAGTTTTCCTTGCAATTGTAATTGCAATCATGCCAACACAAATTACTTGTAATTTCAATTGGTACGATTTCATTAACAATTACAAGTAATTTGTAATAGGCTTCCTACAATTACAATTATTTATAGTTGTAATTGGTGCTACAGCAATTACAATCAGAAGTAATTGTATTTGGTAGTAGTCCAATTACAATTACAAGTAATTTGTAATTGCACCAAGGCAATTACAAATTACTTGTATGTAATTGAAGTGAAAATGTAATCATTACTCCCCAAGCCTGGTAAATAGTATATACAAAATATGTATGTATATAAATAAATTAAATTTAAGAATAGTTATAAGGATTCAACAAAATTTCTGAACATTGCTCTATCCTGCTCCTAAGTTCAGCTTCAGCCAATCCACTTCATGTTGCATGTGGTTCGATTGGAAGCTGACCTTAGCAATGTCTGTATTGCCCTTTCTCAGCGTATGTCCAATCCATTTCCACTTTCTGCGCCTGATCTCACCATCGATTGTATCCATCCCACAGATATTTAGCAAATTTTGGCTATTTATACAATTTGGCCAAAATATTTAGAGTATTCGCCGTAAGCACTTGTTTAGAAAAACTTGTAGCTTGATAGAATATGTGTTCGTAACTTTCCAGGTCACACTACCATAGAGCAGCATCGATTTAACACTAGTGTTGAAAATTCTTATTTTATGATTCCTAGACATTTGTGACGATTGCCATACTATTCAAAGAGAAGCGTACGCGTGACGAGCTTTATTGATACGACTAGCGAAGTCAGCGTCTGCTCCACCGTCTGTACTTACATATAATGCTTCCCAGCTAAACTCAGCCCAGTAGCTAAACTCAACCACGTCTTCAATGATATTTCCATTAACCATTATGGGAGTATACTATTATCGGTTAATATCCTCATTATTTCTGTCTTCCGGAAATTTATCCTCATTCCGACTTAGGCTGATCTAAGCACCGTTGAAGTAAATATTTATTCCACATTTTATACAAAATGATAATCAAAATATTGATGACACTGATCATATGGATCAAAATATAATTGCTAATCGCATATCTATACAAGCAAAATAATGGTGGTAGTCACATTTTACGTGGATGTTGGACGCTTGAGAGCAAAATATTTAGGTTTTGGGAACAAAAGAAGACCCTAGCGAATGCAAAAAGCTTTCAGAGGGACATTAAACGGATTATTTTGTTATCATTGCAGATTTGGCAGTTTTTCAAATAAATGGCATAATAATTTCATCAGATAGATTACTCGATTTTGTATTTGTTAATAATCCTGAAGATTTTTCAATAAAACGCATTAATCCACTATTGACACCGGAAGAACTCCTATCACCCAACCTTAGAAATTAGTACGTTCATCCAAACTGAACAGCCATCAAAATATAATTCAAGCAATGTAAAAGTCTCTGACTTTAAAAATACAAACTTTAATACCTTTTGACAACGGGAAATTGGTTCGAATATAATACATTTAATAATTCTCTATAAAACAATTTAATTGTAAGTCAATTTTATATTAGCCTATTTTATTGTTTTAAGAAATCAGTTCCAATGGTGCGGGGAATGGGTCGCAATGGTCCGCCCTGGAACACAAAAGAACTTACAAAGCTCAAGAATTTAAAGAACAAAGATTATAACACATATAGAAAATCCGCCTTAAATTCAGATTATGCTAGGTATGTACGTAGTATCAAGATCAGGTTATAACCTACAAAATGGCCAATGCTACAATAATTATTTATCAAAAGTAAAATCGAACTTTAAAACTAACCCAAAATCATTCTAAAAACTCGTCAATTCAAAACGCAAAGTTTCTGGATATCCATCTATGATGAAACTGTATGATATTGAATACTCTAATGACGCGCAAATTTGTTACATGTTTGCCGAATTCTTTTCAACGTATTATTCTTTTCAACGTATATTCCAATTACCCATATCCTATCCCGGAAGCGACGCAGATTACTTCTCCAAAGTTGCAAAATTAATAGTTTTCAGTAAGTATAGAATTATTCAAAAACGTCTTGAAAAAATATGTCAAATTTAGGCAGTGAGTTTAACAGAGAAATCGGTAAAGTACTACAATTTTTCACAACATATAATTGAAATATTATTTTAACATGACCATACGTCGTTTTTTTTTGTAAATATAATATGCGATATACCATTACTCCGCAGTAAAAAACTTGCTTCCAACAAAGCAGGTTTCTACTATTATGGAATAAAAGTAGTGCTGACAAACCTGCTGATATCGCTGCTGATTTTTGTATGGCGAGTTCCCGGATTGGAGTACTACATTTTTGCTCATAAAAGCGATTTTCAAGCGCTGAAAATCATCAACATTTTCAGCACTAGAACTGAAAATATATGAAAAAAAGGATTCGATGTGCAACGCCATTTTGAATTTTTCTTATTTCGTTACTTTATTTTTTTTAATTAATTTCATATTTATACTAAATGTTTGTTATTTTAACTTCAACTAGTATCGAACTAAGAACCTTCAGGTTTGAAGTCCAACGAACCAATCACTCGACCAAAAACACTGTTGCAAAACGGCACCAAGAACATCAAATAAACTTACTCTTCATTCTCGCTTATAAACCTGCTTTGGATCAGCTCTATAAAATCAGCTTTTTCATATAGCCTGTGTACGAAGCTTTTGTATAAGTAAAAAGGAAATACTTTTCTCGCCTCAAAACTTGCTTTGTTCTGACGCTATGAAATCAGCTTCTGAACAAACTCATATTTTAAAGCGAATTATGAAGCGCTTTATTTCTTTAGTGCTTCAAAAAAGATGAACATTTTTTATTGGGTCAGAAAGTAAATAAAAAGAAAAATAACGCTTATTCAAAAAGTTATAGCTTGCATGGACGATTAAAAAAATATATAAAAAATATTCTTTTTATACTTTGATGTAATATTTCTACAAGTATGTATATTTAAAAAAATCTGGGTTCACATTTAATTTATTATATTTATTCCACCTTTAATATATTTCTACAATTTTCGGCGCCAAACCGCGTTAAAAAATTCATACATTTTTAACAGTCTGTATGTGTTTTTTTACTTTGTTATGTTTGTACACGCATAACTCTGTAATTTTTGAACCGATTTTCAAACTTCTTTTCTTGTTTGAAAGGACTTGCTCCCATAAATGATTTTTTTGGAAAATTATTAAAAGGAATAAGATAACTCATATTTGGTTAAATAGCTGATGTTTCATTAATACTAGTATCCACGATCAAACGTGGTAAAAGCGAACAAAGGACGCTGATGATGACAGCGTAGCGGCTGTCGAAATTAGTAGTAGTAATCCGTTCTGCTAGTCTCATTAGATATTCTAATATATCACTCTTAAAAAATAATTTGAATTTACATTAATTCAATTATGAACTTATGCCGAATAATAATAACTTCCGAATTGTATCCTTATTTATTATTTAAAATTAAAAGTTTAATAGAAATTTGGCTTTCAAGGACATGCGTAAAATGGGGAAAAGTTGCTCCTTATTTTACTTATTTGAAAAAGGACATTTTTGAGGTAGGTGTATCCTTGCTCTGAGTTGAACTTAATTTTCAAGAGGCATTAAACACATTAAAACTTATGTCTGTACAAAATTTCATTTACAATTATTTTTCTCTCCGGTATGGTAATTATTTATTTGAGGATATATGAAATTTACATGGCAAAATTTAAGGTATAATTTATATTATATACTGTATATAACTAAACATTTAACTCATAACTGAAGGACATTTTTTTTGTTCCTTTTTTTTGAAAAGGACGTTTTTGAGGTAGGCGTTTCCTTGCTCTAAATTGAAAGAAATCTAGTCAAAGCATTAAGTATATTAAAACTAATATCTGTACAAAATTTCATTAAGTTACAATTATTTTTTTCCGTTATGGTAATTTTTTATTTCAGAATATATGAAAAGTACACGAATCCTTGAAATTTGAATGGCCCAATTTTAGGTGTGATTATATATTATCAACTAAAACATGTGTGCGAAATTTCATTTCTTTAAGATAATTCCTTCTATTTTTGGCCGCTCGTTATATGCACTGACGGCACTGTGCGTTGTCATATGACGACAGCGATTTTCTAAAAATCTAAACACAATTAGAGAGTTCACAACAGCGTTCTAAAAAGTGTCTTAATATAATGACGTTTTAGTTTTAGTCTTTTATTGTGGGTCGGCAAATTTTTTTTTTTGATTTGCATGTAAATGAAATTTACTCCCAGATGACAATTTTAAACGTCCAAGAAGTATGTATTTTTCAATGCGGCAATATTTCAAATAAAGAATTTGTGTGTAGCGTAAGTTTATTAGTGGTTCTTTGGCATGTTGATAGGTACGATGCACTATTGTGCTTGTGTTGTTGTTTTGTTTGTTGTGTATTTTGAGTTCCTGTACTATACATGTAAATAGAGAGAAATATTCGGCAAACTTCGTCGCTACTCTTATTACTTTAATATGCTGTGCTTTGTACATATCATTGCTCATAATGAAATTTTAAGGTGTAACGATATTGCAATTTCCAAATTTTAAGATACACATTGTGTATTCCCTAAATATGTCAAATATTTTTTTAATTACAGTATTTATCGGTTATATGCATTTCCAAATTTGCACGATTTTTGGTGCATATAAGCGGGAAATGCTTATATAAAAAATATTTGGGTGTATTTTATATAAGAAACGTATAAAAACAAGTGCATCAAAGCGGTAAATGCGTATAACCGGCGTGCATATAAGCGATAAATACTGTATGTATTAAGGGGATCCTTGATATGCAGCAAATCAAGTATTGTAACACCCAGATACTTCTTTCTAAATCCGGGAGAATTCGGGTAAATACAACAGTTTAATTACAGCAATCGTAGACAAACAAATTGATGTACGAGTAGTATGTATTCTTTTATCAACCGTTGAAGAAATTAACACATAAAATATTAGTACACAGAAATTTATGTATGTAAATTATACGATATTTTATATTCACAAAATTATAATACTTCTTTAAAAGTTATTTAAAAAGCAGTTAAATTTGATACTAAATACACCATGGATTAATTAATTTTAAACGGTGATCAATCACAATTTATTAGCAGTGAAATACACAAAAACAAAAAAAGCAGGGACATCAGTGGATAATATTTGTTCACCCGAACCAAATTGTCAAAGCAACAATTTTTCAAAGGAACAAAAAAAGTAGTCAAATTAAGGGAAGATAATTGAAAGTTAAGAACAACTGAATACTATCCCTTCTATGAAAAAAAATCAAAATACTCGCACGTTGCTACCTAACAAAATGATCAAACAAATAATTTTAAAACTCCAAGGAATATAAAGAGTCTGAGAGTAAAAGAAAGAAAAATGCACAAGGATGTCATGAATTTAACTTTTCGGAATGAAATCAGAAGCAAAACAAAATAATACGGGTTTTTTTTTGATTTTCTTTTCATCATTCATAACACAAATTAGGGAAAAATAAACAGATGATATATTGGCCTTAGTAGTTTGTATTTTATTTTAATGATGCACTTTATTGTTACTTTATAATTTGATTCAGAACATAAAAGACTTTATTCTCCTTTTGTTTGTATGATATTGAGTTTAATATGTATTAACTTTATTGGAATTGTTTAATAGAGCTGTCTCTGCGATTTGAGAAAGTGACAGTATATCAGCCACTTCGTCCTTAATGATGCCTTCTCTACATCCTCGCTGAAAATTAGCCCTCCGATAACCAGCAATTTTTTCAACGTTCAATAACCGACAAGGTACCTCGGGACCTTCCATATTAATATAGTGCATATGTACACTATTACTTAATACATTACTTTCGGTAAGATAGAGGTGATATTTGTTTCTTATAATAAAGCACATAGATAATACTTCTTAAATGAATTTATTGAATTTAGGTAAACTAATGAGATCAGGTAATGACGAAGGTAATAATATAAGGAGGAAGAATAGAGGAGTGTTCAACACAAATAAGGTTTCAGATAAACAAAATAGTTGTAAGCAATTTTCCGCTGTCGATTAGATTTTGTACGGTACAAGCGACAGGAGAATCGATTAGTATGGAGAGCAAGTGATGAAACTACACATCGTCTGATGGCCATGGCATCTATCCAGTAAAAGAGACAAACATGTAATACAAATCATAATAATTTTCTTGCTCATAATAACTCACTGCCATTCCGAATGTCTTCGTAGCAATACGTATTTTCGGATGACTAATAATGCGGACGTTAGTTGCCTGTTGCACAATATTACTCATGACTAGTTGCCGTGCTAAGATTTTCAAAAACGAACGTCGTTTGGCTGGCCATCATCTTTTTGTTGTGTATCATTCCAGGATTTATTCCATTGCACCACCACGAAATTATAATCCAAAATAGGTATCAATTGGTTTTATAATATAATAGCAAAATTGCTATTGTATAATATAATAGCAAAATTGCTGTATAACGTAACATCACCTTGATAAAATCCAAACAGTGCGCTAAATATCCGTATAGAACAAACGTTTTATTATTACGTACTGTCCCATCAAAAGCTAATCCGTTACCCATAAAAATTAGAGCTAACTCAAAAGTTGTATAGCAACTGTCCTCGTAAACTGTACGTCCACTTGTCCTATCTTTTGTTTTACCAAATCTAGTTCATGACGTTGTTCTTTCTTGACTTGACGCTCCTTACTAGGCAGCTATCCGCTATATGATATACCCGTCAGTGGATATTATGATTTCGGCTCATAGACGCTTCATATTTTTGTTCCATGTTTGGTGGCTTAGAGTTAAAATATAAATTGGGTAAAACGTGTTAATCCTCGATAAGGAAGCAATTCCTAGTAAGAGATAACACTTTTCCTAATTTGCCTACATCAAAGTCCAAACCTCATCAATAGCAGCTGCTTCGCTTTCCAGCGTCCTTTTCTCGCGTGTAATTTTGGGATATACTAAATACTATCTTTCAGGTTTTTTTATTTTCACAGTCTCGCATATTGCAATAAAATAGAAACAAAATAACTTAAAATATATGCAAGGTCCACAGGGACCTTTTCGGTTATCCACGTATTAAGTGTATTTAATACGTATCAAAATTTAAAATAGGTATGAAAATCATGTGAAACATTTCTAAAACGCTCCATAACACTACAAGCATAAATGTCATGGAATCTTAAAAAAATCGCCCAAGTCATGCTAAAGTTGTGCATCTTTGAAAACATGAAAGGTCCCTAGGGACCTTGTCAGTCATCGGAGGGTTAAATAAGAGAACTTGTTCGATGCGTCAATGTTCCTGCGATTAAATATAGCTGTATATCTCTCAGTTATTGATGAGCTACTGCCCACTATACTACTCGCAATGTAGAAGTTTCAAAATAAACTTTAATTAAATCACAGGCTCAAATTTTAGTTGTACTCCGTTTTCGAACCAACTACCCAAAACTGATACTCCAAGAAATTACTAACCTACTACAAGCCATTAAAATATTTTCCTAAGCTCCATCATATATTATTGAGGTTTTCAAATAGACTAATTTTATGTTCTTTGTATTCTTTGAAATCGCTGATGCGTACACATCAGTCACTATTGCAATGACGACGATGATGATCTGTATCCTATTTTCTCTGCCTCTTTCTCACCTCAGTGAATTGCTTAAAGCGTAAACACCCAGTGGTAAATGAAGCGAAGTACTTAGATAATAATCAATTATGTCAGCATGACGTTCTAAGCGAGCATATAAAGCCGAGTGTCCACTAGCAAGTTTTCTTGCGGAAGTTGCTTCCAGATGTGACTTCCAGAAGTTTTTGTCGTGTAAACACGTATTAGAAGTTAACTTCCAGCAGTTACGGCTTGCAGAGTTTACTTGCAGCAATTATGTGGAAACACGTGTTTGTTGCTTGCTGGAAGTAGCTTGAGCGACTTGCTGTGAACTGCAAGTGTTTTTTAGTTTTTTTTTTTTGCAATTTTTTGTTTGTTTTTCCCGTTTTTTTAGTTTTAGCGATTTTTTGGTTTTTCCTTTTTTGTTTTAACGCTTATTTTTCGCTTTTTGGAGATATTTTTATCTTAACCGATTTATTTTAGTTTTGGCGCTTTTTTCGGTTTTGGGGATTTTTTTCGGGTTTTGGTGATTTTTTAGTTTTAGCGATTTTTTGGCTTTGGCCTATATTTTCGTTTTGGCGATTTTTCGGTTTTTGACGCTGTTTTGCTTTAGCGCTTTTTTACATTTTAATGATTTTTTCAATTTCTTGCGACTTTTTTCGTTTTTGGCGATATATTTAGTTGTAGCGATTTTTCGATTTTAGTGCTTTTTTTCGTTTTTACCAGTTTTTTCGGTTTTTGATGTTTTTTAGTTTTTTTGCGATATTTTTAGTTCTGGTGATATTTTGCGTTTTAGCGATTTTTTTAATTTTGGTGCTTTTTTTCCTTTAAGCGCTTTTAATTTTGTAATTTTTTAGTTTTAGAGTTTTTTCTCTTTAATTAAATATGCTGCGATGGCAGCTGCCAATCTTATTTTGCCACAAGAAATTTTTTTCACTGTCATTCGTAAAAAAGCAAACTGTACTGCAAGCTGTACTCACACCGTGCGGAAACATGTCTGCGATTTCGTGCAGCAAGTTGGTCGTAATAACTTCTACAAACTACTTCTGGATGCAGATTTCTGCAATTTTCGGTTTGAGTGGAAACACTTCAGCAAATACTTGCAGAAGTTCTTCCGCAAGAGACTTGCTAGTGGACACCCGGCTGAAGAGTTACATATATGCTTAGATTCTTATATACTTACGGCTGTATGCAAAAATACTTAAAGTAGCTTTGCCAAGCAATTTTGAGTAAAGTTGTATTCTAAAAAAATTATTATATCAAAATTTTAAAGTAGGCACTCACGATTGTTAAGACCACTTTAAGTTGATATTTCCAAAATGTGTATTTTTTACCACAAATATTTTTGTTAATATAGCACATATTGATTCCTGTTACATCTGAAAATGATGCTTGCACAGAAAAAAATAAGTTTCGTTTTTGATAACAAAAATCCCGGTATTCAATAATTTTTTTTTCAAATTTCCTGTGATAAAGAATTCCCCTATATTGATAACAAAATTATTTCAAAATAAAAATATATATATAAATTAAAAAAATGTTGACATGGCTGGAATACGAACCCGGGCTTTCCGGACGTAAATCATACACTCTCTAGCTGAGCCATATCCCATTTATTTTTTTATGGGATACAACTTGTTTTAAGTACTTATGTATAAAAAGAAAAGAAATAACCGGCATGGAAAAGAAATACTTACAACGAAATATTTTATTATGTTAAAGATAAATGTTATTGAAATTCATATTTTTTTTTAATAACATGGTTTTATTGAATATAATTCTTGTCTATTTTTTTCTGTGTGGAGTCTTAGCTCTTAGCTTAAATTTATTATTTGTTTCATGTAATGGAAAACAACACCAAATTATCTAGTTGATTCGAAATACATAGAATAATTCATAAGAAATATAAAAAAATAAAAATATAAAAACATATCTTAGTGATGTATATAAAATCAAAACAAATCGAAAAAAAATGGATATTCAAATACTCATTGATTCGAATAAAAGAAATTGTGTTAATTCTTCTATGTTCATCATATATTTTTACTTTTACTTCATAGAAATGTTTATATGCTACAATGTCAGAAGCTCATATTTTTTGAATTAAGTTATTTTACTTCAAAGTAAAAAAAGTTATTTAATAAAATAAAAAGTTATTTGACTACTCGAATGAAGTTTGTATTCGTTTTTGTACATCAGAAACTATGAAGTGGTTGTTGAACACGGTGGTGTTACCAGTATTTATTATTAAATCACAAAATAGTTAAAGTTGTCTTTTGCATATAATTTCTTAACAAAGCTATGTTAGCCTTAAAGTGCTTGGTAACTACTATGAACTTTAAAGCTAAAGTAAAATATTTTTTAGCATACAGCCGTTAGATTCTAACGGCTGTACGCTAAAAAATATTTTACTTTGGCTTTGACCTATTTTAAAATTTTCATGTAATATACATTTTTGAATGCAATTTTATGAAATTTTGCTTAAAAGTAGTCTGTTGCCCTGTTTTAAATATTTATGAATATGGCTGTTAGATTCTAATGTACGTAATCTAATATGTCATTTACGAATAATAGCTTCGATTATTTTGCATTGTGTATGTGAGTACTTCGTTGTATTTCATAGATTTTATCCCTTATATGTACAAAGTAAGAAATTGTGGCCTACTTTTGGACTATATTTCAACGACAAGCTCGCTTACAGTTCCACTTGTTATATAAATGCACAGGAGCGACAGGTACTGACATCGTAGCTTACTTTTTAAGCGAGAGTGCGCCGATTAAACAGCCTATGACAAGCTTATGTCTAAGTGGAAAAATAAGCCAAAGCGTCATCCCTAGCTGCTACTTACGTAATGGGTATTTTTACCACTGGGCAGTTTTGTTAAGGGTTGTTAGTTACTTTTTCAGAAATGAAAATTTGATACGTGCCATTCAAACTGCAATGACTATTAAAAAAAAAGTTGAAATGAAAACAAAATACTGGCTGACTGTTTTGTAGCCATAATTGTGATGAATGACTTTTTAAACAATCGTCAACAAATGAGTAAAAACAATTTTTAATTTTTTTTTCAACTACTGCTTTTAATTGTGTGAGTTAATTTTGTGATCTTTCATTTATATTGTTCTCATAAATACATATTTTTTAATGTTTTAGGATCAATTATTATAGTTGATATTTTATTTCTGTTGTTTTGTTTTCGATTATATTAATATATTTTTTAAAATGTTTTTGTTACAATATTAATAAATGTTTGCCGATTTATAATTGGTTCAATTCTCCAGCTAGTTGTATCGCTGTATGGGGTGTATTATTGTATTCCCGGGAAAAGTCTACTTTTTATGAAATAACGTGTACTTTTAATTTTCCGTTTTCCCGGCAAATTTTTGAGATTTTCCCGGGAAAACGGGAAATTAAAAGTACACGTTATTTCATAAGCATATGGACTTTTTTCACAAACATATTTATAAAATGGCGTAAGTGACCACCAATTTTATTTTGATTCATATAAGAAATTTATATTATAATCCTGTTTTTCATTAATATCAATATATAAAATTTTTTTTAAATATTACAAAAGTTCGTTTGACTGACTGTAAGACTAAATTTACACGATGAAATTGTTAAAGTTCTCTTTTAAAGTTGCTATGTTTTTCATCGTATGTTTAAATACTAACTAATACCCTGTTTATCGATCTCGAAGGACATTTTTCATTCTTATAGTTTGAAATTCTAAAACTTAGTCCTTGTTTCAAATGTAACTGTAAGAAAGAAAGAACTCCTTCGACATCGCTAAACAGGCAGTAAAATGTCCATAATTTTTTTTTATACAAAATAATAATGTGAACGCATCAAACTTCTACAGAAATTTCATAAAAATTTTATGAAATTTAAGGCATATCATTTCTCTTAAGCCGAGAAAAATTATTGCTTAATTCGAAAAGTAGATACAAGATGAATTCAGTAATAGATGTCGTTTAGTCACTATAACAGAACAAAGTGGAATACTTTGTATAAATATCAATGATTATAGTGCTCTGTAATCGTTTCCTAAATTAAATCATTCGATATTAAACGAACCTTGAGTGATTTTCCGAAGAATTAGTAAACCGATTTTGCAAGTGTTGTGGAAATTTTGAGCCCATAGAAGCTGTAAGAACTTTGAGTTGACACTTCTTAAATTTATTATAAGTCGACGCAATTATTGAAACCCTAAAGGAGATGTTTTAAGATAAAAAAAATTAATAATCAAATACATTTAGGCAGACTGTAAAATTCAGCTCAGCTGAGTATAGTACTGTAACTTGCTTGTACTTAACGATAAGAATCGTCCTGGAAATTTTTCACGAAAAGTAAGAAACATTACGGCAAGTTCTTTATAAAATGATTTGGAGGCCTGAAAATAAAATGTTTAACTAATTGCCATATAGTCGTCAATTAGTCTTTATAGAATCTCCTACTGTGTTGTAACTATAAACTCTATTTGCTTGAATTCACTTAAAATTTTGTTTTAGAATTGCTTTTATATTAACTTTTATTTCAAAAGAATGCTTACATTAATAAAACAATGGAAATTTCGCCAATTTTCATTTAATAATCTATTTAATTTAGAAAATTAAATTTTCCCGGGAATTTAGATTTTTTGCATTCCCGTTTCCCGGGAAGTACAAAAGTCCGGAAAATCCCAAACCCTACATAAAAGTGAAATACGCTTCTAAACTTTTATTTCATATGTTTTGAAAAAGTCGTATTTAGAGAGACTCTCTCACAAAGTATTTTGCATGTATGTATCTTGTTCTTATTTTATCCATCAATACAAGATACATCCGATACAATCAAATTGACTCTTTACAAGGTTTATTTAACTAAACGATAAACGACAAAATGAGTGCTTGTGAATTGAGCAGCGTTGTCAACTTTTTATAACCAAAACGCGCTATTCCCCTTCTCAAAACGCGCAAAATCACAGCGTTGACAAATACTGTTAACCAAAATGCGCTATTTTCGAACACGCTAAATTAAATTTTGATAAGACCAGATGCATATGGACGCAGTTGCGTAAAAAGGGCCAATCTGCATTTTTTTATGAGGGCCAATCTGTTTTTGTTAACATTGCTACGACAAAACAAAAGGGCCAATCTGCTTGAGCCTATCTGCAACGAGCTGGCTTACAAGCGCCAATCTGCATAATTAACTATTTTAAAAATTATATATTGTGGTATTTTTTAAAGGGTTTGGCTTGCATATACTGGACCAAAATACATTAAGCTTTTGAAACCACATTTTCCAATAACGAACATAAAAATAAATTATTTCTCAATGTAGTTTGCACGTTTACTTAAATGAATATTTAAAATAGTGATTAGATTATTAGTAAAAATGGTCAGAACATTTATATATTTATGCTCAGCTCGAAAATGCGAAGAAACTCTTTGAGCATTATACTCTGCTACCTTTTATTATTTAAGAGATATTTCAATGCAAAAATGCCATAATATTTTCGCGCTTTTAGAACATAATTGTTTTAGTATATTATCCTTTTTTCCAAAGCTAAAGTATATAAAAACTTTTAAGATCGGTTGAGATATGCGAAAGTTACAACACTTTTAAAGCTTTCCAAATGCGATACGTTTAGTTTTAGCCCTCTGTAGAGTCGTCAGTACATATACTGAAAATTTTCGAAAACTATATTGTGCAAGTGTAGCTAGCCCCTTATTTATTGATATGCCAAATGTCAAATAAATCTAAACACTAGTTTAGCAGTTATTCGTTTTTTACCATTTATTTTGAGAGCAGCTGCAAAATGCTCTGGGAATGTGTTGCATGTATAATTTTACATTGAAATTTTATTTAAAGAAATTTTAACTTTGCCAATTCCCAACCGATTTTAATAATTTAAGACTTATTATAATGGCTAAAAAATACGCCTTATATGAAAATATAAAAAATGGTAGATTTTCAAGCAAATTGTTGCAAGAATAAAAAATTTAATTTTTCCTTTGACGATATTTCCATGAAATATAAGTAAAAACAAAATCTTTTAAGTATACACGGAAAGCTTAAGTCCTCCTCTATTCGACACCGTAACAAAATTTTTTTTGTCCGTGAAGTCCCATAAAATCGTTTTTTATCGATAACTTCCGATTTTGAAGGCGTATTGCAATTTTTAAAGTGGCGAAATAATCTACTTATATTTGTATAAAAATATGGAAGCATATAGGGCAAAACTGCCAAATTGGCCCTTTTAATTTTTAATTACTAAAACTATTGCTACGTAAAAAGGGCCAACCTGCGCTATTTTGGCGTTTTTATCGTGTTTCTTATAGATGAGCACGTTTAGATGATATTGGAGGTATTGAATTGGTAGACCACTAAATAGCTCGAAGATCCCGACCCCTTATAGTTGTAAACGTTATTTGCTTGCCTTATGATCTATGTAAATCTTAGAAACTACAGATTGGCCCTTTTTACGCAACTGCGTCGATATATTGGAAAAAATCCAATATTTATTAAAAAAAATAATTATCTACATATTTGTTTTTAAATTTCATTTAGGGACAAAAATTAGATGTTTACAACTATTAACAAAATGGAAGAAGTGTAGAAAGATAAAAAAACGTAAAATATTCTTTTGGTATATCAATATTTACTTTAGAAAAAACGCGTCAATTTAGCCCCTTTTTTATTAAACGCGCTAGGACGAAAGAAAGCGCCTTTGGCATACTTAAAACGCCCTAAATTGGCATCGCTGGAATTGAGTAATTACACTGATTTCACTACACTAATTTCAATGGTGCTAGCCGTTTTTCTCCTTCTCGTTTTCACAATATTCACGATTTAAAATGTTCATATTAAATTGCCATAAAAACTATTTTTTAAAACTTTTGGCATAACTTTCAGATTAAAATTTGAGTATATATGTATGATCGGCATTAAGATATCCTATGACTTTTTTACGAAAAAAAATGTTTGTTTAAAAAAGTTAAACATATATTTTGTTTTTGAAATTCTTTTTTTCAAAACACTATTTTACGTGAATAAAAATTACGTTGCAAATTTTTTTATGTAAATTTATGAGAATTTAGATGATAAAAACTCTAAATTTTTAAAGTTTACATTTTACTAAAATAAATCCGAAAAAAGTAGATTTTTACGAAAAATTCAAATTGTCGCGTTGTGTTTATTCAACCGTTTTAAATTGGAAATTTTTTGCAAAACTACAAAAATATAATTTTTGTGGTGCTTTACCATATTGATTTTAAATCGCGAATAACTCGAAAACGAGAACTTACTTCGAAAAACGGTTAGTACCATTGAAATCAGCATACTCGAATTATCTTTAACAGTATGGTGCCCGCTTGTTACATTTTGAGACTAGCATAGTGTTATTATTTATGTTAAATATTTGATATATAAAAAAATATATGTATATTTATATATATTGCAGTGTGTGTGCGTGTGCTTTTTTTAATTTACATGGATTTACTTATTTCTGTTAATTTTACTAATTCCTTAATAATTTTCCCATTTAGAGTTGTTGGCATTTTGGCATCATCTCTTAAATATTAAAAAAAACTTTCCAATTTTCTGTCTAATTTAACCACAAAATTTCTCTAAGTTGATAAAGTCCATATAACATTTTTTGTGGTTTTACACTAATGTCTTTTGGTAGAAGTTGCCATTCAAAATAATTAATATGTTTGCCAAATGAATTTTGTGCTAAAGTTATTTTTGTAGTACAATACTAAGAAAACCCCAAAGTAAATACCCAGCAAAAAAATTGCAAGAATTACTTTTTTCGTAAGCATTATCATCGGTATGGAAATGATTGGTGTAGAGATTTTGGATTTTAACCTTTATTTCTGAAATGGCTAGTTATGAAGGGAGTATTCAAAAAAACTCTAGCAGTTAGATTTCTAATTATACGAGTATTTGATTTCCGATGAAATCGCTAAAGTAGTCGTGGAACATTTAATGTTCGGTGAATTATTTTCCTAGGTTATTAGAATATTTAGTAGGTAAGACCTACCTATATGCATAACAGGAACTTCACAGCAAGTTAGAATAAATAGGTTGAATGAACCCGTCAACAGTTTTGTATGCTATTTGAAACTAAAAATTACCGGAAACTATGGTCGTGAGTCACATGAGCTACGACTACAGTGTAAAACAATTTTTAATGTCAAATTGTAAGGAAGAACTCGTTAAGATTCAGTTCAATTTTGCCACTTATGCGAAGTCCATGCCAAGGTTCTATTATGCATATGTCCTTAAATATATAAGTTAATAAATAAATACAGTTTTACAAAATTCTTAATAACATATCATTGTGAAGGGGTAGTTTTTTGAGTTTCTAATATCTAATATAGCGTTACACTGTGCACTGAGTTTATACATCCGAAAATGTTTATTAATCATTAATAATAATGAAATAAAATTATGTTAATAATATTATTTCAAATCCTGTTTACAAATCGTTTATTAAAATTTTGCGGATATGAAGTTTATTTAACAGATTAAGAATATACAGATCTGTATAAATTAATTCACACATGTAGAATTGTATATAAATAAAACTCCTAAACAAATATGTACATACATATGTACTTATGTATATGGATGTGCTTAACCAAAATCTAACAATTTGTTACAATGTTATATACTAACACATACATTCAAACGCAAATACCTAAACTTACATCATTTAGGAATAATAAATACAAATTTACACACTTATATTTTATGAAATACGCAATAAGGATTTGTTACAAATCTTAAGAAACAATATTGAAATATATGAAAAGTGATTAAAATTACTACAACAACTCTAAACATATGTTAACACCCTGTAGTACGCAGCACGGGTTGCTAACTAGAGAGTGGACTAATGAAGAGGACTTTGTGTGATGTAATTATATGTAGTTATTTTCTTCCTCCCTTTCAGCTGGTATTTACTAATCGTACGTGGCAAACTGTGAGTCAGCATTAATCGACTAACTAATCATGTAAAATTAATCGAACCAAGAATATATCAACCGCGCTCTATTGTCAATCTGTGCCTTTTCTCCGTAGAGGATGCATCAGTTTTAGAAAAAGGCGTTCGGATGGTACAGACGTTGCAATCAGAGATCAATATTTTTGTGCAAACGTTTAAATCTTAAGGTAGCCTGACTGTTTTCATACAATTAAAATACGTTTTTTTTGCATGCAAGGTCAATATTGTATCAGATATATTGGCAATATAGAGCTCAAATGTGGTATAGAAGTAGATCTTGATGAGTAAGTAATCAGCAAAATCTAGAAACGAGAGCATATTATCTGGGGCACTAAGGATCCCCTTATATACATATATATATGGCCCAATTTTTTTTTGGTATTTTGGTTCTTCTAAGTAATATAAACTTTATTGCTCCAAATAATAGATTGATTACGCAATGGGAAGGCATGCCGCATATAAGGTGCACTCTAATGGCCAACTAGGAAATTATAGTGATAGGTATTGTACCAAATAAAAACTTAGAAAAAAGAAATGAGATCCGTACAAAAACATAAATGTGAATATAACTCCAAGTTCCTATGCAAATATTTCGGCCGTAAAATGTACTTAGATAAACATGAAGACCAAGTTCTTAATAGTTACAACTAGGGATGTAACGATACGCCTTTTTGCCGATACGATACCGATACTCAAAACTAAATATCGGCGATACCGATAGCGATACGAATGTTGAAATTTAATTCAAGTTCAAATTATCAACATTCAAGCAAAATAATTTTTAGGGTTCCGTACACAAAAAGTGTAAGGAACCCTATGGTTTTCGCTACGCTGTCCGTCTGTCTGTCTGTCTGTCACAGGCTGTTTTCTCGGGAACCGTAAGGGCTACGGACCTGAAATTTTCACAGAATATGTAAAACTTTAGCCGCTACAAGAGCAAATATATGACAGCTAAAAATTAAAGGGTGCTCTAAAGCGATCAACGAAACATGTTGAAATACTAATCTAATATACAGACATTTTAAATTTTCAAAGTTAGTGTTAATTGGTGTAGTCTGTAGAATAGGCTACATCAATTAACACTTATATTTAAAATAATAAAAATCAAAGGGTGTTCTATCAGTTAATGTAATTTTAAATGTAATTTAGACAATATGTCGCTTTTTGGAAACCGTAAGAAATGAAATTTGAAATTTTCAAAAACCCTAAAACTAAAATGTTTAAAATTAAAAGAATGTCAAAACGAAAAATCGCCCAAAGGAAAAAAACGCTTAAAGGAAAAAAGCACCAAAATTAAAAAAATCGCTAAAACGAAAAATATCACCAAAACCAAAAAGATCGTCAAAAAACTAAAAACAAAATGCCAAAAAATCGAAAAAAGTCACCAAAACGAAAAAAAGCATTACAACATAAAAAAAATCGCAAAAACTACAAGTATCATCAAAAAACGAAAATATCGCCATAAATGAAAAAAGTCACCAAAACGAAAAAAAGCGCCAAAACTAAAAAATCGCCAAAAATCAAATAACTCGCCAAAACAAAAGGTAGTGTCAAAACGAAAAAAAAAATTGCTACAACTAAAAAAATCACAAAAAACCGAAAAAAATCCCCAATACCGAAAAAAGCGCAAAAACTGGAAAAAAAGCGCCGAAACTAAAATAAATCGCTAAAACTAAAAATATCGTCAAAAAGCGAAAAAACGTTAAAAGAAAAAAATGCCAATACTAAAAAATCAGCAAAAAAAAACAAAAAAAATTTCAAAAAACCTAAAATCGCCATAAAGAACGAAAAAAAGTCGCCAGAACGAAAAAAAGTGTTATAACCAAAAAAATCTCTAAAACTAAAAAAAAATCACCAAAAAGCGAAAAAATCCCCAAAACCGAAAAAGCGCCAAAACTGAAAAAAATCGTCAGAACTAAAATAAATCGGTAAAACTAAAAATATCGTTAAAAAGTGAAAAAAAAACATTAAGAAACGCCAAAACTAAAAAAAACGGCAAAAAACAAAAAAAGAAAATTGCAAAAAAAAAACAAAAAATCGCAAAAAAAAAAAAAACGCAAGAATCACCAAAATAAAAAAAGCGCCAACACCGAAAAAAAATCGCCAAAAACAACGAGAGATACTTAATATATAAAAAATTTAAAATTAAACAAAAAAGCACAACGAAATAAGTTCCAAACTGAAAAAGGGGGCAAAAACGAAAAGGGATATACATATGTGTTATTGTACGGAACCCTTCGTGTGCGAGTCAAAGTCACACTATAGTTAATTTTTTATTTATTAATCAAAATTACAGTTTAAGAGACTATTAACATTTCGAATTGATATTAACCCAGTAAAAAATAAAAGAATGAGAATTAACGCAAGGACATTAACGAATTGAAAATCTTCAGCATACAAACTTGGTACAAAATTTTTGGTGATAGTTTTTTCTGTGTTGCGTTAATTCTCATTCGTTTTTTTAGAGTCTTTAGATAAACATTCAGACTTGAACATATTTAACAAAGCGAAATTTCATAAATACTTAATGGATGATGATGATGACCCACACAAAAATTTTGTTTGATATATTACAAAAAATCCAGTAAATATTTTTGTTTGATTAAGTAAACTATTTTTTAAAAATATCGATATATCGATACATTGCAATTAAAAATATCGACGATATACATCGATATATTTTTGAGAAAATATCGAAATTTTTTGCCCATCCCTAGCAAGTACTGAGCCAATTTTAAATATATTAGCGAACTCATACTCAGAATGCTAAGGTTACTAAAACGGATGCATTTTTCAATATTCGGTATAGAAGCGACAGTTTGAGCAAGTTGCAATCATACGAGATTATAAAATAAAATCAGATAATTTCAATTTAAATTGAGTTTATTTAAATAATAGTTTATTAGATAGAGGATTTTGTCTTCGTAAAATATTAACTGCATAAGATAGAGAAATAAAAAATTACGATAAAATCGCAAACATTAATTTTTTTACTATTAAATTTATACCAAGATGCGGCTTATTTTACGCAATACTTTGCCATTAAAAAGTGATTTTCCTCAAAATCGAACATAGAGGATTTTGAATATATGTAGTCCGTCGATGATGAGAAATATCATTACGGTCTGAATAATTCCGAAACTATGTATTACGTTTATAAAAAATATGTATTCAAGCAGTTTAAATGATGAAACAGAACTAAGTCTGCAACTTCAGGCAAAAACGCTGCCAAATACACATTCACTAGTGCTAAATGGAGATCATCAGGGAACCTTTACCCAAAAGTCTCATAGAAAAGCTAAAGATATTGTAGCAAACTTTTATTTAAATCAATAAGAAGCTTAAACAATATCAAAGTAATCAATGAAGTTTTTTTATTTTCTTACTGTACCATATACTACACAGGCAGGCCTTTTTCCTGGTCTAATTGCAGATGTAAGACGGCATGTAGAAAAAATAAATGTTATAACAACAACAACTATATATTTAATACGCGTATAGTGTGATATCAAACAAGTGTTTTTTGGCCGGGTGCTGCCATGTATTAAATTCGTGATTTTTTGGGAATTGCTAAAAAATCGCTACAACTGAAAAAACACAAAAAAACATTTGCCAATATTTTATAAGTTAAAAAACTTAAATATTTGTACAAGAGATAATTGAGAATTCTTACGAAAACTAAAATCAGACAATGTGCGAAAGTGACTGCTAAAAGTCGTAAGACGTAGATTAGAAAATGTCCAGTCTATAATTTTCAATGTCTTAAATTTGCCTTCGGATAATGTGCAGACTAGTCTGATATTAATCGGAAAATATTTCAGAAAATGTGTAGAAACGTCTTACCAGAAAACTGCCGACTACTCCGTCAAATGTCTGAGAGAATTTTAGACAACTCGGTTGATTGTCTGGTAAAGTCTCAAATTTTTTCTGGCGTTAGACATGTCGACAAAAATGTTTCCTGTGTACGTACATTAATTGAATGAGTTCATCATTGAGAATTGTAGAAATCTATTTACTAGATGAAAAAGTACAAATGAACATCAGAATTAATATTTTTGAAATAGTAGTAATATGTAGTTATATTACGATTATACAGATTTATGTTTTAATAACATTTTGGTCGATTTCATTGTGCAGAAACAATGGTGGGACCAATTGTATTTAAGTGTTTGTACAACCATTTACAATGGGAACATACATATGCACTTTACAAATTAGAACCAACGTATTTAAGTACAAGTATGTATAAACAAGCACATAGAACGTGCGTTTGTGGACTTAAATTATTTTCAGTATTAATTAGTAGGATGAGCCAAAAAGTTTGCAATGTAAATACATATGTAGTTTGCTGATGATCAGGGCAAGCAAAAATATGCTCTAAAAAAGTGTTTTAAGCGCATAAAAAATGCTGTAAAACATAAAAAATGCTCTTAAAATGTGAAAAATATGCTCTAAGAGAGTTTTAATTTTTCAAAATAGAAAATTATATATAAAAAATAGTGAAATAATAAAATAAAAAACAAACACAACAACGAATTCATAACGCTAACTTGTTAGTTTAAGGCCGTTATAGACTATAATACAAGTATGAATACTTTTGAGGAAAATTAAACCCTGACATGATAAATTGTTATTGTTTTTTGAAAATTTTTAAACAACAATTAGATCAGGGGCTGGATTCCGCAAATATAATTTTTTTTACCAGGGAACACTTAAATACAAAATATTCACCGCACTTTTTCCAGTGAAAAAATTTAGGGTCTAGTGTTCACTATAATCGGCAAAATAATACATTCTCACCGTTGCGGGTGCACAAACCAAAAGTGAACACTGAAATTGGTGAACACTTCAAAATTAATCGTTGCGGAATCTGGCCACAGGGAAGCATTTTCTTCAAAAGTATTAATACTTGTATCAGTGATGGAAAATACAGATTTTGAAATGGTACTGACCCTTAATTAAAAAAGTACTTTTTTCACCTTAATGGTACTTTTCCGAGAATTGAAAATATAAAACTTCATGTATTCTTACTTATCATACAAAAGAACCATTCTTGACATTTTAATATATATTTTACCATTTCCGTTGTTTTGTCTAGATGTAATTGGAGAACTTGAAGATATTCGGATTAATCTTCACTCTAAATATGGAACTTATGGTACATTGTTATTAAAATTTTAAAATTTAGAACCATAAGTATCTTAAGCTGGCAACAACTATTCATATCTTAAGGCAGAAAATATTAAATAAAGTTCAGCCAGTGGCTAGACAAAAATTTAGTTTCATGCACAGAAAAAACTAAAATACTATTTAAATTTATAAGCCTGCAGATTCATTTAGTTGTGCGGTTGAAGCTCAATCTACGACGAAAATTGTATATTCAATTACTAAAATTCAAATTTCCCATTACACAGCAAAAACCAGCGCTAAAAAATGTTCCATTGTTATACTTAATCAAAAATTAAAGCCATTTTCAATTAATTTCGTAATTGAAACAATTTATCAAGGGATCAAAACCAAAATTTTTAACGGCGGCATGAATCCCAAAGCTAAAATGAAATAAACCCATAATTTTCGCTTTGGGGGATTATTTTATGCTAACAATTGTCAAAAGCTTTGAGCAATTTAAAATTTGAATTTTAGTTATTGAATGTATAATTTTCGTCGTAGGTTAAACTTCAATAACGAAATTTACTGAATCTGCAGTTTTCGTAATTGAAATCGTATTTTACTTTTTTCTGTGCACTGAAAGATCTCAAAATTGGAAAGAATTTTGTTTTTGATCAAATTGGTAATTGACTCAATTACAGCAATTTTAAGTTTTTATAAACTGATTTTATTGACATTTTTTGAGGAAACATTTGTTCTGTGTTTTTATTGTTACTATATCACATCTCTCGGGCATTCTTGCATTTGCGGCCATAGCAATTCCTATAATTTTATATTTTTTTCACTCGAAAATACTGAGGATTTACAATTCGATTTTGGTCCAAGTGCAACTTAAATAGTCTACTATAACAATACATTTTGTACCAGTTATAAATCGTTTTCTAATAGCTTTTGTTTCAACAGATTTTTCTTTTCAAATAAAGGTATCAAGAGTTTTGGCACATGTTTTTAAATGTAATGGGTTGAACATTAATAAACCTGAAGAAAATTAAAATCGTTTTTGTTAACGTTGCATATTGTAAAAAGTGCTTTTTATGTCGTGGGGGTATACAGAAAAAAACAAATATGCGCTTTGATTAAAAAATTTTAAGAATGGAGTACAAAAATGTTTAGATTACAACCTGTTAAAAAATGTGCATATCCAAGTAAACGAATTTAATTGAAATTTTTTTCAATTTTCAATTAATATGATAGGATATTAACAAAAAATTTACTAGAAATTTTCCACAAAAAAAAACCGAACAAGATTATGAATTGAAATTATAAAAATTTGTTTAGAAAATTTTTAGCTAATTTGTTTTATGTTTGAATTTATTATCGATTATACACTTTTGAATTTGATTTATTTTATACTTTTACTCACTGTTTGTATTTTAGCTTCAACTAGTATCGAACTAAGCTCCTTCAGGTTTGAAACCCAACGTACCAACCACTCGACCAAAAACACTGTTGGAAAACAGCAGGAAGAAGTTCACATAAACCTACTCTTACATATACATAAATTTATATCATTGAACGATTGTTAACAACCCAGTAAAAACGTTGCTTCCAATAAAGCAGGTTTCTACTATTATGGAATAGAAGTAGTGCTGACAAACCTGCTGACATCGCTGCTGATTTTTGTATTGCGAGTTCCCGGATTGGAGTACTACATTTTTGCACACAAAAGCGCTTTTGAAGCGCTGAAAACATCAACATTTTCAGCACTAAACTGAAAATATATGAAAAAAAATGGTTCGATGTGGATTCGCGTCGTTGACGCCATTTAAAATTTTTCTTATTTCGTTTCTTTATTTATTTTTATTAATTTCATATTTTTACTCAATGTTTGTTATTTTAACTTCAACTAGTATCGAACTAAGAACCTTCAGGTTTGAAGTCCAACGTACCAATCACTCGACCAAAAACACTGTTGCAAAACGGCACCAAGAAACTCAAATAAACTTACTGTTCATTCTCGCTTAAAAACCTGCTTTCGATCAGCACTATAAAATCAGCTTTTTTTGTATAGCTTGTGTACGAAGCTTTTGTATAAGTAAAAAGCAAATACTTTTCTCGCTTCAAAACCTGCATTGTGGTGACGCTATAAAACAGCTTCTCATATTTTAAAGCGAATTATAAAGCGCTTTATTTCGTTAGTGCTTCAAAAAACATGAAAATTTTTTACTGGGAATCGAAAGCATGTTGCGTCCATAACAGATAAAGTTGACTTTCTTTTTTTATATTTTTCATGGTTGGACGTCAAAATTTCTTTATTTGGTTTGTGATTCGCTTTGCTTTGACATCGTGCAATGATATTCCAAAAACAGAATGCTTGTGCTATTTGCAGATGTCGTACAAGCGAGCCTACGTGATATGGTTGTGCCTTAATCGAGAGCATCCCAACGGTAAAACTTACGAGGTCAATACCGGTCAAAACTGGCCTTAAGATTAGTATAAATGTATAATATACTGTCCTACTAGTAAATGTATCTAATTATTGCATGTCCTTGTATACATGCAGACAAATGTACCCAATATTTAGAATACATACATATGTATGTATCTATTTATGTCAATTTATATGATTGCTGCATTAATTTGCATACAGATGTACATATGTATTTACATTTTAATAATTCCACAACACAGTTATGAATTAATTCAAATTATTCCGGAATACTTTTAACGTATAATTAAAATTTGGCATAAGGGAGCACAGAAGACATCAATATCCCAATAACATTGGAGTTTGAACGACTATGATAGTTTGTGGGCTGTAGTTGTTATTATAGCCGTACGTACTGTTGGTATTATGTTAAACTTATTGGTAATTGGCTTTTGTACTACATACTTCTCTTTTCCATTTATCATTAATGTTTTATGCGTTTGCTCTATTGGATACACTGAAAGGAAAGTCACTCATTCAGGCAATGAAACGGTTTCATTATATGATCTTCATTACATTTATGAAACTTTTCATTTATATAATGAGCAATTACATTGCATACATGAAATCCTTCAATCTCTACTCTTCATAAGTTTTTCGTAGTTCATTGTATTAATGAAAATCGTTACATTGTTTAAATGAATTTTATTTTTAGCGAATTAATGAAAAATATAATTAAGTCATACAGTTTTTGACAACTTAATGTACACTATTTTTCAATCATAAGTAAATCAGCTTTTATTTAGTTCAAAAAGGTTATATATTTTACAAATCTTTTGTAATTTCAAACCAATACACACAGAAAAAAAGGAATGTAAAATCCACATGCCACAATTTTGATTGCAAATCATATTAAATTTACAAGAAATAATTTATCGTTTGAGTGTGTTAGTGTTTACTTGCTTTGTTCATTGCTACAATTCACTGTTCTGCTTAGTTGTGTGACTTGTTGTTGTTTATTCTTACATGTGTCGCCTATGTATACGACAAAAACGAATTACCAGCGAATATTTACTGCTGCTGGCTTAAAATTAGCATTGTTTCATATTAATTTTAAACGGAAAATAATTAATCTAACCTTAAATCACCGTTAAAACAATTTTGTTATAAACGTTAAGTTTATTTTTCAATCGACATGACTATAACTTTAATTTCAAATAAGTTTTATGTTAAATAATCATTTAAATCATGTTGAATTAAAATGCATTTTACATACGATGGTATATATTTAGTGTATAAGTAAAGAAAAGTTTGAAGCTGTTGTGGCTGCAGTGGTTAACGCGTGGACTATCATGCAGGTGGCACGAGTTCAGATCTTGGCTGGGGCAGTCAGCTACAACGAAAAGTTTTCTGATGAATATCACGTAAGTAAAATAATTAATAAAATATCTACATTAAAGTCATGCTGTTTCAGCTTGATATAACTTTAATTCAACATGATGATTCGTGTTGTTCCAATATCAAATTCACGTTGTTTCAACTTGAAATAACTTTGATTCAACATGATTCTTCGTGTTGTTCCAATATCAAATTCACGTTGTTTCAACTCGAAATTACTTTGATTCAATATGATTTTTCGTATTATTTCAGTATCAACTTCATTTTGATTTAACTGTACTGGAATGTTAAATCAACATGAAATATAGTTAATTCAAGAGGAAAAATTTTCTTTCAAGATTATTGTAAATCATGTTGATTTAACATGAAACACCTATGAAGCAAAATCAGTACCAAAAAATGTGAAGTTAACCTGGTTTTCGAAGATTTTACATGAAAATTTTTCTGTGTTTATGGTCATCATAAATGCAATGAAAATATTTCTTTTATACAATGTAATATTCTTCATTATATAAAACACGTTGTTAGCTACTTGTCCCTCTCTTTTCCAACCACACCTTATTTATGTATTTAAAATAATGAGAAACAAGAGGGGCTGTTGGCTGAAGTGGTTAGCGCGTTGATTACAAATCCTGAGGTGCTGAGATCGAGACTAGTTTCAGGCAAGCAGTACTACAGCGATTGACTGACAAATACTAATGTATATCATAGCACGTTAATTGCCTGAGTGTGTAACTTGTGAAAAAATAATGAAACACCTACATTTAATTTATGAATCTTTCTTTTAACTAATGAAATAGTTTCATTCCATTTATGACATGGCTGGCCAAGTGAAGTTCATAAATACAATGAAACATTCTTCATTAATCCAATGAAGGGCTTCATTAGCTGACTTTCAATGACAAATTTCATAATACAATGAAGAAATTCATCGTCTGAATGAAGGGTTTCCTTTCAGTGTACAGAGCAGGGAAGGGAATATAAAATAAGAAAGTTATATTCACCCCTATCGTGACTATTTTTTCCTTCGAAATGTTTTCCCTTTCCCTTCTTTTGCGGTCGTGAATAAGAAATCGAAAAATTTCCCTTATCATAAGTGTTTTTTTCGCGTGGACTTTTTCCCTTTTCCCCTGTTTTTGCTCACTTTATTTTAGCTGGCGAAATGGATAAATACATCATATAATTGCTATTTCATCATTCCAATTAGTTATTAAAGCTTATAAATATTTATTTTTAGGGCAAATTCAGTAAATAGTGTTCATTTTTTAATACTAAAACATTTATCTTAAAAATACCTCCATGCAACACCTTCCCGGCACATATGAACTTCCCGGCACACATGAAGTTTCACGATGATGGAATAGCAAATGATTTTTCCGCGTCTGTAGAGAATCATTCATCGCGTCCAAACTATATAAAAAGCCAGATTTACTTACTCTTGTGAAATTTTAATTTAACACCAAAAGACTATTTGAGCCTGCAATGGCGTGGGTACTACAAGGCTTTGGATGCATCTAGCAACCCTGGACGAACAATTCGATTTTGTTTAGATTCCTCATGGAATAAAAAGATGATTCCAATTTTTTTATTTTTTAAAAAAATTTCTTTGATTTTTAATTTATTTTATTAAGCTTCTTCCTTATTTACATCCACTAAGAACTGATAGCGGGAAAATATGTTCACTAGAACTTCATGAAAGCAATTTTGCATCGAATGGAAATTAAAATTTCATGGGAACATAAATTTCACTTGTTATTCGCGATAGGGTTGATTATAAGTGGACCGAAATCATTTACTGGTGAGTTTATGTGATTTTATTAAAATTCGACAATTTTCCATCGAAATTAAGATAGCAACTATGAAAAGAAGTTCGTTAATGTTTTCTTAGTAAAGGGTCCTCAGAAAATTGTGATAAGAGTACCCAAGAAAATTGTGAGATATGTAAAGTTAGGACAAATTGATAACTGTTTTCCGGAAGTATTTCAGTTCCCAAACGTTACAACTTTCTTAGCTTGACTATACATGTACTGGAGTATAAACTAGAAAATTGTAATAATGACAATGAAAAACATAGTGAATTTTTTTGTTGTTTCATATTGTTGTCGTATTTTGGGAAACGTGTAATTACACAATCAGAATAAATTCATTATTTTGCTCGTATGTAAAATCTACAAACATATGCTTACATAAATTTTGTATTACCAACTACCCAGTTGACCACGTCTTTAAGACAACGACACATAAGATCGTGTCGATTTTTTAGAATCTTTTTTTTTCCAAAAATGAGGGGTGTGAAAAAATTGTGTTTTGGTTAGATATGTAGGGGTAAATTTTTTAAAATTTCATAAAATGTTAAACTTTGTATGGGAACCCCCTGAATGAATGGAGATGGGGGTAGATGTGCACAGAAAAAATCTTAGGATGGAAAAATAAATAGGCATCGGCCCTATATTTTACCTCTCTAGAAGTTACTCTGAGGCAGTTATGAAGTTTTTGTTTGTAAATTTTTTCCTTTTAATTAAAACGTGGGCACCATAAGGCATGATAGGAAAATTATGGAATAATGGTTGGCAATCCAACGTTTTTTTGTTCCTTATGCTCTGTACTATCGAGCAGCATTGGTTTCATTCTGTTGGCAGGTGCTTCTAAGTGTACAACACTAAATATTTTCTTTGGAACATAGCCTTCCTTATATATTTGATATCTATAAAAAATTACCTTTCTCTTGGTACCAATCTTTCTTATCAAAAGATGGCGGTTGATTTATCGCGCGTTTTGATATACTTTTGCCTCTATGTACAGCGTATTATTTGCTTGGAAATATGTTTTTGATGCGAGCTGGAACTATTTTCTCCATTCAAAATATCAGCCACATCGTATATTGTACAAAATCCGTTATATTTTAATATAAAGCGAATTAATATCAAGTGGCCTTATCAATAAAACAACACACATACAAAGTAGGTGTAGGACTATTTTTATTTGTGCTTTGACAGTTCGGATTAAAGTTTTTCTGTTTTCTTATATAGAGTTTGACTGATGGGGTGTAATCAGCTGCTGATCATCTGTGATGATAAGGCTACCTGGTACTGAATTCGCCTTGTTTTAATATAGCCGACACGAATTTCGATTTAATTTTTGTCGAATATCTGGGTGCATTAGATATCTTTGCATAAAACCCATAACACTTTTTACTTGTAAAACTAAAGCTACGTTCACACTTGATATTTGACCAAAAACTCGTGACCAGCAGACTAACTAAAATTTTATATCCTTTAAATCTAATATTTTTACATATGGATTCGCATGTATGAAAAGTTATAGAAAAATATCTTTCTGCAGCATAATAGTTTTATTTTGGAATATAAGAACCAAGTTAAATTACACTAACCCTGAGAGCGAAACTAGTGGTTACACTTATTTTGCCAAATATTTGCCAAGTGTGACCGTAACTTAAGACTAGTTTTTTTTTAGTTTTAAATTTTGTGTACCAAGTCCGGCAAACTAGCAAATTTTTTTTTTCAAATATACAGAATTTACGTATGCAAATACATATATCTTTCATCGAAAATTTATATATTCGTAATGATGAAGAGTCATAACTGTTAAGTTTGAAACTTAATTCAATTTGGCTGCAAAGTTATTTTCGTATTGTGTTTTAACGTAAACGGTACAAAAATTAAGCAATAAAATAGTAGGAGAAAGCAATTCATAGCTGTTTATTGGTAAAAAGCCAAAAATAAGCTAATATCACAAAGTAAGCAAAAATAAGATATATGAACTATGGCTTAAAAATTGTATCCCCTTGGCTGCCCCAGTTAAAATAGTTTAACATGGTTTACCTTTCATTATGTGCTTTAAACGTAACGCTATAATATTTTTTGGAATTTATTTTTAACAAATTTTCTAAGTTTAACACAGTGCCAATAAAAGATGAGTGGTGAAACTATAAGCTTTCAAATGATAAGAAGAAATTTTTAAAAATAGCAAATTTAAAAATTGAATTGTTACTAAGAAGCCCCATGTACCTTATTTTTTTAAGCAAACGCAAACGGTTAGAAAACTTAATAGATAGAGGACAATGCATACAAGAATCGTCAACGACAATGCCGTGCAAGCAATTTTGCCAACTGGGCATGTAAACGAGATCCGAAATAAACGAATGTTCGCTAAAGCACAGAATTTTCGAAACAAAATTGTTCGGTAATTGCTCGCGAATATAAAGAAATCGAATGGTGGCTAAGGCGAGCTTCTCTTGATAATGTCACGATAATAAACATTCCCGAAATTTCCAAAAATTTATAGAAAGTGAATACTCGCAATATCGAACTATTTCCGATCATTTCGATAGCTCCCGCTAATCTCATCAGAGTCCTTTACCGCTTAGAACACTCGACCAAAGTCGGTGGTTTGCAGTCAAGAGTTGAATATCATCTACTTTTAATCAATTCACACTGTCAGTCTTAGAGCTGTATATCATTTGATAGTTATGGATATTTGCTTTTTTCGTTTGTCTTGTGTTAAGCTTCTTTTTATTATTTCTCTAAGCGGTAAAGAACTCTGATGAGATTAGCGGGAGCTATCTAAACGTCAGTGCAACCCTCCGCGCAGTCGAAATTTTCTTTCTCTAAATACTTCACATTTATCTATAAATAAAAATATAATTTAATTGAAAAATTAAATTAAAACCGAACTCAAGCAAAAAATAATTAAATAAACTTTTACTTTAAAACGTTTACCATCAACTTGTAACGTCATTACAAAATTTATATGATATAAAAAAACTTGTCACGAGATTTAAGTACTCGTATTTACTTAGTTTACAAATTTTAATTGTTAAAATCAATCACATCGAGTTATTTAATTTACTTGTTTATCTACACAAGTGAATCTCGCGACAAGCTTTTATATCATATTAATTGTGTAATGACGTTACAAATTGATAGTAATAGTTTCAAAGTAAAAGTTCATTTTTTTTCTTTGCACTAAACTTAAATAAAAGCTTGTTTTTTAAAAAGGCTTTTTACTTTTTATTTATTTGTTACTTTTTAGTTATCGCTGGACACGTTTCTCAGTCTGTTATTTGCCGTCTAATTTCGAACGTTAAAAATAATTAGTCTGCCATTTGGGCATACCCCATCTTGGATTTAGAATGACGTCACATAGTTAACCATACATTGTCATACAAACTGAAAGTGTATACAAAATTTCAGCTCAATCGGTTGAAGATATCTGCTTCAAAATTGAGTTGCAAGATTTCACCCGAACAAACATACATACATTGCAAGTTAATTAAAAGCTTGTAAAAATAAACAAGATTATTACTATATTCCGTTTACATTAATATAAATATATTAAAAATTGAAAATATACCAATCTTGAAAATTTTAGTTGTCCTGTCTTTTTGCAATATCGGAATTTGTTCGATATCGGTTATTTTTTGATATTGCTAAAGATGTGCCATTGATTCTTGAGCGATCCTTCGAAATGGAATGGTTTCTGAAACAAAACTGAGCGACAGGCAAACTTTTTCCAAATCATTTTTGACTGCGTTCTCGAAAGTTTTACACGATAAATGTTCGAGATATAGTCGAAATCATCATCATTGACGGAGGTCTTGGTCAAGTGGGAAATATTACATAGATTTTCAGACTAATTTATTTTAAGCATATGAGTAAATAGAAGCGAATTATTAATATTATTTAATGAAATGGACACACAATCACGCAATACGACATACGTTTCCTATATACTAATGAAATTGATAATTGTAATTAAGTCTTGTATAATTTAATAGTATAGTTTGTGTATAAGAAAATGTGCAATTACCTAAAAATGTTTTGCTGATAAATCTGTTTCGTATTTGCATTTATTGACGTCTAAAGGTCCAGAAAATTTAATTGATTGGTTAATGAAATTATTTTATTATTAATTAGTTGTGTAACGAATGTTCTAGTTCGCATATCCATATTATTCGTTTATTTTTGCCCATTACATTTGCATTCGCCAAATAGCCTTCCATTAGGGTGGGAATGGAAATCAACAGTGAAAAGAAATTATATTATAAATAGACTGAAAGCGTTAGTAGCAACGTTTTCTGCAAAATTACTACCTATCAATGTATGACCACAGATATGTTGTATGGCTTGATTGAATGCGTATTTCAAAGTTTAAAAATTTAAAGTAAACGAAAACATAAAATAAGTAGGCTGGAACACATTTGTTTCACTAGAAAACTGTCATTCTAAATCGGACTAAATTGTTTTGAAGAATATTGAAGAACTGATGAAAACGCACTTCTGTAATTAAGAAAATCTACAAAAAAAAAAGTCCACAACTTTAAAGAAATCATAGCACAAGTTTGCAAGTTAAGATAAACTTTTGGATTGGAGCAACTGAAAGTTGTATATTATGTAATTTGTGATGCTTAACTCGAATTCCCGCAATTAATTGTGAATAAAATCAAAAAATGAGGGTTGACTTTAATAAAATAAGTTTGGTTTATTTGGAACACTGACGTATAAAATTACGAATTTATTTTTAGTTTATGAAAAAAATATATGTGTATGAATTTTTTGCATCTGGACTAGATTTACAAGCAAATAAGGGCGAAATAATCATATAAAATAAACAATTACCTACTCGCTTGAACTTTTCACATGTTTATATGTTCATATATATGTACTTATGTGTAAAATCAAACAAAAAATTAGATAAATTGGAATGAAGAAAAATAAACCAACAGTAACACAGGGTGTGTGATGAAACAGTTTAGTTAACATCAACTTAAGTTATTTAATTCTCGTATTGAATTTTCACGAAAAGCTGGTATATATAATTAAGTTGATATTAATTTTTCCCTTGTTGCTTGGAATATTAATCATACCTGATTCTTTCTGAATATAACATCACGAACCTTAGTATAATAATCAACTTGGACTCACAAGGGAAAATGTTCGAAATAGTCACATTAAAAAAAAAATTTTATAATTTTTGCAATCGGTAATACTTTTTTAAGGGGCTACAAAATAATGAGTGGTACTTAGTTATCTTCTATGCTCCAAATTAAACTCTACTTAGTAATTAGTAAATAAGTACGTATTTATCTCATTATATGAAAGTAGTTTTAATTTGTTATCTATTAATAAAAATAAGTACACAGAAAAAACAGATTGATTGGAAAACGGTTACAGTTCTAAAAATTTTATGCAGTTGATCAACAGTCTGTTAAATGTATTAAAAATTGTTTATAATAAAAGATTTTCAATTGAAGCCACCATAAAATAAGCTTAAAGCCAGGAAACATAGAGCTTCAATGCAATTTGGTTTAATGCCAGATATTTACCGCTTGACTTTGGAGGCTGAGTAGCCTAGAGTATAGAGAGCTCTGATGATGGGGATTAACCACAATAATCCCGAAAACATCGATGTTCAGTTCGACCCTTACAAAAGTCAAGAAATCGGTCTTTGCACTTTTCAATTGCCACATGCTTTGAAAAATTATTTCTCAATAAAAAATTATTTAAGGCTGAGGCCACACGGGCGTTTTTAAATCGCCGGTTTTCTGCTTTTCATATTAAATTTGAAAGTTATCAATTTTTTAAAACTTCAAATTCAATATAAAAAGCAGAAACGCCCGTGTGGCGTCAGCCTAATTGTAAAAATTAAATTGAATGAACAAAAGGCTGAATAATAAATTTCTTTGGATAAAAGATTTTCGTTTTATATATAGCCGTAGAATCCTTACGGCAATAAATTTAATATTTTTACACATCTTACGTTTGTTACGACAATCAATATAGGTAATTCCATGTCAAATCAAGTAAGAGTTAGATACAAACCCTTTCAATTTTGATGAAATTTGGTCAGATGTTGTCATTCATCCTATAACGAATTTATGTTAAATGAAAAAAACTAAAAATGTTTATTTCAAAAGTTATAACATATTCAAAATGTCATTATTTCGCCAAATTTACAGAATGTGTTGAGCTTAGTTTTCAATTATCTCTAAAACTATTTTATGTACAAGGATGTTTTGTATACCATTTTAAAGAGAATATTTGGGAAAACAAAAAATACATAGAATAAAAATTTGTTTTGGAAAAATGACTTATCTGTAAAGTTTTGAAAATTTCAAAACTGACTAAGTCAAAAACCTATATTTTTTTTCGTCTGAATTTTTTTTATATAATACCTCTAAATGTCCTTAATAAATTGTGAAAATTTGGAGGAGGTATTTTTTTCTTCTTTGAGATATGATTTTTTTTCTTTCGCAACCTTCAACAATTATCAAAAATAGTTTAAATTTGTAATTTTGAGCAATATGCATTAAATTTAATTTAAAGGCTTTGAAGGGGAAAAGTAATAGCATTGACAAATATGTGCATTTGTTTTTTCGGTGAAATTTTATGTTGGAAATTTTGTGTTAAAAAGACACATTTTTTGTCATATCTCAAAAAAAGAAAAAACACCTCCTTAAGAATTTCAGGATTTTTTAAGAACGTTTAGAGATATTATATAAAAAATTCCCCAAAAAATATAGGTTTTTGATTTAATCAGTTTTGAAAATTTCAAAACTGTGCAGATAAGTAATTCTTTCCCTATACATTTTTTGTATATTTAAAAACTAAAGTCAACACTTTCGGTAAATTTGGTGAAATAATGATATTTTGGATATGTCATAACTTCTGAAATAAACATTTTTAATTTTTTCCATTTGGCATAAGTTCGTTATAGGCTTAAAGAAAACATCTGAACAAATTTCATCAAAATCGAAAAGGTTTGTGTCTAACTATTGGTTGATTTGACATGGAATTACCCATATATAACTTGTGAGAATAAGTCAAACGAAATCTAAAGAGGCAACCAATATAATTTGCATTTCTAAACTAAATATTCTTAATAACAATTAAAAATTCCTATTTTTATGTGTGTGATTAAATTTTCAGTTAATATTATTGTTGAATTCGGTACTTCCAGCCAATAAAAAGCTATGGCGAATAAAACGTGTATGATTTTATTTTGTTTGTCATTAAAATAAAATTAAAAATACAAAAAAGTATCAAGAAACCAAAAAATAATCAGAATATACAATTAAAGGGATTAATGGGCGATGTAAAGGATAAGTTTGGCACTATTCATAGTAAGTATTATTAAATATATAAATATATTGTCTTCCGAAAACAATAAATTTTTAAACGGATTAATTACAAAAACTTTCAAAGAGCTGATCTGATGTCGATGCTGGACACAAAAACATAATCTGATTCCTGACATACATATTTTTAAAGGAAAGGTAAGAAGTTTAATATGTACTTGCCAAACTGTCACGATTTGCTTTAAATATTGTTTAAAATTTCAAAAATCCTCTTTAAATAAGACATCTTCCTGCTCAAGATTCAAATCTCAATGGACTTGTTGGTCATAATCATTTAAAATATTCCACCTAGGTAATAAATGTACTTTGTAAATGTATTTTTATATGTATGAATTTGTTTGTGTCTTTTCATTGTAAACGTTTGGGTTTTGTCTTTGATAAATAAACTAAATTTAAAAAAAAATTCAATTTGCAATAGTAACATTTTCTATTTTACATTACATTTTTGTACTGTCAGATTCATTTCCTACTATAGAATTCATTCGATAGTTATACATAATCGAATTCTACATCTACAGTAGTTCGTGCAACTGACAAAATTCGGTTGCCACAATGAATCTGTTTTCTCTGTATAGACAAACACTTCCTCAGTTAACATGGGTTTGTATATGAAAACGAAGTTTTGGCGCTTAAACTTATAATAAGTCAACAATGGCTGAGTGAGTTAACTACCTATCTTAAAATATAAAAGAGCACAGGTTCGTATCGCAGCTTAGTAAAACAACAAAGTGTTAAATTTCATTTTATTTTGTTTATTTGACTACTTATTTTTTAGCTTCACGTAAGCCAAATAATACCTAGTTTATTGCTGTCACAATGGAGGTAGGTATATTTGTAAAGAGTGCACCTTACATTTTGAACTTCTCAAACAAAAATAAGTATTTGTCGAGCCGAACTATATTTAGATGGTTACACACACGCCATTGTTAGTTCATTTTCTACACAGAAAAAACTCATTTTTCAATTCAAATACCAAATTCCCTGAATCCAATGTAAATTTGTTCAATTTAGGTCCTATAAAGAAATATGTAAATTCAAATGCAAAAATTTGTAATAATTTGTTTGAAAAAATTCTGATTTTTTCAATAAACAAGTTGTTTCAATCAAAAAATGTTTTAGAGAAATATAAGAAATAAATCAAAGAATTTCATAATTTAATCAGGTGGACAACATTGGCGATAGGTAAATGAAATGAAACAATAAGTCAAACAAAATTATTTATCAAACTAAATAGAGACAATAATAAAGATTTAAAATCTGTTTCAAAAACATGTTTGTTTTAAAAAAAAGCTATCATAATTTTTTCTTTGTATGTAGAGTTACCGAGTTCATCATATAGGCGCATTTTTGGGGAAAATGTTAACATTTATTATTGTTATTATATTAATTAAATTACTGCTCTTTAATTAACAAACTTGATATTTTTGAGCTTTTTAGGAAATACGTCATAATAATACATTAAACAAGTTAAAACTTTAATTACAATTTTACTGTAATCCAGTAAATTTGCATTAAATTTTTGCCAGGGTAACATTGAGTATCGTTTTGACATTTAGTGGCTTATATATGCCAAGTTTTAGTAGCATGCAAAATTAGCTGCCACTGGAGCTGCCACTAGAAGAACTGTGGATGGATTAGTAAAACATTGTGAGTGTATTGCGTTTCTTAAACTCACAGCGGTATGTGTAATCGCTAAGTTAGTGGAACCATATTTTATATACCCATGTTTAAATAAGAATTTTTTAGTTTTCCGACAAAAAGTATCTGTGGACTTTTGATAAAATTTTGCCGGAGACAGAACATGTAAAGTGAAAATTGAACATAAAATAGCGGTTTTGATTACAATTTTGTTTAGAGTTTTTTCGTTTTTTGACACTTTCATTCATCTATTTTTTAGCTAAATATCTTAGAAATATTTCTATTAGACCTAAAGCAGAGCATTGGAAATCTGCATTTAAAATAACAAAATTTGCAAAACTGTCTAAACCGTAGATTGATCCTAAAAAAAATGGAATTCGATCCTTTGGGGCATTTTTGTTCCATATGTAAATTTCAAGACAAACTATTTATTTTTCTTCATTTTATTTATAAGTACAAACAAAAACATTTTAGTTATGACCTTTTAGACCTTCTGTGAAGTCAAGAGCCACCCGCTCACCTTGATTTGATCTTTAATTCCACTTACTCCTTTTCCCAAATATTTGATATGTATTGGCTGTAACGGCAGTACCGACCCCAAGCTCTCTGGCACAGGTGACAGACGCCTCATGTGATTTCGTATGGAACATTTTTGTACCATAGGATAGAATTATGAAGTTTTGAAATTACAACAAAACTTTGCAATAAATTTTTCTAAATAATGCAAAAATCAAATTACTCATGATGCTGTTACAAAGTCGCTAAATATTGAAATAAAATCTTCACTGACAAACAAACAAAGGGTAAAACAAAATTTGTATGGAACATTTTTGTACCAAGGATCACTCTACGGTTAATTCGAGTAAAGGGCTATTAACAAAAATCTACCAAAAAAAAAAAAACGATAATACTAGCAGTTTTTTTGTTTTTTTTATGAAAACTATATTTGGAAATTAACCCAGCAAAAACTTGGTAATGAGTTAGAACAATATACTTTTCAACCACAAACAAAATACCGTCTGAATTACTTTACTGTAGTTGAAAAATTACTTACTAGTAATTAAACAAGCCATTTATTTATTCTCTTATTGGCGGAGTAATAGTATACAGTAGTTTTCCGGTTTAACCAACCAGTACTTTGTCAGGCCCGTTCGTTAAACTGAAAAGTACGTTACACGCAGTACTTATGTAGAATAACCAGTTTATGGATAAATAAATAACTAGAATTGTATTTTTTATTATAAGATAGCGGTACTTTTTTCTACTCGCTTTGTTTTTACTTATTTGTATAAGAAATTTCTTAAATAAGTTTTTTAACTAATATTATGAATCTTATTTGTTCGTTAAACTGAGCACAAAAAATATTTTTGTCCGTTATATAAGATAATCAATGGAGCGAATTGATCTTGAACTGTTCGTTAAAACCGATGTTCGCAGAATCGAATGTTCGTTAAACCGGAAAACTACTGTATCTGCTTAACATACAGGCGATAAACTGTTCAACCCCTGGGGAAGTAAAATGGATTTGTTTTAATTGGTTGTGAAAACAAGTTTTAAGCCCGTAACAAAATAATTGTGTAGTAGCCTAGTGAGTAAAACACTTGGCATAAAATAACACAATAACTGAAAATGGCATGAGTTCAATGCTTAGCAGAGACATTTAATTTTTATTGTGTTTTGTATATTCAATGTCTTCTAAATATTAAAATTTATAACTTGTTATTTAAAAATTATTATATTTATTATTTATAAAATGCAAAGTAAAAGTAGTGAAAATGGTATGTTTATTAGCATTTTTACTCATTACTTTGCCATCAAAATTTTTCTTGGGAAATTCTTTCATCCTCACAAATATGTACAACTACTGTATATAATATGTTTCTGAAATCGGAGATAAGCAATTTAGGAATTTATAATAATCAAAGAAGTGTTAAATTTTTCTAAAAACTTAATCATCTGTGTGATAAATCAGCCTGCAGTATTTCTTTTACAGTTAATTCAATTTATAAATTGTGGCTAAGCCGATTGATTTTTAAAAATTAACAGCTATTTCATGCAAACCGTTTAAAATTAAAGCCAAAATAACCATAACTTATGCATTAAATACATATAAAATAAATGGCAAACAAATCAAGTGGAAAAAATAGTTTGATTTGTTTCCATTTTTTGCACAAAAACTGCTCAAATTTTGTTAAAAAAGATAACATTTGGGAAATCATAACATCTGCAATTAATCCGCAGGGTTATTGCATGGATTTCAAAATTCGTGTACTGAGAGATTATCTATTGAATTTTCTGTGTTGCAACATTGCTGTTTGTTGTTCTTTTTTTTTTTGTAAAGCAATAAAAAATTATTAAATTGAAAATCAATAGTTACAAAATTTTAGGATAAAAATTGAATAAGTTTTGAATAAAAAACAGTTAGGAAATCCCATTGTATTCCATTTAATATTTAGATTAATTTAACCACCCCTAAAACCAGAACCGGAACAGAAACAACAACATCAACAGTTGCAAACAGTTTTTTTATTTTTATTTTATTGAATTTAGAGACGCAAATATAAAAAGTACAAAAAAGGGAATTTTGAGCTGTATTTTCTTTTGACTAGTAAATGCATGTGTATTTGTGTGTATAAATCTGAGTGATCCCTTAATATCAATGATAGTTTAAGTTTTTTGATTACAAATAATGTCCGTTTGTCTGTCTGTTTGTTACACATAAGAGTACATAGCAAATGATTTCAATATTCCTCATTCTCCGGACGTTTGCCAACCCATTAAATTAAAAGGCCATAAATTATTTCAATGGTACTAGTAGACTCTATAGTCCCATTATATTGTTTTGTGTTGTAGTTTAGTTTATAGCGCCCCTTGTACAACTTACAACTTTTTCTTAGTTGACCATTTAGTAACTTTTTCAAAACGAAAAGTCTGTCCATCCGTTTATCCTTATATCACATACGAATATTTACGTCTTGTTTTATTTTCATTCATTTCAATTATTTATCTTTTTGTAAATGTTTTTGTTTTAGACCATCTTTTGGCCGCTATAATTTTCTTAACAGATTTTAAGTACATACTTTTATTATTTAATTTTTGTTATTCTTTTGTTAAAAGTGTTTAGCAAGAGTTCATGAAGAGGTCGTTTACTAATCTTTTGGTTTTATGAGTTTATTGTTTATTTCTTTTGTTGGCAATAGTTTTGAGTTAATAATTAATCTTTTAAGTAGGAAGATTAACATACTTTTCCAAATAATCATTATTATGAAGAATGCTCTATATATTGTAAGCTTATTTTCATCGATATTATGTGAAAAGTTGAAATGAATCTGAGGGAATAAGTACTCTAACGGTACCACAATTCTGCGGTACTGCAAGACTCGGATTTTCGGTTTTTTTCTATTTCTTATTTTTCTAAATGATCTTCTTTCTTAAACTTCCCACATATAAGATCTGTTGTCTTGAAGATGACAGTATTATTTCCCAGTGAAAAAAATTTGAAGTAATTTTTGTGGAACTACTTTTTCTCTACTTCCAAAGAATCAACTTCTCAGGAAGTGATTATTAACAATATGCAGACAATTAACTAACAAGTTATTTTACTTATACATAATTGAGGTTTACATATTCGGAAGTTTTACAAATACATACATAATTACCATGTTTCTTGATTTTTTAAGCAAATGAAATAAATGTTATGAACTGAAGGGCTGAGAAGCAAAGAGGTGCAAATTCTGAGTATTAATATTCAATGTTGATTGGATGTCATATTAAATTTTTGCAAAAGTATAGATTTTATTTAAAATTATGTATCATTGTTTCATATCAATTTTAAAGATTATTAATATAATACAGTACCAGACGAGAAATAATTTTTTCTTTAAATTTGTTAGTATTTATTTACTTGCTTTGCCAATAGTTACAACGCACTGTTTTGCTCTTGTTGTTGTATTCATGTAAAAAGCCGACAAACTTCGCATTACATCAAAAAAATGTTTTCAATGTTGAATCCATAAAAACCTGTTTATAGTGAAGCCAATTTTTATCATGCTAAATTAAAATTGGATGTCCTTTAGTGAATTAATGAAGAATCAACTTTATATTTAATTTTAAATTAACATGACTATAACTTTAATTTCAAGTAAATTGTATGTTAAATCATCAATTATAAGAAAAAATATGTGTTTTTAGTCGAACTATATGAATCCAAAGAAATTTTTATTATTCAGGCTTAAATTCGTTCAATTTAATATTATGGAACGTAACTGTTCGATAATCATAAATTAGGGGTATTGATTATATTTAGAGAGTATTTCATTGTTCTTGAACGGAATATGGAAATAGAAAACAAGCCTATTCAGTATACTGATTAATCAACGAAATAATTAAAAAAACGAAATTTTGTTTTTATTGAAAATTATATTTCTGTGCATAATGATTCATACAATGTTTCCACAGAACTCGTGCGAGCAGTGGTTAAAATTACAAACCACGCGGAAAAATAGTTTTTAATTGGTAAAATTTTGGTGCAAGATTTTTTCAAAATCGTTCCAAATTCAAACACACCCCGTCAGAAGATAAACGTAACACTTTCCTAAATTACCTGCCTACATAATGAAGTTTCGTTTATGCATTTCCATATCTTTTCAGTCGAAAACACAAGCTCCATCCAATATATAGAATATGAGTAATCGACTGCTTCTGGATTTAAAAAAATAGGCGGAATACATTAAACAGTTGCAATCTTGAAATTTGTGGTTTTAATAATGTACTTTATAATGTGTAATCATGTTTTTATGTTTGTGACTTTAATAAATTAAAATTTTTAATTATTTTCAATTTAATTCACAATAGATTTCATATTGATTAGTCACGCTGTAATATTCAGTTCTATGTAGCGAATTTGTTCAGTAACACAGCGTCTTCACGAGACATTAACTTTGAGATAACATGAGAAAAAATGTCGGCAGAATACTAAAAACAAAATGTAGAATTTTCTCTTAATCTCATACTAGGGGAAGACGTAATTTTACTTTTCCGATAAGATTTCATTTTATGCAAATGCTCATCGACCTAACATGTACTACTTTTGCATAATTAGTTACTTTATATTTAATTTTTCACACAAATTTAAATTTACAAATCAATTAAACACATTTATTCATTATTATGTCAGAAAATGAAAATAAACCATGAAAAATGTTTGTTGATGTTTTTAGGAGCGACATAGAGACATTCTCTCGCTTCTCGTTCATTCACTGTTCAAACAGAAAAACCGAAACGATGAACAAAAGGTACGTCCTAGTTCCTTTTGTCTGTCCGATCGGTCAGAACGATTCCACATAAGGAAAGATTTTGCCCAACTCTACTGTGCACTCTTATACATTACGATTTTAATAACTGAACAAATTCGGTACATAGAACTGAACATAACAGTAAGACTCATTGACATTAAAAATCTATTGTGAATTAAAATAAAAATATTTAATAATCTCTTTTTATTGAGTCACGAAGCGAAAAAACAGCGGGAAATAGAAGTAGTACGGATGCCTTCTGGAAGGCTTCTGTACTCTTTCTTCTGGATGTACAAGGCCTGCTCGCTACATTCCATAGTCATAACTATTTTACACATGTTGTCATTGCGGGGAAGGCCTTCCTTGTGCTAGATCTGGAAGGCCTGACAAAAGGACTTCTAAAAATTCATTTATTCTCAACTTACTTTCAAGCGTTATTGTCAATTGTTTTTCAAATGTAGGTTGTAATACAATGTGGAACTTAAATAAAATGATTTTTTCAAGTTCATATTTTACATATTTTCTTATTCACCTGGTTAGTTATGATAATAAATTTTTAATCACAAAGAATATACATACATACTACATATGTATACTTTTCTCATAAGCAAACAGTAAATATGTAATTTTTCTGCAGTTGTAATAAATAATTCACTTTGATTGTTAACATTATTCGAATTTATTTTTCACATTAAATAGTGTTTTCTCCTTGATTTATAATTTGAGAATACCTCCACATCAAATTGATAACAAATTGATAAAACACTGATTTTCAAATGTATTCATTCAATAATTTCAACTTGAATTCAAGTTTTAAATAGAAACCTTTGAAAAAGGTTTGAGAATTGTGCTTGATATCAAATGATAAAGTCATCTTATTTCAAAGGTTTGACTTCGTGTTTGCTGGGAGTTTCCCCTTTTTGTTGCTAATGCTATGTTTTTCAAGTTACTTTCAAATCATTTTCAAACGTTTGTCGTTTGAGAAAAGGTTTGATTTCAAACCATCCTCAATTTGAAATCAAACCTGGGTTTTTGTTGGGATGTTACTCTTATAACGAGTGATTTTTTTGCTATTATCTTTTTGGAAACACTAGTTTTGACAGCTCACGCACGTTTTGTATCTTGTGTCACTGTCAAACATCTTCAGTTTGGTCTATAATTTAATCATGAATCGTCTTACAAACGAACAACGCTTGCAAATTATTGAATTTTACTACCAAAATGCGTGCTCTGTTAAGAAAGTTCATCGCGCGCTTCTTCCATTTTATGGTCAGTTTAATCGACCTACTGAGGCTTCTATTCGGGCTATTGTAAAAAAATTTCGCACCAAATTTACATTGTTGGACATTAAACCACCAACACGTTTACGTAGAGTGCGAACTGAAGAAAATATCGCAGCCGTATCGGCCAGTGTTGGTGATGACCGTGAATTATCGATTCGGCGCCGTTCGCAGCAATTGGGCCTCTGTTACTCCACTACGTGGAAAATTTTGCGGAAGGATTTGGGTGTGAAGCCTTATAAGATACAGCTGGTACAAGAATTGAAGCCAAACGACCTACCACAACGCCAAATTTTTGGTGAATGGGCTCTTGAAAAGTTAGATGAAGATCCACTTTTTTATCGAAGAATTGTGTTCAGCGACGAGGCTCATTTCTGGTTGAATGGATACGTGAACAAGCAAAACTGCCGTATTTGGAGTGAAGAGCAGCCAGAAGCATTGCAAGAGCTACCAATGCATCCACAAAAAACAACCGTTTGGTGCGGATTATGGGCTGGCGGCATCATTGGGCCGTATTTCTTCAAAGATGATGCGAATCACAACGTTACTGTGAATGGTGAGCGCTACCGTGCGATGATAACAAACTTTTTTCTGCCCAAAATGGAAGAGCTTGACTTGCAATGACATGTGGTTTCAACAAGATGGTGCCTTATGCCACACAGCATGCGAAACAATGGACCAATTGAGAGGCGAGTTCGGTGAACAGTTTATTTCACGCTTGGGACCAGTCAATTGGCCGCCCAGATCGTGCGATTTAACGCCTCTAGACTATTTTTTGTGGGGCTATGTTAAGGCTAATGTCTATAGCGACAAGCCCGCTTCGATTGACGCACTGGAAGCCAACATTGCCAACATTATTCGTGAGATACCGGCCGAAATGTTGGAAAGAGTATGCCAAAATTGGACTAAGCGGATGGACCATTTGAGGCGCAGCCGCGGCCAACATTTGCATGAAATAATCTTCAAACATTAAATTATATCGACCCAACTATCGATCCAAATAAATATTTCATGCATTTTTCTGAATTTTATGTGTTTTTTTTTTACTTTCCGATAGTTCTTATAAAATCACCCATTATTATGGTTGCCTCAACCATGTTTTACGTTTGCTGCAATGCACCAAATATTGCATTGTTTTATGCCCCAAACATGTGATTTCACAATCAATTGACTCATCCGACAATCGAGGCTAATATTGTTCTTATTGTGCCCAATAAAATGCAACACTGGTGCGGCAAACGTGTAACAGCTTGATCCGGTTGAACCATCCGACAATAAAAATTTCAAAAATGCACTAATATTTATTGTTTTCTTGTGCTGCAATTGAAGTGGACAATACGCGCCAATATTTACATTTTGTGTGTGCATGATTGCGTAGAACATCATTTGTTACCATAAATTTTGATTTATTTCATATTATGTAAAATTAAACCTACCTAATATATTTTAGGTTTTAGTACATAATTTACACCATTATTATATTTCATTACAATAAAGCCATTTAAGTTAATTTTTTTTACTATTATTATTTTTCTTATATTTTATGACTTCATCCTCCAATTCAGCACAATAAAGTGCTGAAAGTTCTGATGATGTTCAGTTCTTTGAAAGGCGCTTCTTGTATCTGTAGTACTCCAAACGAAGAACTCGCCATAAAAAATCAGCAGCGATATCGGCAGGTTTGTAAGTGCTAATTTTACTCTATATAACAGCCTGCTTTTTTGAAATAGGGGCATTTCTTATATAACAACCTGCTTTTTTGAAATAGGGGCATTTTCACACACACAATCACTTTTTAATTTTAATTAATTTTTTGTCACTATTTGAAACAAAATTTGTGTTTCTTTTCATTGTATTATTAAAATATTTTCTTGATTTTTCGATATTTGTTTGTTGAATTTTTTCGATTAGTTGAATAATTTTTTCATGACCACTATTGTATTTTTTTCCTATTTGGGATAAAAAACTTTAATACCAAGTACAAAAATTGCAAAAAGTATTCAGCAAATCAATATTTTTGAGCTCGAATGTTCTAAAGAGCATTCTAATATCATATTTTCATTAATTATTACAACAATAATTGTGTAAACTTCTAAAAATTCATGTATAAAAAATATAAATTCTTTAATATACTTTTTCTTACAACCAAGTGCGGTTTTAGTACTGTAGGGAATTTTTTTTTTAAACCAATACTTATACAAAATGTTCTACTAATACATTCTTAGACTTAGGTTTTTGACAGCAGACTTCGGTTTTGAAGTTATATATACCCTAAAGATGATGTGCTCTTTTTTCGCCGCTCGTGACTCGGGAAAAGATTATATTGCTCACATTTTCACCAGTTGTAGGATAAGTACGTTGAAGCCAATTCGTACAAAATTTCCCGCACTGAAAGTATAGGTGAAAAAACCTCGTAGGCGAATATATACAACCGTGTCACAGATTCCGTTCGGATTGGTTTTGATTCCGTAGTTGTCATTCCGAAAAAGTACATTCTTGGTGCTTTAGATTTTAACAATGATGAAGTTTTTATACCTCGAGGCGTTTACTCTTGTTTTCAGATGCAAAGCTCACATTGAGCTTTTTATTAACATGGAAAGCTCATGAACAAATATTTATTTGACGGTCTTAAAAGTATGAAATTATGAAGTCTGTAGAAAAGTGTTTTTCAATTGCATTTTGAAATTTGAAAGTGGTTTGATTACGAAGAAAATTTTCGTTTTTCGTTTTCTGAAGAAGCAACTTACGCAATTGAAACCACTTCCGATCGGAATGGTATTATGTGACATGGCTGATAAAGTTTTTTTTCATTATCCACAAGTTTGATTTTTGTGCGTCCTTTCATAAATAACCGCTTAATTTCAAGAGTAAATAAGTAATGAGCATATGTATATTGTAAACATTTGTATATCTCGGAGTTGCTTCAAAGCTTGTAAATGCTGCGGAATTAAATATTTGCGATGTCAGAGCCGTTTTGCCCGTCATTGTTAAAATATCGATATCATTATTCCAAAACGGATCAATTCAGAATTTTCTTGACCTCTGAGTGGAGTAATACAGTGTTGCAAGTTATACGAGTACGTTTTTTTAACGGTACATTTAATTCTATATAGTCGAAATGCTGACATACATATATACATTCTAAAATAAATATTATTAATACCCCCATATGTAAGTATACACATACATATGTATATTTCATCTAAAGAAAAAATGCATTGATATACATATAAACATTCTAGTAAAAGTTCTGTTTCATTCAATTAAAAATATATCCTTTCTCATGCATATACATTCATACATACAAAGGCACACATATTTGTATTATTTACCTACAAATCTATGTACAGATGTGTGTATGCAAGTGTGTGCACAAATTAGTTTTCAGTCACTGTCAGTCCCTCATCAAATTTGTCACAAACAAGGTATACAATATTTTATAATAAAAATTAAATCAATGATCTAGTGATACTTGCATTATGACAAACCATTCACCCCATTATAAAAAAATAAATTAATTTTCCAATCGACTTGAATAAGTCAAGTCACTTCTTTTGTTTAACGAGTTTTTGTTTGCTGCAGCAATATGTATGTAAAATGTGAACAAATAATGGAATGAATGACTAAAGTATCATTTCAAAATACAGTTGATCATTAACTACTGATCACAAGGGTATCACAATTAATTAGGGGTTGCTTCCTTTCAACTCGAGTCTCCCTTTTTTTGAGCTGAAGTGGCAAAAATTACTTTTGCTTTTATTTTTATATTTGCCACCTTTTGTATATTATTTTATTCAGTTCTCTGGCATTCAAATGATCAGTGTATTTATGTTGAGAAACAATTAGATACAATTATACGCCATTTGTGGCTGCAAATTGGGATAATGGTGTTAAATATATTAATCGGCTTATTATGATAAATTAAAAAGATTAAAATGTAAAAGAATTTTCGACAATTCTTGAATATTTAGAAAATTTTAACGATATTTTAACTGATATTGTTATGGAAAAGTTATTAGATACATGAATAGAAAACTTATCATATAAGCCGAAAATTATAACAAAATATGTAGATTGTAGAACATACTAATATAGAAAAAGACTTGTTTTTACGCATTTTAAAATTTTGCATAGCTGATAATAGATTTTTCCAATATGATAATAAGATATATATGCAGCAAAAAGGTCTTCCTATGGGATCACCAGCATCTCCAATTATAGCTGATATTGTTATGGAAAAGTTATTAGATATGTGCATAGAAAACTTATCTAATAAGCCGAAAATTATAACAAAATATGTTGATGATATTTTCTGTATAATTTCAAGTAGTGAGATTGAAAATTTGCTGACATCATTTAACTCATTTCATTCTGATATAAAATTTACTGTTGAAAAAGAAAAAGACTGTAAACTTCCGTATTTGGACAGTTTAATAATAAGAAATAGTAACAATTTATTAATAGATTGGTATCAAAAGCCGACAGCATCAGGTAGAATTATTAATTATTTTTCAAAACACCCTAAGAGAATAATTATTAATACAGCGATGAATCTTATAGATAGAGTTTTGAAAATTAGTGATGTAGAATTCCACAGGAAAAATAAAGAAATTATTAGAGATTTGTTAGTTGTTAATGATTTTCCTATAAGTTTAACATGTGATTTGATAAGAAAATATACAGATCAGAACAGAAATAATACTGACGATACGGCAGAACCAAAGATTTACAAAGCATTAACATATATTCCGGTAATATCAGAACGCTTGGCAAACTCAAATTTTTTCGATACTAACAGATATAGAATAGCACATAAGACAATTAATACATTAGGTAGATTATTCAGTAAAACAAAAGATAGAATACACAAATTGGAAAGGTCGAATGTTGTTTACAAAATACCATGTAAAGGAAATGATAATGAAGTTTGTAATAAAGTTTATGTAGGTACAACACAAAATAAACTTAAAAATAGATTAGCTGGGCATAAATCCAACATAAAATACAGAAATTTTACTTCATCACAAAAAACAGCATTATCGTTACATTGTTGCGATTCTAATCATTATCCAGATTTTCAGGAAACATCCATTTTAAATACAGAAAACAGATATAAACGTCGTTATATGTTAGAAATGCTACAAATAATTAGAGTACCTCCAGATGTAAGGATTAACTTTAAGGCAGATACTGATAGTGTAGCGCAGAATTATAGACATTTAATACACAAAGCTAAAGTAGTAAATAGATTGTAAAATTACTCATTATTAAAGATAACAAAAATGTTCATTACTGTCTTCAAATATCCAAAGGGTTTTTTCATTTCCTAATTATTTAATATTCAAACCTTATTTGGATTAACTTTCAAAAAAAATTTTTTTTTCAAACATAGATGGAAAATAAAAATAAGTTTCAAATTAAAAAATTTTGTATATATCAAATCACAATAATTTTGTTAACTCATAAAAAAAGCGGAAAAGAAAGAAATTAATTTTTGAAACAATTGTTAAATTAAAGAGCCAAATAATTGTTACATTGTTATTTATTTAAAAATTTTGTTATTAAATTCTGTCAACTATTTTTATCCTGAAGAAGCTACACAAAGGAGTAGCGAAATATCGATAGTAAAGTTTTTATAACGTTTTTTATAAAAATTGACCTCAAGCTCATCATTAATAATTAGAAACTTAATTAACATCAAGAAAAGGTCGAAAAATTAGCAAACAAAAAAGAAAAAGTTTTTCATAATAAGGTGTACATACAAATTTTTTCCGCGAAAAGTTCAAAGGTCAAAAAACAGTTTTTTTAAAAATCTTAAAAAAATATATGCTAGTCATGAAACACTTTTCTATACACTTGCAAAGTTTCATGGTGGTGCCGCTACTAGTTTCGGAGTTATAGAGCAAAAGATGGCCCAAAGTTTGTTTTAGGAACAAAAAAAATATTTTTTAGTTTTTTTGAGATACGAGACAATTGGCTAAGTGTATAAAAGTAACATGCATTTCTGATGGATGTGCTAGCCAATTTAAAAATAAAAAAACTTTGTAAATGTATGCCATCATAGTCACGGCATAGGTCCTAGTGACGGCCTTGGAGGGACAGTGAAAAGCACGTAAAGCAAGTATACAGCGTCCACTTGACAATCAAATCACAACACCAAAACTAATATTTGATTGGTGCCAACAGAACCTTAGTAATTGCAATTTCACATTGCTTTCTGAAGAGGATTATATAAAAGAAGAGGTTCTTCTTAGAGATCGATTTTTTGGACTACGTACACAAGAATATCACTGCTTTATACCTAAAGTTAAGATTTACTCAGTCGATAGCAATTTTATAACAGAAAACATATACACTTAGCTAATTGTCTATATTTATTTAAAATATCAATATAAAAATGATTTTTAATGCTCTAATCGTAACTTTGAAACTACTTTTTTTAATATAAGTTATTTTAATTTTAATAAAATATATCTTGAAAAAATAAAAAAAATATTTTTTTTGTTCCTAAAACAAACTTCTGGCCATCTTTTGCTCTATAACTCCGAATGTAGAAGCGGCACCACCATGAAACTTTCCAAGTGTATAGAAAAGAGCTTCATAACTAAAATATATTTTTTTAAGATTTTTAAAAAAACTGTTTTTTGAGATATAGGCATTTGAACTCAAGACCTGCACAAATGACCTTTGAACTACTCGCGGAAAAAATCCAGATGTAAATCACTTCAAAAGCATTACTCTAACCTGCAAAATAACATCAAATAAAACTTTTTCAGTTTTGAACTTTAAAATTTTTCCAATTTTCATAATGTTATATTTCAGAACCGGGAGGGGTCCGAGGTGTGAAAATTAAAATTTTTTTAATACCTGTAGTGGATAACATTTGTGGCGAATATCATCAAAATCTGAGTTGGCGTTTCCAAAAATGGATTTTTTTTGTCGATTTGACATGGTTTCAACCTTTAGCTTTAGCGAATCACGGAATAAGGCGGCTGGTCTATATTTTCTGAAAATATCAGATTGGAACAAGGCGGCTGGTCTATATTTTCTGAAAATATCAGATTGTTATTTTAAGCCACAACAGGTTCACACAGGTTTCAATTAAAAATCGATAAAAAATGTAATTTTCATGTGGTCAATTTCCGCCACTTAATTATTTCAATTCAGTTTTGCTTAGCAGTATGAAATGCTCTTTAGTGTCTTATGAAATAAATCATTGCAATATCTTTTCTACTTAAGAAGCTACGGAAATTATAAAAAAGGTATGAAATTAGTAAAATTTTTTACTTCGGGTGGCTACTAATCAGAAGTTATACAATAAAAAATAACCTTTTTTAATTTAAATTAAAAACCATACGGCACGGCTAAAGACCTCAAATTTTATAATTTTTTTACTTACGTTTAATGCATCCATAACCTTATTAACAGATTTCGTGAATTGGTATTTGTTTTTGTTCAAATAAATTAAGTGAAATGCTATTTTGTATCGTTTTGTACTGGGCGGCAGTTCCCGGGAATTCCCGGGAAATTGAAAAATCAATCCCGCTTTCCCAGGAAATGAAAAAGTCCGGGAAAAGAAAATCTCTTATCGCCATACAAAATTTTATGAAAAATTTTTAGATAATTTTATGTAATTACATAGTGTTACAAAAAAGAATGAAGTAGAAATACCTGGGAAGTAATAACATTTTTCTGGTAGGTATTGCTGAGTACAACAAGAAACTATTTTTAAAATTTGCCAAAAACCTCTAAAATCGTTACTTTCAGGTAAATACCCGGTTTTTTGTACATTTATGCACTTGGATGCCAATAACTTAGTGGAATATCAACCGATTTGAAATTTCTCTGTGAATTTAGATAGTGAAGATACCATTTCGCTAGCAACCTAGTTGTTTTTTTTTTAAATTTATTTTTTGCCATTTTTCGAATTTGAAGATGTTTTTACACAGTATTTTATAAAGGAGTAGTACTATTTATGAATTTATTTCGAAAGTATGTTTTCTTCTGAGTAAGAAGAAGTTTTAGTCTTGAAATTCTGATAGAAACTGAATGAGTTATTAAACTTTTTGTTAAAACTAAAAATTTTTAAAAATGCGCTTACAAAGTGTTCTTTTGCATGCGCTTACAATTTAGTGAAGCTTCTAGCATTATACCCGCACAGTTTTATAAACACAAATCGGCGCGTAATAGAAAACTGGTAAAACAGTGTTCGCCAAACTTCTTTATTTTATAGGCACATTCCGCTAAATTAAAATATGTCTTTCAATTTCTAACGGATCTTTAAAAACATATTTCCGTTTTAATCATAAGTAGACATAGTTTTTATATAAATTTATTTATATCCAAAAATATTTAACTATTTTGGCTTGAGTTCGGTTTTAATTTAATTTTTCAATTAAATTGTATTTTAATTGAGAGATAAATGTGAAGCATGTAAACAAAGCAAATTTTTACTGCACGGAGGGTTGAACTGACGTTTCGATAGCTCCCGCTGATCTCTTCAGAGTTCTCTTCCGCGTCGACACTCGACGGTGGTTTGCAGGCAAGAGTTGAATATCATTTACTTTTTCATTTGATAGTTATTGATAATCACTTTTTTCTTTATGTCTTGTGCTAAGCTTCTTGTTATTAATAAATGGACAAAAAGACCCATATAGCGAAGAGCTCGAGGGTTAAAATTAGGGATGTAACGAATACCGATACCGATACCGATATATCGGCGATACTTCAGATTTTCCGATATATCGGTATCGGCGATATTTTACTGTCGATACGACGATACTTTTACACATTTTTTCATAGTTTTTTTTAACAAATAATTTATTTTTGTTCGATTTTACCTTCGTTATTTTGTAAATCTTAATAATACCAATTTTAAAAATTAATAATATTTTATGCTGTTATTTTGTAAAAAAAATATTTATTTTTGGTTAATTTTACCATGAATTCAAATTCAAGTCGTTGTTTTTTAAATCTTATTCTAGCAAAAAAAAGATACTCCAAAGAAGTCATGAAAATGTAGAATTCGCGATCTGGAAGTACATATTGCAAATTTGGATAATTTCTAATTAGTTTTACATATCCTTGCCATTGCAAGAAGTTCTGTTTTTCGATTACCAATCAAATTGGAAGCGATGCTAGGACAAATTTCTTTTTCGGTATTCTATAATGATTTTTCCTCAAGGAAAAAGGATAAAAAATTACGCATTTTCACAATTTTTTTTATGCGAATTTAAGCTCAGAACTGTATTTTCATGTAAATTTAAGTGAATATATATAAACTTTGAAGTCTTTTAATAATTAAGCTATTAAGTTATTTAGAAGAATATTAGTTGATAAATGTCCTTTAAAAAATCGATTTTTTAAAAAGCATGGCGAGTATTTTTTAAAATTATAAAGGAATTAAACATTTTTTCTTGCTTTTCTACTAATTATCTGCATATTTTTAATATAGATTTTTTTGAAGCAAAGAAAATGTAGCTCCTTAAAAATTAATTCCAATTTTTTATACTGGGTTAAAATCAATTTTAAATATTCTCTCTTACAATGTAATTTTGTATAATAAAAAAATTGCACTTGAGTTTTGTTGATCTAAACTTGAACTCAATTCAATATTCGTATCGGTATCGGAATCGGTATCGGCGATATTTATTTTTAAATATCGGTATCGGTATCGGATCGGCAAAACGGCGTATCGTTACATCCCTAGTTAAAATGTTTCATGAAATTATTTCTCGTCGAGATTTACATAAAACTGCTGAACATACTTAATACATTAAATGTAAGGCTTACACTATATTTTATACCAATTCTCTATAACAATGACCAAAAGGTGGGATTCATATAAAGAAATTTGCATAACTTTTAAACTTATAGAGATCCAATTATTAAATTTTATAGTATAACGAGAAAACCCTAGGCTAATTTTAGTAAAAAAATAAAAATAAAAAGGGTCGAAGTTAAATAAATTTTAATTCCAATTGGTCATTTCCGGTTTTGATCATGAACATTTTTTTACATTAATGATAATTTTTTGAAAAGATCAGACGATTTCCAATAATAATCAGTTATCTTAATATTTTTTTTAACTCGAAACAATAACACAGGGGAACAAAATGGACATTTTGGGTTGGTGCAGCGAAAAATATAATTGATAAAACATATATGGCCCATACCATTTTCAAAACTACCTAAAATTTTGTTTTTTTGGTCAGCTCTCATTTTTAAATTTCGCGGTTTTTATTTTTTTAGTCATTCTATCTCTTTTTTGCTTCTTCGCCAAATTTTTGCAAACTGGACTTTAAAATTCAATAATGCAATAGATTGTTAATCTACACAAAATTTACTTTCTTTTAAATATAATATTGTTGATAAACGTTCCAGGATATTTTAGCAAAACTGCAAGGATATTGAATGTTAACTATTTTCAGTTTTATCCTTATAAATCTTACATGTGATTTACATTTTAAAATACTTTTACAAACCACATACATAATTCTACAATAAACACATTTTTATGAAAGAAAAAAAATTCCAACATATTTAAAATATCCTGAAATAGGAATAAAATAAGACAAAATTAAGCACTAAATGTCCTTAAAATACAACTCAAATGAAAGCTATTTTTGTACAGATAAGTAATTTGTTAAAAAAAAAAACATTCGAAAGAAAGATACCTACTCGCGACATTTTAAAAACTGCAAATGAGAGAATTTTTTTGCTGTATTTGGACTCAGAATAGCAATGAATATTAAAACTATTTATTTTTTATATCGGTTATATTAATTTATTGTATCTTCATTAAAATTGAACTAACAAGAAGTAATCAAGTCTTAACTCTAAAATTTTAATTTTAAGCCAATTTACAAATGCGCTGCATATTACCGACATGTGCATTGGCTGAATATATGCAATAACGTATGACAAGAAATGCTTAAGCTTCTTATATTTTTCTTTTTCGTCCACTTAAAAAAATGTTTTTTTTTTGGACATTCACCTACATTGAATAAAGCATTGAAGAAAGCGCTACTGTAAGGCAGAGATTATAAAAATATATATTCTACGAAAAGTGACGACCAGTTACGACCTTAAGACGACAAAGCAATAGTATGACAGAATATCATTAAAATAATGCCACAGTTTCATTAAAATGATGAAATAAAATTATGCACAAAATTCTTTCAGTGTAGGAGCATTTCTTGTAGACCACTTTGCTCCTACACTGATAGAATTTTGTGCATAATTTTATTTCATCATTTTCATGACACTGTGGCATTATTTTAATGATATTCTGTCATTATTTTAATGAAATTAATTCATTGTTTTAATGAAATTATTACATAGCTTATTAGCCCCATTAACTTATCTCTTTTATTGACTATTTTATTTTTGGACAATTTCATGGTTGAAATATCTACGATAGATGGCAATGCACATCAGAAAAATTTGTAACGCTAATGACCGCTCACAGCATCGAACTCAGACTGTTGATTCTCATCATTTGCTTTATAGGCAACGTCTTAACCTCTTCAGCCAATTCATAAATGCAATGAAACTTTTCATCAAAACAATGAAATACATTTCATTGAAATTATGACATTAAAGGACATAACATATTTAGTGTGTTTTTTTAATTTCCTTTAGCATATATTTACAGAATTTTAAGTATCGGTTGAAATATATTGTTTAAAGTTAAATAGGTTTCGATAAAACTACAAAATGTTGTTGTCATAAGTCCAATGAAATTTTCTAACTAAACTGTGAAAGTTAACGAAGCAATTCCAATGAAATTCTTTCACAATATTCGTGAAATTTCATTAGAATTGTGAACTATTTCATTTGATTTGCAAAGAAAATCTAACGAAATTGTGTCATTAAATTTGTGAAGAGCAATTCTTTCAGTGTATGCGGGACATCGCGTCAAATAACATGCAATACGTAAGCATGTTTGTAAGCTAGACCAACAAAATTATCCTTTACAAACCTGCTTATCGCGAAGCAGTAGTTTTTGCTGGGAAGTAGCAACTGCCTTAAAAAAAGCTGAAAAACGTGTTTTTTATGGAATAATATATACCATTTGATATATCATTGGACGAGGATGAAAAAACCTTTCATCCTTGTACATACTTTTTTGCATATGATGTCTTGGGAGAAAATGCGAAAATATGCAAAAGGCTACAAAAATATACCTTTTTTGGACACGGTCCAGCTCACGACCAGTCATCGCTAGATCCCTAAAATGTTTTAGGAATCCGTGTTAAAAAGAATGCTCTTTAATTTGAGATGGGTAACAACAACACATTTTTCATCTCCATTAAAGCGAGTGGCTCTAATATTTATACATATTGTAAGATCTTTATGGCAGCACCATTAACATATGTAATTATTATATTCTTAATAATGAAATATTTAGTAGCGTTCTGTATACTTATTGCTGCAACAATACATTTAGTATGAAAATATAATTTTCAAAACTTCCCCAATTATACTTACATTCATACATGTACTATTTACAAAGAAAGTGTTACCCGAATTGTGGAGTGTTTTTGTTTCATGCACTTAAAAATCCTCAGTGGCTCCAAAAACAATGGCTGCCAATATTAAGCATCATGCACACACAAGTGCAGACATACTCACATAAACGCACTGGTTTCCTATTTAATCCAGAACAAAAGTGAGCAAAAGACTGGCTGCAGTAGTTTGATATAAAACACTTTAACTCACTAGTATACACTTCTACCTACCAGCAGATCTAAACAAAAACAAAATGCTTAAAAGGTTATAAAGACCAATTACAATAACAACAACAAAATGAAATATATATCAGCATAGATACTACATACACGTATATAAAGGATATAGTAGAAACAAATAAGTATGCATTCATGAGTGTACTTGTTTAAAAAAAGGAAATGAACAACAACATCATTGTTGACTGAATTATATTTTGTTTTATTAGATGATGCTGATTAACGTTGCCGCTGACAATAATTTTTTAAAAATTGTTTAACGCTATTAAATAAAAGCCTGTAATATAAAATAGACTTTATTCTAGGGATGTAACGATACGCCGTTTTGCCGATCCGATACCGATACCGATATTTAAAAATAAATATCGCCGATACCGATTCCGATACCGATACGAATATTGAAATTAAGTTCAAGTTTAGATTAACAAAACTCAAGCGCAATTTTTTTATTATACAAAACTACATTATAAGAGAGAATATTTAAAATTGATAAAACATTGGCAGTAATTTTTAAGGAGGTACATTTTCTTTGCTTCCAAAAAATCTATATTAAAAATATGCAGATAATTAGTAGAAAAGCAAGAAAAAATTTTTAATTCCTTTATAATTTTAAAAAATACCCGCCATGCTTTTTAAAAAAAATCGATTTTTTAAAGGACATTTATCAACTAATATTCTTCTAAATAGCTTAATAGCTTAATTATTAAAAGACTTCTAAGTTTATATTTATTCACTTAAATTTACATGAAAATACAGTTCTGAGTTTAAATTCGCATAAAAAAATTTTGAATATGGGTGATTTTGTATCCTTTTTCCTTGAGGAAAAATCATGATAGAATACCGAAAAGGAAATTTGTCCTAGCATCGCTTCCAATTCGGTAATTGGTAATCGAAAAACAGAACTTCTTGAAATGGCAAGGATATGTAAAACTAATGAGAAATTATCCAAATTTGCAATACTTTCAGATCGCGAATTCTACATTTTCATGACTTCTTTGGAATATCTTTTTTTTGCTGGAATAAGATTTAAAAAACAACGACTTGAATTTGAATTCATGGTAAAATTAACAAAAAATAAATATTTTTTTTACAAAATAACAGCATAAAATATTATTAATTTTTAAAATTGATATTAATAAGATTTAAAAAATAACGAAGTGAATTTAATTCACGGTAAAATCGAACAAAAATAAATTATTTCTTAAAAAAAAACTCTGAAAATTTTTTTTAAAGTATCGGTGTATCGACAGTAAAATATCGTCGATACCGATGTATCGGAAAATCTGAAGTATCGCCGATATATCGGTATCGGTATCGGTATTCGTTACATCCCTACTTTATTCTGATGACCCACAGTGGCGGATTTTGGAAAAAAATGGAAATAAATCTGCATTTTCTAAATGGCACATCCGATTCTTATAAAATGTAACGCGGCATTTGAGGAGGTGTTATTGAGCTGAAGTTTGGAGTTTGGCTTTAATAGCCTTAAAGAATGCAGGGCCATAATACCCAAAAATTAGTCACACGGCCTTATGAAAAATTTAAAGCTATGCCAAGCTGATGCTTTTGATACGATAAAAAAGATTTTATGTGTGCAGATTTTCCTATGCAAGAGGTAAAAAAAATCTACTAAAAAATTTAAATTTTATCTTTATTACCCACCTTGGTCCACTGGTTTTCTAATGAGGGAGTCAAATCTTGTCCGATTTGCAAAAATAGTCTTTTCATAGATTTATAACAAAATCTTAAATATTCTGAAAAAATTGTTTCAAAAGTACAACTCAGTTAAAGTTATACCCAAAGTATATTAATACAAGTACGCTCACATCTACAACAACAAAAACAACAAGCATTTTGTTTTTGTATTTTCTATTGAATTGTTAAAAACTATATAAAGCAGAAAATAAAAAATGTTGATTAACCCTTTCATTACCCCTGTGCACCATAGTATTGACATCTTAATATACCAATAAAAATACAAAATTAAATTCAAATTGTTGATATACATTATTTCCTAAGAAGAGAAGCATACAATTTAAATGTAATTTCTATGTTTGTTTAACAAACTTTGTGACCATTGAAGATAAATGCTTTACCAAAATAGTGCTAGTATATAATATGTACATGTGCGATGCTGTTAAAGTAATTTTCTTGATGTTGAAGATGGTAAAGGGCAAATGCTGAAATTAGAATATTTTTATTTAACAAGAAGTCGTTATAAAAGGGTTAACAAAAGCAAACAAAAGAAAATAAATAAAATGTTTACATATGTAAAATTTAAAATTATATTTTATGGACAATTTTTACGCGTAAAACATGGTGCAGATTTGTATTAAAAGTATACTGATGGACAATGTTAATTGACAGAATAGGACTATGCAAGAAAAACAAAAATCCATTCAATATCTTCGCAGTTATAAGCAATTTAAATTGCTAAAAAAAATACACACAAATATAAGCACCATATACTCAACAAACATGCAGGTTTCATATTTAACTTAGAATAACTTAAAGTCAAACTGTTTATCAAGTTTCAAAGCACAACACTATCCACACATTTAATTAAAGGCTAACGGCAGTATACATAAAGACGTACTAGGCTTCAAATATGTGTAAGATGTCGAGCATATCATTGATTATTTCTTACGAAAAGTTTTACATGAACCTAATATTAAGTAGCCCTTAAACTATGCTACAAATTCTTACGTTTGTAAAAAAATCCATCATATAGAAAAATCTTATAAAGCGTGCCATCCATTATACAATATTATTGAATATATTATTGAACATATTAATGTCGTTTTGACGTATACTATGCAATAAATGGCACAATAATTTCAAAGAAAATATTGCTCAATTTTTCAGACAGTAAAAAACGAAAAAATTTTCTTGATTCTGCAACAAAAATCAAAAGCCTTCTAATATGAAATACACATTGGCAATATTATTGTACAATATGAAAAATTGCACCATTTTATTGCAAGTGTGATGGGTCTTAAAGTTAAAGTTTTAGTTGTTTGTTTCTCCTGTAAAAAAAATAAAAGTGTAGTAACGTCCGTTTGCATTTAATTTGACGGTATATAAAGAGAAAAATTACTAGATCTGGCAAGGCTATTATAAATTAAATGGATATTATCCGAGTTTATACTCAAATAAAATAAATATATATTGTTAAAAACAATTTGTTTCAAAGAATGTATTATATGTTTGCTGGGTATAAGCTGGAAAAAGGAATTAAAAATAATTTGACAATTTAGTAGAAATCAGCTGATGTTAACCAGACGAAGTGAGCGTACTTGTATTAATATACTTTGGTTATACCCAGTTTACGTTAATTTTTTTAAAAAAGTAGATTATAGGGTGTTAATTATTTCGCAACTATAAACAAATTTCGCAAAAATACCTGTCTCATATTTTTACCTATTTGAAAGGTAATGCTATGAATTATGTCACAGCAAAAACTTTTTTTAAAATTTCCGCTATTGAAAGAACCAGAGCTTTTCAAATTAGTCCTATTTTTATTTTAGGTATCAGTCTTAAGGTGTGTTTTCTCAAATCGCAAAGCTGCAATCGAAAGGTTGATCAAGTCACCTTGAAGCCTAATATGCCCTCAAATATTAAAAAAAAACAATTATTTGCGCCTGACGAAAGAGCAGAAAATTGTAACGAAAATACTGAAAATCGCATTTTTGGGGATCTCTTTGGGCATTGCGGGGTTCCTAGAAGCAAATCTTAGTTTTTTTCTTGCTATTTAGTACATATATAACTGCAAATTTTCATTCGAAAATATCAATAATCAGGGATTTTATAGCACTAAGAAAAAATTTAATATGCTCAAAACACCACATAACAAAATTTTTAACCTTGTTTTGCATGAGGTCGTTGAGAAATTTTTAAATTGCTATAATCTCAATGCACTATTGAAAACTACACATAATTTTGTAAATTTTGATATGCGATATGCAGGGACAGGGGTTTCATGCAAATGCATGTTTTTCCCATTAAGCCGTATTATAACAAAACCGAAATATCTTTCTTAAATTTGATTAAAAATGGCAACGATTTTGTTAGTGCATATTTTTGCATATATTGATGAAAATGCATATTTTTGTGTCATATTTTGTGAATAATTCAAACTTCAACAAAATAGTTATTTTTCACCAAATTTTTTTTTTCTCAAATCAAAATCGAAGGTAGAGATAATGCAACCTTTCTTAACTAAATCTAAAAAGATTTCTAAGACCAAATATATAGAACTTTACATTTGGAAATATAAAGCGAATCTTACTTTTACATGTAAGAGAATAAGAAAATTTTTTAATTTCTATATATATTCACTCTTATGCCCGTTGTCGTCGTCAATGTCGTCGTTACTTTTGGGTCAACATCATTTTGTTTCGATATCAACCTAGGGACGATGTGGGCCGCTTAAAGTATATTTACACTTATCCGTACCGTATCAGTGCCGTGTCCGTTCAGTATCAGTGAAAATCTGCATATATTATTGATGCCTTAATACGTCCGTTGTTTTCAGTGAATAGTCATACAAATTTTTAAATTTTTACTAGTTATTTTGTTTATCATGTGAGGAAAATAACTTAAAAATTTATGAAAGTTATTTGAGATAGTATCAGAAATTAATTATTTAAAAAATTTTTATTTGTTGTACTTTTTTCGCTATTTTATTTGATATTAGCAGCAACGAATTGCAGACATATAGAATAGCTAAATACCTACAACAAATACAATTTTTTTAATAACTACATATCGCTACTGGTATGTGATGGAAATCGATCGATTTCAAATCGCCCGATTTCATAAAATTAATAATAGCCAAATATGTGTTATGTAAATCGCATGATACAGATCGAATAAAATTTTCTAAGCCTAGAAAACAATAAAACATCAACAAGTCATCTTTCAGGAGATTCTGTTTTTTGAAATCGACGTGATTTGAAATCTATCGATCCATCTTTTATCTTGCACTAGAGTTCTTAATGTCAGTGTATTATTATTGCGGTCTGAATGATTCCGAAACTCTTGAGTATACAAAAACATAATATTCAAACAGCTTAGAGGTAGATTAGTTTCAAATTTTCAAGTGTTTTTTTTATCAAATTGGACAACATCTTCCCAAGTTATGATAATATCGGTGAAGTCCTTTTAACATATATATATATCTAATAAATATATCTAATTGAAAATATGTATAAACTTTTTATGTAGTTGATCAAAACTTATTCATTAATACTGGCAACACTGCCTTGATAATAATTCCATTGTTGTTGGCATTATTGTTTTTATTGTACACATATAATAAAAATGTTCAAATCATCAAACAATAAACTCAAAATGGACTCTAGCAAGCTTGTTGTCGCCGTATTTATGCTCATTTTCATGCGAGACCTTTGGAAACCCCTTTTTTGACGTTAAACAACTTTCTTTTTGTTTATAGATATTAAAAAAAAGGTAAGAAAAATATTTAAGCCCATTAAAAAATATATAGAAAACTCTTCATTAACTGAGCATGTCAAAAGTATGGACGAAACAAAATGAGTTTGAAACACTCTAAATAAACTCTAACTCTCTCATTCATTTCGAAATTCGTTTCCTTCTCTTTTAGTAGGCGGAGTTTAGTGTCAATTTAATTTCACTCAAAATCGCATCCTGTTTTAAAAAGTTTTTGTTTGGAATTGAGCAGTTCCTTGAATTTTCAATTAAGCTGTAAATTTTCAATGAATATATTTTTGTTGTTTCTTTTATTTCTTTTATACTCTACATGTTGTATTTATGTTTTCCTTTTTTGTGGGTTGAAAAACAATTATTGTTTTTAACTTTATTAAATGTTTCATAATGAAGTGTTTTCTGCCCCCTGGGCGCAGAGATGTGGTAAATTTCATTAATTTATGATATTTGTTTCCAAGAAAAGGAAATATTCAACACATACATCTTTGTATACATACATACATACATACATACATACATACATACATACATACATACATACATACATACATACATATGTACATTAGCACACACACACACATTAAAGTGAAATAAAAATGTGAACATTTCAATTTTTAATTAAAAAATATAATCTTTAACACGTCATCTAAAAATGTTGCTATTTTCTATTAATTTTTTTCTTTGGTCGGTTTTTCTAATTTGCTTTGATTTTACTCCCAGTAAATTATGATTTTTATTAAAATTGTATTTTGAAAAGTAGGTTTTATATCAAGGAATATTTTCATTATTATGAATTAAATTGAAAGTGTTTGTATCTTTTACGGTTGACAAAATTTAAGTTGCGAGTTGAAAGTCATAAATTATTAATTAATTAAAACTGTTATTAAATAATAGCAAGTAGGAGTGATAGCTATAAGCGGCTGAGCCAAGTCTTAGATACATATGTAGTAGGATATTCATTTAATCGGTCTTTTGCCTCGATTAATTAATAGGTGCCTTAGCTTAATCGGTTAATAGTCGGTAAATTTCATTATTATTCGGTTAACCGATTATAAACGTTTTTTCATAAATCAAGTAATTTCAACGGCCAAAAATGCATAAATTATTTATTATTTTGAGGTTATTAGAAAAAAAACAATAACACAACAAGCATAACAATTCTTGAACTAAATCAAACTAAAAAAATTATAAATATGTATTATTAAGAAATTTTATCCGTTATTTCAATAGTTTTGGGAGATCTTCTAAGAAAATCTTTCAGAAAATTATTTTGGTTTAAATGTTTCGGATTTAAGCGATTCTTTTTTTTAGTTTTGATAAAACTTGTCTTGGAAAAATCCTTTCACTTGTCGTAGATCTTGAAGAAATCCAGTACAATCCATAATACAAAATATCTAGTTTCTCAGCACCTTTCCTGGATTTCTCTAAACATATAATATCTTCCAATATGTCCGGCTTTAATTTTTTCCTCTTCTAATTGTTTCGATTAATTCTGTTAAAAGATTTCTTGTATTATTATCGATAGTTTCTTCTGTTGTTTGGTGATCATCTGACTCAGAGCTCAGCACCGAACATTCTGCAAAAAATGTTATTTCCGAATTCCATAGTTTGCGTTTTTGTATTGTATTTAAAACACTGTTGCTATAAGGAAATACTCCTTAGTGAGGATATAAACTTATTTAATCCATCTCCCATTAAATCTAATCCTTAAATTTTTAATTAAACCGTTGACAATAGTATTAATACTTCCCTCAAGTTCAATTAGAGTAGCAGAGTCTTTGATAAGCTCTTTTATAGCCACGTCCAAAGGTTTTAAAGTTTTACTTAAGCTAATATCACTGAACACACTTCGTTGTTTGAATGAAAAATAATTTATAAACACTTTTGTATATCGTCATTGCTCTGAAGTAAATCAGTTATGTGAATATTGTCGAAAAATTTTTTATTGCACCAATCTAAACATTTATTACTCATACGTCTACCCATCAAAGGGTTTAAGGATATTTTTACCAAATCCTGCGAGAAAAGATAGTTATATGCCGAAAAATATTCTAAAATAAAAACAAATTTTTCTCAGAAATGTTCCAACAAAGTGAGTTATGTGTAGTTCTTTGAGCAATTTGATTATAGCACGCTAGTACCCAATTATGTATCTTGTATTTTGATACATAATTATAGGGATGCGAATATTGTTTCAATAAACTGTTTAACTGTAAAAAAAATATCGCATGGCTACGGCACAAAACAGTTTTTTGCCTCTCCTGAAAACCTAGAAGAAAACACATAACTAATTTTGTCGGAGCAACGACGATATGAGACGAAACAAATAATTAAACACAGAAAATATATGTTATAACACAACAAAAAATAAAAATTTTGTTACGTCGGTTAATCAATTGAAATTAACCGGTTTAACCGTTAATCGAAAATAGCCAATTTTAACCGATTATCGGTTAACTCATTGAATACCCTAATATGTAGATATTTTGTATTCTTATTTCCTTCCATTCATATTAATGTTGCATACATTTCATTTAGTATTATTATTATTATTATTATTATTATTATTTCACATAATAGCAGGTACAACACAAAAGTAACAAAGGTCGGCCAATAGTCAATCGGCGTTTTAAAAGCTCACGTCTGGCTAATATCTTATAGTAAGACCCGTACAGCGGACAGTTAGAGGAATAAAAATGTTTCTTCTAATTTTTTACACAAATGTACTGAATACACCTTTTACCTAAAATGTAAGGATTACAAGATTTGGTATGCCGATTTACTATAACAATGTGCTAAAATAACAGCCAGATGTTATAACTTTCAAGACGCCGATGCACGAACATACTAGTGAAGTTACGAATTTTCGTATTCGTGCTCGAATTGCCGAGTATTCGCCTCTTTCATGATATTCGTATTCGTTCCAAAACATAATACATACAAAAAATAGTGAAAACTAACAAAAACTATTAATTTTTCTTAAAAAACCCTTCATCTCTAACGCAAAATAATAATATTAAATCAAATATTAAATATATTAAAACCTATGTCTGTACAAAATTTCATTAAGTTACAATTATTTTTCTCTCCAGTATGGTAATTTTTTATTTCAGGTCACATAGGAAGGACACGAATTCTTGAAATTTTAAATGGCCATATTTTTGGTGCGACATGTCAGTTAAAACATGTGTGAAAAATTTCATTACTTTACGATAACTCCTTTTTAGCCGCTCGTTTCATTAACTCATGATACTGTGCGGCCCAGTTTTGTAAAACACTTACACAGAAAAAATTATCATCAAAAAATTTTCAAACAAAAGTTTGTCTAAAAATAAATTTCATTTTCAGTAAGTGTTCTCTACATAACCAATGAATTGTTTCTTTGACTCTTATTTAGGACACAAACTCCGAAAACAACAAGAAAAACTGTGTCGTAAAAAACAGACCCGATGACGACATACACACAAATAACAACAACAACAACAATGATAGTACAAGGAATACGATTGTACCAAGTTTGTTAACTGAAGATTTTTGAGTGAATCAATTCGTTAATGTCGTTGCATTAATTCTCATTTATTTTTTTAGAGTCTTTAGATAAACATTCAGACTTGAACACATTTAACAAAGTTAAATTTCATAAAAGCGTAATGGATGATGATGATGACCCAGACAAAAATTTTTTTGATATATTACAAAAAATCCAGTAAATATTTTTGTTTCATTGCGTAAACTAGTTTGTTTAATATTTGTTAGTATTTTTAGACTAATTGTTTTATAAATTCGGACAAAAATATTGCTTGATATATTTTAGAAAATCCAGTAATTTTTTTGTTTGATTTAGTAAATTGTTTTGTCTACAATTTGTAAATATTTTTAGACAAATTGTTTTGTAGATTTAAACAATTTGTTCACTGAAAAAAAATACGTTTTTTCAATGAAATTGTTGAGATATTTTTTTCTATATTTACAAATTTGTTTGTAGGTCCGTTCCTAGACAAAAATGAAATTTAGCTTTTTCTGTGTAGAATTTTATATTAGAAGTATAATTTATAAAGATTTGACATTTCAAGTTTAATATGCTATGTATTAGTTCTACGATACTTACTTCATTTAGTGGGTACGAAAATTCCAAAAGACATAACAACGCAATGAAACCGAAAAATCGCAAAAAGGCGCAGGAAAAATAGGTACCATATTTTTGTTAAGTATTCAGCATTATCACTGTGTAGCAATCTACTGGATCCACTTGGATCCATGAAATTTTTACTATGTTTTTCCCAAAGTGCGACGTTTAAAAAACATAGAAAAAACATGATACAATAATAGAAGGTAGTCCAATTCTCTCTTTTCGTTGCCATATTAATGTTCTGAAATTTAATAGAATTATGAAAATTCATGCTAACTATTAATTTATGAAATCCTTTTTTTTTTTAATTTCCGTTTTATTTAAAAATAAAACTTATAAAAAAATACAGAAAAATATTTGATAATTTTTATTAAGTTGTGTTCAATTAAAATATTTAACTTTAAATAAAGATGATAGCTTTTTTCCGGAATGCAATAAAGATACTTTTGCAAGGATTCTGGTGTAAAATTTTTAAATTTTTTAATAATTCCTTATGTTGGTTCGGTTTACATTTCAATAACTAACACATTCAATATGAAATTGTAGATATCAATTATATTAAGGCTGCTACAGCTAAAATAATATAAGCTGAACGCTATTTCTTATTAGCTAAAATTTCGCTTATGTTGGCTTCAGTAGTAAGTCCTTTTGTCAAATATATTTTTTAATGACATATGCAAATATCTTAGACTAAATTTAGACGAAATTTTCTTCTTGAAACTTTTTTTATTTGCTTACGGCAAGTGTGGATAGGCAAATTAAGTAAAAGAACTTGAAAAAAATAATTTTGTATTACTTGGCTATTAAAAATTCCTTGATGTTTTATTTATGCATGGCTTAAATTATTTACAAAAATTGCACATTTTGTAAGAAAAAATCCAAATTATTAGTTCCCCCTTTGTAAATGTGGCAAGGTTTTCATATAATATATCTAAAAAACAAACTTCAACAATTACCATTAATTTACTATTTTACGTCGCTCCAGCAAGGCTAAATAAAATTTCTTTAATATATTTTAGACCAACATCTTAATGAAAATTTTGTTGCAAATATAGCAAGCGTAAAATTAAGTACATCGGACAAAATATGAGAAAGTTACAACATATTTATTGAACACATCAAAAATTTAATTTTCATTCGTTGGTCCTCATGTCAGTACAAGTTTTTGCTTCCATTCCATTACTTTTACTCGTTTGAAAAAGAAAGGTCGACATATCGCATATCAAAGTTACCAAAATTATGTGTAGTTTTCAATACTGTATTCAGATTTTTATAGTTTAAGTTTTTATGAAAGACTTACGGCAAAACAAGTGGAAAAATGGTGCTATGTGGTGTTTTGTGCATATTAAAAACGTTCGTTATTGATATTTTCCAATGAAATCTTGCAGTTATATAGGACTTTATGTGAAAACTAGGATTTGTTACTGACAATCATGAGAATTCATAAGAAAGTTCCAATAAATCTTAAAAATAGGTTCATTCCAAAAGGGTGCATGCCCACCAAACATTGTAAATTCAATAAAGTTGTTTTTCTAAAATCATGTCTGTGAAGATACCTTTTAGACATGTAAATAATAATTATTTGATCCTTGAGAAAAAAATGTTATAGATAAAACAATTATGGTGTTTTTTTGCGCAAAAAATGTCATAAATTAAAAATTTTGCAATTTAAATTTTTTTTAAGATTTTATATGTATTTTCTAACTCTGAAAGAATACATCCATCAACTATTTTTTGACTATTCGAAATTTTGTCGTGTAACTAACAAAGAAATAATTGTGACAATCGGTTGTTATTTGGATCCAATATCTTAAAAATACTGGACCAAGGATTTGAAAAATTGAGATATTTTAATATTAAAATGAGTATACCTCATCAACTATACAAGATATTTATTTAACCAAAGACTTTTTTAGAACTTTAAAAGGTATATAAGGACACAAAAATTTTTTGGAATCAAGTGAGAAACAGAGAAATGAAGCGTCGAAAAATTTTACATGACCGAAGTGCACTACTTTGCACTTCATCCTTTGAACTTGAGAAATATGGGAAGCTCATATCCCTAAATTAAATAAGAACACTGCTTTGATATCTCCATGTACAATTTTATACTGATCGGACTAAAGAGTTAGAAATGGTTGATATATTTTTAAAACATTTAATTCTGACCCACTGGCATTTTTCTTAAAATCATACTCCATACAAAGTTTATTTTATTAAAATTTAAATTCGGATGTTTTCACTAAATCTATTGTAACTTCCTAAATTTTTGCCCGAAATTAACAATTTTACTTTTTGTACGTTGGGAACAAAATTTTATTTAAGATATGGGTCAAACCAAAAATTTAAAATTTTTTGATTGCTTTAATAGAGCATTTCAAAATGGTGAATTTTAAAAAAACGCGAAAAATAATATTTTTTCAAAGGCTTGTAATTCAGTGAATTTTTATCTGATCAACACAGTATAAATATGAACTCAAAGAGGAAAAACATATCTATACAACAATGCCATATTTGCCCAATTCAAGTAAACAGTACTCAAGATTTTTGGAAATATCCTTACAAACTGCAAGAAAACTAGTTTTCCGCGAATATCTCGACAACGGTTCTTAAGAAAAATAAATTAATGCCATATTCGTGTTCAGCAGCCCCAATTTAACTTAAAAAACATTTAATTTTGAGGCTCATTTTTTTGTGAACTAGTGTAATAGAACGAACAGGAATAGTTTAATGTCTTATTATTTTCTTATGAGCTTATCTTTATATTATTTATATTAATTAAATCAATAAAAAGTTTTATTTCTTCGAATTTTTTATATTTTCGTACTAGGTCACACCCGTCGGTCACACCCGTCTCATTTTAAAAATAGTTTTTTTTATAAGAAACAATAATTTTTTGTCAAACAGTAAATACCCAATACAATTAAAAACACTTTGAACAGATATCTATGCCAAAATTATTGATTACCTTATAGTCAAAATTCTACAGAATTTATAATGAAAGTCATAATTCTTTAAAACTAAGATTTGTAAGGTCACAACCGTCGCAGCTTTCTGACGACCATTCTGAACAGAAATCGTGTTCTATCAGTGTCTACCCGTTATTCAACGACTTTAAGCTTAATGTCCTTGCGAGCCGCTACGTTTTTTAAGTAAAAAAATTTTATATTCTTGCTTTATAACAAAAAATGTGTGTAAAATGGTCACACCCAGCTAAATGGATTTACCCAGCTGTCAGTAAAATATTTTTAATACAAATTTCCAACGACATTTTTAAACTATTTTAAAATCTATTGACATAAAACGGCGACAATAGGTTGTGAATTGAATGTATGTGTTAAGTGGAGTAGTAGCTTCTGAAAAAGTTTCCATATTCCTCATAAATAGTTTACGAGATAATAAAAAAAGTAGTTACTCCCTTATTTTCAAAATAACGGTCGTTCTCTACATCCTGCGGCCACAAAAACTCAAACTTAAGCTTACGGTCACATGTGTACCTAAACATACAAAAAATTGCATCCTATATGAAATACAAAGTTGGGCCTTTTACAAAGTGGGTGTAAGTATGTCCCTGCCATGGATCAGCGACAAACTTTATCCTTTATATAATTTGGAGGTTAAATACATATGTACTACATCATGCCATCAACATATACATATGTATATCTACTTTTGACAACGCTAAAGTTCTCCCTTTGGTATATATCTTATCAGCAGTTTAGCAGTAGCGAGTTCCAGATGCCGAGATTTCAAATATGCGGTAAAAACCTGATAGAGTCCCATCTATACTTATTTACGAACATAAATTCAGCTATCAAATCTCTTGAACGTAGATTTAAAATTAAAAGTAGATATTTCCTGACGTCATGAATGAGTTTAATTGTGATAAAATTTGTGCTAATACAATATATTTAAAATGAAATAGAAATTCATTTGCAATAACTATTTAAATACTATTTTCTGTGATAAAATTTGCAATTTTTAAGCAAATCAAACCAATTTATAGCCAAATATGTAAAAATTTCGCTTAAACTGACTGAGTGATGAGTAGACAACAGCATTCAACAAATTCCGCACAATATTATGACTCGTTTATTCAATATCAGCAACTACACAATACATTATGGGATTAGAGACACAATTGAGCAACAAAATCACAATAAATGAGCAATAGACTCCTCTGTCTACTAAAAAATCTAAATATTGGTTTTAAAAGATACCCGTTGAGCAAAAATTTACTGATGTGTATTTTTGTTCAACACGAAAATCCACCAAATGTTACAGAAAAAAATTGTTACAAGAGAATACGAAAGTGTGTTCTAAATGATGTGCATGAGCACAGGACATATGGAGGAACACAAGAAGGATGGAGCTCATATGACAATTGTATTAGCAAAGTTTTTCAGCAACATTTAGGAAATTTAAAACTTGTTTTAGGATGTCGGAGACAATGGCAAATATTTAGTGATAGTTGTGTTTTTTGTCTGTGGCTGCATTTGTCACAGCCAGTCATTGAGCCTGGGGTGAATAAATTACAAAACATCATTGAAATTTGAAAAGTAATAGAACCTCATCAATATCTGCAACGAAAAAGAGCTTTAGCATAGAGACACAATGTTATTTACAATATTCAAATATTTAACAAATGTCATTTGAAATTGGTAGAAGTAGATTTTTTTTAATTTGTAGCTTAGATGTGATAAAGTAAAAAATTTTATAAATGTAGCCCGAAATATTTGATATATATACATAAATATGTAGTTATGTATATTGAGCATACATACATATAATGCATATGAATGTATATAAATACTTTATGTGTGTATAAGCACGCAGAGAAAAAAAATATAATTGTAACATATTATTGTCAACTAAATATTAAAAAAATATAATTAAAAATTGTACCACAAAATATATCGGTACATATCGACGGCCTATACTCAAAATCCTCTATATTAAAAATCACAACTTTTCAGGAGAGCATAAAAACTGTTTATTTCGTTCATTGATAGGTTATTTTAAAATCTTTGTTCAATAATATGTTTTAAAATTCATGAATCAATATTATGTGTAATTTATTTTTAAAATTTTGCATTATTGGCAGTCTGATGAAAAGATAGATGGTTTTATTATTCGAAAATACTCAATACGTTATAAGATAGAGGACTTTGTATAGTAAAAAAAAATTGTGAAAAAAATGAATTAAGTAAATTTTTAACAAATAATATGATTAAGTTTTATTGCGACATCTAAATTAAAGAAAATAAACCTTTACTATACATTGCAGTTTCCGCGATGTTAGCAATTTTATCTGAAATTTTTTTATTCTTTACAATATTAGTGATTTCTTCAATATATTTAGCAATTTTTCGTGAGGATGCGGCCCTGGCGGTTTCTAATTAATGTTAGGGGTTGTTTCCGGTGTTGCAACTTCTACCAAATTTTCGCAATGTTCTGGATAGAAGCGACCCTTGCGCCGATAATTTGTAAATACTTTTAGACAAATTATTCTATAGATTTATAAAATTTATTTACGAAAAAATCGGGTTTTTTCAATGAAATTGCTGAGATTTTTTTGTCTATACCCTGAAGAAAGCCAGGGGCCAACTGTCTCCAAGTCATCACTTTTGTCGACAAGTTTGATGACTTTTTGGTGACGTTGTCAATGAATCGTCTACACTTTTTATTTTAGCTTTAATGAGAAGAGAAGATTTTTTATGGTCTCATTTTGATGTGTTGAAAATATATGCGGCTGAACGGAAAACTAGAAATTTTCATAAAAAAATCTAATAATTGAAGTTGTGTGTATTTAGTCGAACTTTGGAAAAAATCTAATTTATTTGTCTTAGCTGGTAAAAAGTTTCATATGTGTTGACTAGAATCATTAAAACGCACTAGTGAATCTCTGGTACCAGTGCCTCCATATGGTCCCATAAGAACCACCTGGTCTATAGTAAGCCAACAGTTCCGATGTCAGTAGTGGAATCTCAATGACAAGCACATGTTAAATGTCTATAGCACAGAACATTGCCTGGGTACAATTAGTCAGTAGTACTGTCAACATTTCCTGCAGAGTATTTACAAATTTTTATGTAGGGCCGTTTCTAGATAAAAAATTTACTAATTCATTGAATTTCTTTGCTGAAAATGAAATTTAGTTTTTTCTGTTCACACACATTCTTCGGAATGGATCAACGGTTGCATAATTATAACGGAAATATTGAATCTTAAGATACACATAATACCTTGGTGTACGAGTTAGAGCAAAAAGTTCTATTTTACAGAGCAAAAATTCGGAATCAATCATACCATTAAAAAAATTAATAAGTGCCCTTTCAGAGTTATGACATTCCTTGTCGAACATGTTTTCAATTCTCTTTTCAACTTGCCTAAAGCTTTCACACTTCGTCAAGAAATGTGGGATTTGTTTACTTTATATGTGTGCACAGAAAAAATTATCACCAAAAATTTTTTGAACAAAAGTTTGTCTAAAAATAAATTTAGTTTTCAGTAAATGTTCTTTCCATAATCTATGAATTGATTGTTTGACTTTTATTTAGAACGCAAACACCAAAAACAACAATAAAAACTGTGTCGTAAAAAACCACCCCGATGACGACATACACACAAATAACAACAACAACAATCATAGCAAGAGGAATGCAATTGTATCAAGTTTGTTTACAAAAAAATTTTGAGTGAATCGATTAGTTAATGTCGTTGCATCAATTCTCATTTATTTTTTTAGAGTATTTAGATAAACATTCAGACTTGAACACATTTAACAAAGTGAAATCTCATAAATGCTTAATGGATGATGATGATGACACAGACAAACATTTTGTTTGTATTCTTGTTTGATTAAGTAAATTAATTTGCTTAATAATTGTTAGCATTTTTATACTAATTGTTTATTAAATTCAGACAGAAATATTGTTAGATATTTTTCAGAAAATCCAGTAAATATTTTTGTCCGATTTAGTAAATTATTTTGTCTACAATTTGTAAATATTTTTAGACAAATTGTTTTATAGATTTAAACAATTTGTTCACAAGAAAAAAACGTTTTTTTTTCAATGAAATTGTTGAGGTATTTTTGTCTATATTCACAAATTCGTTTGTAGGTCCGTTCATAGACAAAATATTTACTATTTCATTGAATTCATTTATAGAAAATGAAATTTAGTTTTTTCTGTGTGTTTTGTATTAGTATTGTGGCTTTGTTTGGGTGATGTGCGTATGTATTGCGAAAAGTAGAAAACAGAAGCGAAAAATGTCCAGTACAGATAGTCGTGTACTACACTCCCTACTTATTCTTCCCCACGCCAAAATATTTTTTCTGTCCGGCAAGAAATGTCCCAAGTGTGAAAGGCCACTAATTAATGAAATATTCATATCTCTTCTCCTATTTTTTAGAGTAGGAAGCTTAATAAGAGCTAAGCGACTTTCATAAGGTGGAAGATTATAATTTAAATTCCATGGGAGCGTTCGAGGACAAAAGAGAAGAAACTGTTTTTGCACAGATTCTATTTTATTTATATGAATTTTATTTTGTGGATACCTTCAAACGGAAGCATATGGGGTAAAAACGAAAATTTTCGATACGGTCTGGAATTTTATCCTCCCCTATTTTAATGAAAATCCACACATACCTTCTACTCCAGTGTGCGCGTAACATGGCGAAAAATTATTTCGATACCTCTTATGATTTCTATTTTATAGGCCTCTAAGCTTGGGCATCTCGGCCAGTTTTGAGAAAAGTTCGTCATATTGAAGATTGAATAAGTTTAGAACGCGTCATCGGATATAAATAAATTTGATGTCATTCGTAAGTTTTCAGTCTTCTCTTAATGAATACTGATTAAAAAGGATAAAGCTTCCTGATACAAGTGCCTCTAAAATGCCTTAAATATCCTAAATGGTATTTTAATTTACTTTATTTTTTACAAAATGTAGCCAATTATTATGTAAAATGTTCAAAATGGGATGAAAATAGATTCAAAACTTATAGTTGTTTCTTTATGATAAATCGATCATATTTATGAAAATTGTGCCAGCAATAACAACAAAAACAACCGTACTGTAGTATTTCCTGAAATCTCGATTTGTGTTTTTTACACAATGGGGATAGATTAGTTTGCTATATGCTAAAAAAACAATAGAAAATAAATACCTCTTTTCAGGATATTTAAGGATAAATAAATTTTTTTCATTAGTTATGTTCTTGTCTTGGATTTGCAAAAGTTAGCTTGAACCTTTTAAATGATATTTGAATTACTGAAATCTGATGACGCGCTACAAAGTTATACTATTTTCAAAATTATACCCTTGTTTACGAATTGTGATATGTGTGAATTAAAGCTTAATTTATTATTGAGCAACACTCCTAGACCAAGGAAAGCATCAACTTCATCCAGAAAATTATCATCTATTTTGTAGCTACAGACTACTGGTCTTCGCCTGTAAAACAGTATATATTTACATATTTTCAATTTCAATTCTATTAAATTTATTTTGCATCATATACTAAAATTTTTCAGATCCCTTTGAAGAAAGAAGCATAGGTCAGAGTTGTGCAAGCTACGAAAGACCTTCAGATCATCGGCATACATTAGTCATTTGAAATGTTTGATGCATATTGGAAGGTCATTTATAAATAAGAGGAATAATAGCGAGCCCAAATGGCTCCCTTGTGGGACACCAAATGGATCAGTTTACATGTAGGCCTGTGTATTTTATACACCTTCGTATATAATAATTTGTCCAGCTTTCGACTCAAATTTCTGTTTTTTACATATAAATTATTGTTTTGCAATCATTAAATTTAATCAGCACACAAAAAAATAAATGTTAAAATAAGACTAAGCTCTTATCCAAAAATGTCGTTCTTGCTATTTAAAATATCATCTCCTTTCTAGGCAGCCTGCTAACTTGACAGCATTGTTTCCTATAACTCTTTCTCATATTAGAAAGATAAAAATAAAAAATTTTGCGTAGCTAGCAGCAAGACCTACCTGTAGCGCAAATTTATGCTCTCTAGCTACACATATACACACTGTGCATAGGCCTGAAATTCTGTATATGTATATATCTTTCGAAGTCAGTGAAAGTACGGATAAAAACTTGGTTCTAAGAGATCAGTGCACCTAGAGCAAGGGCATGCGATGCTTGTCATGGCCCACGACGTTCATCGTCTAAATAGCCGCCAATTTATATATACACAATAGAAACAATCAAAATAAACAACAACAAGAGCACAACAGTCAGTTGCACCCATCAACAAAGTAATTAAACAACAACACACTCAAACAGCAAACTATTTCGCATTTATTTATTTTTCTCTTTGCCTGGCTCTGACCTAGAGTTTCCTAAGAAATTTATATAATCGGCTTGGATCTGTTATTTTTCGGTTTTGAAAATACGTACATTCGTATGTAAGTGCAAATGAGCGTGCTGGAACTTTGAGGGTCAGGACACACGGGCGTTTTTAAAACGCGGGTTTCTGATTCTTTGTATAAAATTTGAAAGTTAAAAACGCCCTAAATGCTTTTTATTTAAATTCTAAAACTTTTTTTCAAAAAGGACATTTACTAAATAAGGCTTGAAAAAAGGCGAATTTTCAAGAAAAATCCCCATAACCCCATTGGAGTCGAACATAGAATAGCTCCTCTTATAGTTCTTCTGCTAGTATGTGATAGAATAATAGTTTTTGAAGGTTGATTCTTAATTCCCCATAATTAAACCATTGCATAGATACAGGTCCTTTTACTTTTCCCCTGATATGGATTGGTATTGCGATGCAACAATTCACATGATTGGATCATCGTCGTAACCACGATAGCTGTTTCTGTCGCTGAGCCATAGTTCAAGCAGATTTGTTTTCTTTTCTATTTTTCAGCTTGGACTAAAGTAAAAACTGTTGTTGTGAAATACTGAAGCAATGTTTAATAATAATTTGTGAAAGAAGTTGAATTACAATTTAAAGTTTGCAATTCGATGCTATAGTGTATGATATCTAAACTAGGGATGTAACGATACGCCGTTTTGCCGATCCGATACCGATACCGATATTTAAAAATAAATATCGCCGATACCGATTCCGATACCGATACGAATATTGAAATTGAGTTCAATATTCGATCAACATATTTAGATCAACAAAACTCAAGTGCAATTTTTTTATTATACAAAATTACATTGTAAGAGAGAATATTTAAAATTGATTTTAACCCAGTATAAAAAATTGGAAGTAATTCTTAAGGAGCTACATTTTCTTTGCTTCCAAAAAATCTATATTTAAAATATGCGGATAATTAGTAGAAAAGCAAGAAAAAATTTTTAATTCCTTTATAATTTTAAAAAATACTCGCCATGCTTTTTAAAAAATCGATTTTTTAAAGGACATTTATCAACTAATATTCTTCTAAATAACTTAATAGCTTAATTATTAAAAGTCTTCTAAGTTTACATTTATTCACCTAAATTTACATGAAAATAAAGTTTTGAGTTTAACTTCGCATAAAAAAAATTGTAAAAATGGGTAACTTTCATCCTTTTTCCTTGAGGAAAAATCATTATAGAACACCGAAAAAGAAATTTGTCCTAGCATCGCTTCCAATTCGGTGATTGTTAATCGAAAAACAGAACTTCTTGCAATGGCAAGGATATGTAAAACTAATTAGAAATTGTCCAAATTCGCAAAACTTACGGATCGCGAATTCTACATTTTCATGACTTCTTTGAAGTGTCTTTTTGCTGAAATAAGATTTAAAAAACAACGACTTGAATTTGAATTCATGGTAAAATTAACAAAAAATAAATAATTTTTTTACAAAATAACAGCATCAAATATTATTAGTTTTTAAAATTGATATTAATAAGATTTTAAAAATAACGAACTGAATTTTATTCATGGTAAAATTGAAAAAAATAAATTATTTGTTAAAAAAAACTCTGAAAAAAATTTTTAAAGTATCGTCGTATCGACAGTAAAATATCGCCGATACCGATGTATCGGAAAATCTGAAGTATCGCCGATATATCGGTATCGGTATCGGTATTCGTTACATCCCTAATCTAAACATACTTTGTTTTTTATATATTGTCAACTCAATGATTATTGCTAAATATTATCTGCCTCTACTTCGCCATTAAAATCATAGCATATGTAAACTTTCAGAATGAAGCTTCAATATGGACATTCAACCCAAAATTTCAACCAACCATCATCGATTTATTATTTTTTCTTGCTAGTCCTATTTGAAATCCATGTGTTTAGTGCTATTGAATTGATGTCCGTGTGCGTGACAGTTTCTTGTCTGTATAAGTGGGTGGTTAAAGTCTACATTCCTTTGTACCCAGCGGGAAATAGAAGTAATACGGATGCCTTCTAGAAGGCCTCTGCACTGAATGAGTTTTGTTCATAGATTCTGTAAATTTTGACATTAATCCAAAGGCAGTTGGGTTGGCAGTTGCTGAAAATGATACTACAATATTGATGGCAACTGGCAACTGAGAGCCGTCAATTTCAGTTGCTATTTAGTGCCTTTCTGGCAACCATTAATTTTCAGTTGCCGACCTGCATCGCAACTAATGCTCGGTTGCATTAAATAATAGACCAAATTATGTTTGTTTTATATTTTTTTCTCTATTAATAATAAAAAGTTAAAAAAAATATATTTTCATATTATTTTAGTTTTGGTACTTTGTTCGTAGGTAAATGCATATTTTTGCGCATATTTTTCATGTTTAGGTGCATTTGTTAAGCGCTTAAAATCAATTTTTAGTTGCATGTAAGTCCGAGCCCTGCTCATAAAGTAGTGTTTTAATCGCGATTTTATTAGTATAGCCGTTCCACCACAAGCTCTACCTTGGGGGTCATTTGTGTCGTACAGAGTATATCCGTTGAGCTTAAAAAGCTTCTAGCCGTCAAATGCGTCTCAGAGATAACCATATTATTAAAATGACATATGTATCTTACGATTTTATTTTTCAATCTTCAGGGATCCATTTTTACTGATCTTATGTCTATATAATTTAAAATCTGAAGACTGCAAAATAGAAGCATAAAAAATGCAAAGTTCACTTAGTACCCTTTAATAGTAAAGTCCACTTTGTTCCCTTTAATATGAAACCACAATGACATATATATGGTAAGTAGGTTTAAATATATGCATAGTTTTTTAAAGCCGTTTTAGTATATTTTTGTTGGATTTTCTATTTGGACTAGTATATTTTTGTTAAATTTTCCCATTTTAAAGTCGCAATAATTTCCGAACCAGAGTGTATATTGAGTCAATATTTTGCACTAATACTAGTTATACCAGAGGCATCATTTATACCAAATTTAATTAAAATCTAAAGAGGCAAGAGGTAAAATTTTAGAGAGAAAAGGCTAGTAGAATTTGACCTCTGAATATTGAGAAATAAAATCATAACCTATGCCATTTTAAAGTGCTATTCATGCCCTTTAATACGACACTACAATGGAACATCTAGGGTAAGTAGGTTTAAATATGTACATAATATTATGTACATAATATTATGTACATAATATTATGTACATATGTTGTTAAAGCGGTTTAATATATTTTTGCTGAATTTTCCATTCTCTAAGTGCTATATTTCGCGAACCAGAAAATACGTCGTGCTAAAATTTTGCAGTAATACTAGTTTTGCCAGAGGCATCATTTGTAACAAATTTTATAAAAATCGGAAGTCCAAAGAGAACTGGGTTGTTGGTATTATTATTTTTAGCCCATATAAAACTTTTATGTCGATTTGCGCGGCCTAGGAATTCACTTCCGAGCTATGGTTCCTTGGCGAAAATATCTTAGAAGCATCCGCAGATTATGTTTCTGATATATCGTCACCTTAACGTGCAAACGTGATAAGTCCTGTTTTTGAAATTTTACAGGAGGGACAAAAAACTGTCTAACTTGTTTTGGGCTTAATATTTTTTAAATCTGTAAACGTAGTTTCTTCGTCGATTCATCGCTCATTAATATCATTAATTAAAATATTTCAAAAAAATTATGTTCGCGACGAAATGGCTTTTTATTTATTGTTTTATTATAAATAAATGTTAAAATTTTGTATTTTTATTAGCTGAATTTACACCAAAACACCAAAATTACGAACATATTCCAAAACTTTCTGGGACAGAGAAAAAAATCATAAAGTGGGCTTATTGGAAAAGAAAATCTTTTAAGAAATTTATTATTTGACATTTTGTCTTATAAATGCCTTTATTGTTATCCAATGGATTTCTAATTGTATAATTATGTGGAAAAATAAAATAGATTCATATGGAATACAAATTATTTGTTGGGTATTGTATAAGTTTCTAAGCCTACTACATTTATTTTATTCTCTTGTGATTTTCAAAAATATTATCATTTGTAAATTCTCAAATGGTTTTTGAAAGTCTGTGCATAAGATAAGAGGTTTGTAACTGTTCAAAGTTGTGGTTGAAGCACCAATGAAATGCATATAGAAAATGTTTAATAACTATCAACAAATAAATTTCATTTGGAAAAGAAAATGTATTATTTCGACATGAACTGTTCTATCAGAAACTTTTGCACACAAAAATTGCAAAAAAAAAATTGGAAACAACTTCAAAATTTTTTCAATGTGACTGAACCTATAAAAAAGATACCGCGAAATTTCACAGGAAATTCCCAAAAACGAGAAAAAAGGGTTTAAACTGGTTCAAAAGCACTAATATTGTAAGTATAACAAGTAATAAACGACATACAGTAGTGCACAATCAAAATATTTTACAAATAGATAAACGATTTCAAAACCGATCGGATTCAGTATATACGAACATAGCAGAGGAGTACGCCTATTGATCCCAGGAAGATGAACTTCCCATATTGCACCGGAGCGGAGCTATGGATTCCCAAAGAAGGTCACTTTGGGCATCTAAAAAGTTTCAACGTTTATAATTTTTTATTTCCCGCTCGATTCTAAAAATTTTGTATGTAAGTCCTTATAGCCCTCATAAAGTTCTAAAAAAAATTATGTTTGATTAAGCACTCATCTTGAGGTATACTCATTCGAAAATTAAAATTTTCCAATTTTTTTAACCTTGGCTCAGTATTTTCAAGATATGGCATCCAAATAACAACGGATTGGCACAATTGTTTCGCTATTAGTAACGCAACAAAATTGTAAATTGTTTAAAAAAAATTTATGCAAATATTACGGCTAAGCTGGAAAATATATAATTTGTAATTTGTGTTACCAATTCGCGGTTCAGGTATACCAACAAATCAACCATGAAAAAACTTAACTGATGCTATGGCATCTTGGCCACCTTGTTTAAATGAAAGGAATCCAAATAGTTTTTCCATCCAACGAACAAGTTAATTAAAATTAATAATTTTTAAATTTTACCTGGACTTAGAACATTTTTTTTTGGTTTGTTTGCTGTTTTGTGGACTTGGAACATTTGCATGTCACTGCATAACAGTAAGTAAAAATGACATAATGGTAACTTTTTTTCTGTAAATGATGTATTTTGAGTTGTATTATCATACTGCATCAAAACATGCATTTTGGAAAAAAGTGGACTTATCACCTTTGCACGTTAAGGTAACGATATTATTTTTCGCAAAATAAATCGACCCGCTCTAATGTCCAAGCTTAGACTTGATAGCCATAAGAGGAGTAATTCTTGAGCCATGAGAATATACGTATATGTATATAGAATTTCAGTAAAAATCCAGACCTTGTCGACAATTTTTGAAATCACTCAATATAAGAATTTTTTTTTAAATGAAATGAAAAAAATTAATTTCAGTGTTTTTTTTTTCAAAATTACGCGCTATTTTCCTTATTGCAGTGCTTTTTGAAATTGAAAAATTGACAACGCTGAACAAAACGTATTCCTTTTGCATTGGCAAAAATAATGCTGCTCCTTCTCTTCTCCCTTCTCATAGAAGCGAATGTGGAATGTGTATCTTATCTTTTATAAGGAAGAGCCAAAGCCTTCCCTTCTGTAAGGCATTCTTTAGCAGTTAGATAAGAATGATAATTGAATAAAAAACTGTCTAACCAGGCCTTTAATAAGGCCTGAAGTAAGAAGTTCTTCTTAGTTATCCCGCTGGATATTTGTGTATTTATGATGACTATGAAAATCATATAATTTTCAAATACAAGAGTCTATGACATAAAAAATTCCTACTAAACAAACAGATTGAATAGACTAGAACAATAAAATTACAAGAGCAACATGAAATTTACGTGCTTACAAATCAATTTCGATTGGTATTTAATGAGAATGTATTTGTTTTCCATTAAGTATTGTTTTATCTTTGGAATTTTGCACTAAAAATATACATATATGGGAGTATAGACACATATAAATGGAATAAATACATATGAAATGAAGCACAAACATATCGATTAGTTTGATTTAGAATTGGTAAATAATGTTTATAAATTTCCAATAAACGAAATACTTAAATTATTGCAAATAATGTCACAAAAAAATTTTATATTATTAACCAAACTAAAAAGAAATAACACAAAAACAGCAGATAATATATTCCGAGATAAAACAAAATTATATGTCCAGCAAAAAATCGACATAGCATTTTCATTGCATACCAAAATGTACAAGTACTAAATTTTGTATGGATATTCAGTTTATAAACCCTTAATAAATCGAAAATATTTTTTGGTGAACAAGGCCGGAATCTGTAGTTTGGTAGCAATATTTGTTGTAGACAACCCTTTAATCGTATGCCGTTCAGGATTTGCACCACTGCAGTTCTATAACAACCAAGTGTTAAATTCTTTGATGAATCATCAGCAGGGCAATCAAAAACATTATGTATCACCTGGGCGCATGGTAGTGAGCCAGGCCAAGTTCCGGCCACACAGTGTGTATTTACACGAAACCATTTGAGCTGTTTTTACCCTCCTCATAATTTTGCTCCACTGAATCATAAAATAATGAAATTTGAAACATAAAGTCTTCCTACATAGGTAATGCCATAGCTGAAATTTTCTGCCGTAAAAATTTCCCGAGATATTAATTTTCGCCATATCAAAGTTCTTTATATACGTATTGACCCGAAACCTACACTCAAAAGAAAAATCAGTCCATCCGTACTTACATTAATCCCAAGCGGTGTCAAAAGTACGGTAATCCCGGTTTTTCTGAAATCAAGTACAGAAAGATTGTTTCAAGTCGGAATATTCAAGTGCAAAATACTTAATTTTAGCCTGACTAGCCTTTATTCATCTAAAAAATCTTATTTTAAGTACGAGTATGTTTATAAACTTTATACACAGTCGTACTCGTACTGTGTTGGTGTTTGTTTGCTTGATGATGGCCACAAATCACTGTTCTGCTCTTGTTGTTGTTTTTTTTTTCATTTCGTCTTGCATGAAGATTCAAGCCCGCTGTATATTTGAATCAATCCGCCGCGTACTTGAATCTATCCTAAACTGAATACTTTAATCAATCCCGCGCGCGCTTTAATCAATCCCGAATCAGGCTAACTTTTACTTATTTAATAATCCTGGAACAGACTTGAACATTTTTATTTTTACTACTTATATAAAATTAATATTTTTACTTACTTGTTTTAATTAAAATTTTTTTTGTTCATTCCTGGTATTGAACTTAACTCATCATGTTTTGTAAACCAACGCCTTAGACAACTCAGCTAATTCGGTATAGAAAGAACGACGGCTAAAATCCAGTATAAGCCAGCAGCATGTAATACGACGTTTGTAGGCTATTAGTCGGAAGTGCACGAACTTCTTTCTGTTTGTTCGTGCACCAACAACAACATAAGCACAACATGCAACTGAAGCTATCAACAAGCAAACAAATACCAACACACTACGAGTGTGTAAAAAGTTTATACTAATAGTAGTACTTAAAATAAGAATTTTGTACATAATTTAAGTATTTTGTTATTGATTCAAGATTTTTTACGTGATTATCCCGTTTTCGTCTTGACTTAAGTACATTTTAGTTTTATACGTACTTAAATTAGTCTTACTCAAAGTAAGTAGAATGTACTTGACTTTAGTACGGCGTTTTTCTTTCTGTGTGCTTCCGGACAGCTGTTTAAAATAAATACAAGGGCTATAGGGCTTACATCCAACATACATTCACCTCTTTCCTCACGCTTTTTTATTTTTATTAAACTTATTATTATTTGAGATACCCTCCCAATTTTATTTAAAATAAAGATTTATTTGTTGAGGGTTAAGCAATTTATTACTTGTAAATTCTCAAATGGTTTTTGAAATTCTGTGCATAATATAAGAGGTTTGAAACTTTTCAAAAGTAAATAAAATTGATTGTAGATGGGCAACTCTATATACACGAAACTACATACGTAGGTCGAGACGAAAATTAAGGAACGTCTTCTACAGACGCAAAATGTTCATTCGCGCACGTCTTGAATGCAACGCGTTCTGTAAACATACTGATTAATAACCTGTTTAGAGATGGATTTTTAATTGAAACAATTTAATTTCAATTGAACAATTAAATGTAGTGTTCACACACAGTAAATTAAGCTTACTCAATTAGCATTTGGCTTGCCAATGGTGTAATAAGTATACAGGTGGCCGCATAAGGGCAACGAATACAACAATAAAACAAAACCTTGATAATGGTTGTCAAAAAAAATACATGTGTTTGACGTAGCTTATGCACAAAATTACCAGAGCAAAAAATAATCATCTGACGTTATACTACCATCTGTATACTTATTACACCATGAGTTTGCCACTGTATACAATTTTAGCTTCTCACTGAACATACTTCGCAGTAAACATACCTGCCACAAAGGGTTGAATTTCGAACTTAACTCAATTTATGAAACAATTAAGTACTAATTGCTCAGTTTATTAACTGAAGCCTTGTGTGGCAAATTGAGCTCAATTAAGGCCTTACTTGCGTAAATTTCCTAAATTGCGCAATTAAGGTTTATGTCTGAACAGGGTATTATAGTCGACAACATTTGCTAATGTATATTTTATTTTTAATCAATGCCCCTATAGAAAAGCTGAATTCACGATGAACAATACAGATCTTGGACTTTATTTAGAGATGGCACGCAAGGGGTGAAGTTTGTAAAAAATATATTACATATTTAAAAATTTTTTGATCCCGAAAAAAATGATTATTTTTTAATCCTGATATACTCATGCAATTGAAAGGCGTGCTGTTCACATTTACGTAGCGACATTTTCAACGTATTTAACCACCACTACCCGTTCGTAACGCTTCTGAACAAAGTTTTATTATAAGCTCTCAGCTCCTAAGTACGTTACGCAATAAGTGAATAGTCTTGAAAATAGTAACTGAGGTCTGTGGAGTAGAATCAGAATATTTTTAATTAAATAATGCCTTGATTTAATGCTTCTAGTCCCCTGTGCCACCTCAAGAATTTAACCGCGGAATCTAAAAATTATTTTCAGTGTGTTTTAGGCTATACAGTATTTATCGCTTATATGCATTTCAAATTTTGCTCGACTTTTGGTGCTTATAAACGAGAAATGCATTTATAAAAACTCGCTTATATGCATCGGCAGTGCTTATAAAAAAATCGTTTATATGCTTCAGTGGTGCATATATAAAAAAACTACAATTAGTAAACAAAATCCAAAACTTTATTTTCAAAGCCTCGTACGCAGTTCCGCCTAAACTTAAGGTTCGAAATTTTGCATTTACTTCTGCCATATGACATCCCTGTATTATACAAAAATGTTAGTGATTTTTCACTTGCACTGGGTACTACCAAATGGAAAATAGCCTGAAAATGTTTCAGAAAAGAATTTCAGTTTGTTATCTGATAAAACTGATCTGAATAAGATTTTGTATACCAATATTTCACGTACCTGTGTGTTATGTTTCGTTTTTAGTTTTTCCAATTTCGCTGCAGTTTTCGAATTATCGTGGGTAAAATTTAGATTTTTTAGCAAAATTTATTAAAAAAATCATTTTGAAGAAATAAAATATGTATGAAAAGCTTAAGTCGTAAGGTTTCAAAACTAATACAAAAGTATTGCAAAAATACAAAAATAAAATAAATTTGTCTGTTGGTAGGGCATAGTTTTATGCATAACATATCCAAAATTTGGAGTAGGAACTCCATGCATTAAGAAAACAAACATACTTTACCAAGAGGTTCTCATATTATTTCAAATTTAGACAGACTTACAAATTAGTACTTTTCTAAACAGTTTGAAGCGTAAAAAAATTGAGTATCTTCAGATTTTTCCTATTACTTACAGATTTTTTACGGGCATATGTAATATTTCTAATGGGTACACCAATATATTTCACCTTAACTCGAGAACAGTATGTCCGCTTTCGACCAACAAAACAGCAACAGATGCATGATAAAATTGCCTTCTTACTATTTTAATACAGTTACGTAACGAAATCAGTAATATCTTAATTATTCTCAAATTAGTATCGAAAAATATTGGTTTTTATGAAAAATTAGGAATAAAAACTTTTTCTAAAAACTTTTTCTAAAAATCAAATTAATACTGCAACAGCTTAAACTTTTAAATAATATTCTTAAGAACAGATGTATTACGAATAAAATAAGGCATAAATCATGAAGATCGATGAACTAGTGTCGATTTTATTCTCAATTAAGTGAAGGAACTCAATTGATAAAAATCAGAATTTCCATACAACACACAGACACATCAGCACAAATTAAAATTGTACTGTTGCATGGAATTGTGATTTTTCTTGATTGAAACCTTACGACTTAAGCTTTTCATACATATGTTATTTGTTCAAATCGCATTATCGGTTGTAAAGCCATATTTATTTCAATATGAGGTATTTTATTAAATTTTTCTAAAATATATAACTCTGACCCATGATAATTCGAAAGCTGCTAAGAAATTGTAAAAACTAAAAATGACAATTAGCACGAAGGTACGTGAAATATTGGCCTACAAAGTCTTATTCGAAAATTATTGGAATTAGTCACGTACTTATCATTAAATTAGGAAAGAACTTTTGGTTTGCTGTTGAAAAAATGGTGCACAAATTTTAATTTAGGAAAAGGTACTTAACATGTACCATGCATATATGAGTCTTTTTTTTAATACATTTTGAAAAGATTTACAATTCTTTATGGTGCATAAAAGCGAGAAATGCATATAAGCGAAATGCAAATACAAAAATATTTACGTTTTTTTTTAAATTCCAATAGAAAATTGCTCATGTTACGATGCATATAAACGTTAAATGCAAATAACCGACGTGCATATAAGCGATAAATACTGTAGAGCATCGATTCATAATACAGGAAAGTCCAAAATTAAAGAAAACATTTTTTTGCTCCAACCAAATGTACGCACACAGAAAAAATTATCGCCAAAAAATTTTCAAACAAAAGTTTGTCTAAAAATAAATTGCAATTTTCAGTAAATGTTCTGTCCATAATCTATGAGTTGTTTGTCTGACTTTTATTTAAAACGCAAACACCAAAAACAACAAGAAAACTGTGATGTAAAAAAACAACCCCGATGACGACATACACACAAATAACAACAACAACAATGATAGCAAACGGAATGCGATTGTACTAAGTTTGTTTACTGAATATTTTTGAGTGAATCAATTCGTTAATGTCGTTGAATTAATTCTCATTCATTCTTTTAGAGTCTTTAGATAAGCATTCAGACTTGAACACATTTAACAAAGAGAAAATTTCATAATTGCTTAATGCATGATGATAATGATGACCCAGACAAAAATTTTGATTGGTATATTAAAAAAAATCCACTTAATATTTTTGTTTGATTAAGTAAACTATTTTGTTTAGTATTTTTAGACTAATTGTTTTATAAATTCAGACAAAAATATTGTTTGATGTTTTTCAGAAAATCTAGTTTACTTTAGTAAACTGTTTTGTTTACAATTTGTAAATATTTTTAGACAAACTGTTTTATACATAGATATAAAAAATTTGTTCGCTGAAAAAAACACGTTTTTTAATGACATTTTTGAGATATTTTTGTCTATATTTACAAATTTGTTTGTAGGTCCGTTCCTAGCCAAAATATTTACTATTTCATTGAATTCATTTACAGAAAATGAAATTTAGTTTTTTCTGTGTAGATACTTGAATATCGCAAATATATAGAGATATAATGAAAAAAGGAAATATATAACAACGGTGATATTCTAAAATAGCATGAAATTCAATAAAAACTGCATTTGGTTTCAATATAATGTTTGTTGAAAATACATAAAAAATAATAAGAATATAGAAAAAATCGTTATCATAGAAAATGCCAAAACTGTTTTTTTATTGAAACAACACATTTCCGTAGAACAGTATACAAAAATATTTATCGCAGGAAATTCATTACATTTGTTAAAATTTAATTTCACCAGGTTTAGAGGACACAAATTATAGAAATTATTAAAATGCTAATTTGTATCTTCATATTTTGTGAATCACACTTGCAAAAAGTTTAACATTTCTTCAGTATCATCAGACTTCCACAAAATTTGTTTCGTTTTAAATTTTTTTTTCTCTGAAAAAGTGGGAGGTCTGATAATACAGATGCGAACACTGAGAGTCTGACAAGTTCTATGCGTATAGTTAAACGCATGAGCGCTTCTTGCATTCGAATACTTTATCACTTGAAACCGCCTCTATAATATCTTCATATAAAGGCAAATGATTAAACCAGACATGATGACAGGTTTGTAAAGAAGTGCGATTAACAGAATATCAATAAATCCAATTAAAGACCTAATGGAGTAATTAAACATTTAATTAAAACTTTGCCTTTTTTTAATATTTCACCATTCTGTCATAAAATAGACCAGGGGCCCGTTTCTCAAAACTTACAAGTTACAAATCTACAAGTAAAATACACACAAAACAACAACACTTTTACAAATTTTATTGTTGTTTTGTGCATATTTACTTGTAGAATTGTAACTTGTAGTTTTGAGAAACGGGCCCAAGTTCTTTATACATAAAATTTAACTGTTTTCCTAATTAAACAACTCAAATCCAAAAACTCTTCTTAGCCCACATGTCAATTTTTGAAACAGTTTCTTAAAAGAAAAATATCGTATAAAAGTAAAAAATTTTAATAGATATAATAGACTATAATCACTTAAGCCCTTAAAAACCGGAAGTAGGATTATGTATGAAAAGTCACAAGGATTAAAACTATCCATGTACACATTCGTATCCATGAACAAAGCCTAACGAAATAAACACATACAAGTTAAGAGAGAAAAGTAATAAGAGTAATAGAATATTCATTCATCTCAAAAACTAAAAGAACAACAAGTGCAATGAATTGGAAACTATGAATGAACAACTGAACGAACGAGGAATTTAATGAATGAAAGAAGTGACCAGTTGAATGGAAATGATTGACGAAGTGTCAATCATTAAAAGAAAATGAAATGAATGTTGTAAAATTGTTATTAAATAAATAATATAAGACCATGTGATATTTTCTCATTATGTTTAGCTCCTTATTGTTAATACAGGAGTTAATTCTTTTACAAAAAAATTAAAAACTAAATTAATGCTGGTTAAGGGTGACCAGCGAAATGATAAAGTGTAAAAAATATTTATTAAAACAATTTTGGTAATGGTAATTATGTTGCGTATTTGTTGCGGTAGGCTAGTGAGTAAGTGTGCTAGATAGCCCATCCGTACAGAGATTGAGTGCTCGATTCCCACCTTAGACTCTGGTCTGTTTCACTACATTCAATAAAACAAAGATATATGTTATGTATAATTTTTCGAACTAAATTAGTTTAATTAATGAAAGTTGTTTTAAGCTTGAGTTCGATACTTGACTTATTAATTTATTTTATTTTTTTATATATATTCAAATTATATTTTTATTAAGGAATGATCATTGATGGAAATTTTTATACAAAACGAGTTTGTTAATGCTGTCATAATTTATATGGAGTCGAAATTATTGTATGTCTTCTAGCTACACTCGAAAGCATTACTTCAAATTTAGGATCATCTATTGTCTAGATTTGTGTTGAAAATTTCTCCTTGTCTAAAATTACATCGATTTTGCAATTATTTTATTAAACAGAAAACATTTAAAATTAAACATACTTAGCCCAAGTGGAAAAAATTTAACATAAAGTATAATACGGCTATGGCTGAATGGTAGATACGTCAGACTATCAGTCAGGAGGTCGCGGTTCAAACCTGCACGCAGCCAATCGCTTTTTTTAGTAACAACATTTTGCTCAAAAATAATGCGTGTGCAATTTTAGGTCTATAATAATCGGTAAAGTGTTGACGACTATTATCGACCTAATTTTCAACAAAATTGTTTTAGAGTGTATATATGTATGTATTTCAGCTAAACAGTTGATATATTTTTTTAAGGAGAAGTAACACTCAGGAAATAATATGTCTACCAATCAACATGTTACCCAGTGCCGTCTTTACCATAAGGGCACACGGGGCTCGTGCCCAGGGCCCCTGACCTCACGGGAGCCCTTACTGTGAAATATTTTCATAAATTGATATGTATTTTAGTTGATATTTATTTTATTACTATTTTCCATAGAACATATTTGAAACCTAACACAGCGTCTTCACGAGACATTAACTTTGAGATACCATGAGAAAAAACGTCGGCAGAATACTAAAAACAAAATGTCGAATTTTCTCTTAATGTCACACTAGCGGAAGATGTAATTTAACTTTTCCGATAAGATTTCATTTTATGCAAATGCTCATCGAGTTATCATGTACTACTTTTGCATAATTATCTATTTTATTTTTAATTTTTCACACAAATTTAAATTTATGAATCAATTAAACACATTTATTCATTTATTTAACACAGAAATTTTATCAAAAACATCGCATTTCATTTATTTTAATAAACACTCACATATGCACACTATTTTATTTTCATGTACATGTGTTTTTTGACAGTTCATCTCATAAGATTGTTGTTATAAGAATTCTTATAACAACGCTCTCATAAAAATTCCTATAACATTGAGATAACACTAATTTGTAGTCTACACGTAACATAATTCTCTCTGCAATTGAATTTGACAATCTCAGCTTACATATTATGTTACGTGTAGACCTCAAGTAAAGTAATTCAGCGCCATTTTTTCAAGCCTAGGTATATGACGTCCATGAGACACAAAATAAGCGCTTCTGCGCCTCTAGATATATTAGAAGCAGAGTTTACCGTTGAAAATTTTCAAAAAGTGGCACAAGTGCAGCTCTAGTGGCTTTCTGTATAAAGAGTTGTATATAGAAATTAGCATTTTGTGAAGAAAATTACATAAATAATTGACATCCACCGAAGAAGCGATATTTCATGATACTATACCAAAATAAAGTTTGCTCCTGAGAAAGAAATAGTGACATCTAAGAGAACACAGTCGAGTTTGCCAGAGTGGGGATAGAGGATCCCCTTTGACGGCATTAATACATAAAGACATAAATTAGTGCTACAATGGTTGCTTTTCATTATTAGTTTTTCGTATAAGAGTTTTACTTAGATTAAATAATTCGGGATTCCCCGGGATTTTTTATACGCATCCCGGTATTCGGGGAAAAGTCCTTGGATTTTCGGGATCAGGATTTTGTCATTCCTAATGCGTAATAATGTGCAAAAAGGCGGGAAATTTAACTTCCCTTGAACGAGTCCCAGATGTAAACGTTTAAAACGCAGATACACGTATATAATTTTTAAGCCCTCTATCAGAATCAGTTGTTAGAGCCTTGTTATTTAGAAAAAAGTGTAAAATTTTTGTATAGTGTAATTAGTGAATATGATTCTTTTCTTCCTGATCACATAAGAAATTGCGAAATCTTGGAATTATATTTGTTTGCAAATATTTGTAATGAATTTATGGGAGAGAAGGTGTGAAGAACGGTTGCTATCGAACAACAATAGTTTTCTTGTCATTATGTTTGTTTACTGTTTGGCGGGCTCCGTATTCAAGTGTCCCCGTGGGTCCCGGCATATCCAAAGACGGCCCTGATGTTACCTTCTTTGGGAAAGGGACAGTAGATAGAGGGTAGATGGTAATGTGATAGAGAAAGTTTAATATATTATACTACTCCGACTTATTTTCTTTTAATTTTTAGAGTAATTATTGCAGCGCCTCTGGTATTAAAAAGGCGCATTAACTTAAGTGTATAGCCATTTTATTAATTATTTTACTTAATCATCGATTCAATACTGCAAATACCGACAAAGCAGAGCTCTCTAATGTACATTATACTAGATACTAATAATCATCAGAAAATGTATGATGTTGGTGACAACAAGGCGAGATCGGCTCTTACATTTGCATTAGACGCACCAAAGATCCTTTTAATAATACATACATCATTATTTCCTTTACTGTCAACGCGCTCACTACGAGTATCCACTAAAGACTCTGGTCTGCTTTAGGGCTATGTTACTATGCTTGTTGATTTAAATTGCAATACAATTTTAATTTGCATTTATTTGTTTTAGCTAAGTGCTAAAAATACTAAAAATAGATTTAAATTAAAAATAGAATGTTTTCAAAAATGCACTAATCAGAAAGTAAAGCAAAAATATGCCGCAACAAATCGATGTCGAGGTACTTATAAAGTTTTGCAGCTGCTAAAGTGCAACCTAACATGTTCGTAAGCAGGGCTAGTGGTTAGAGAAAGATTGACTTGTAGTCAAACCAATGGTATGAAAATGGTTCGTAGGTCCTCCGAGTTAACTCATCCAAACGAGGGTATGTAAGTCAATATAATCTTTGTTTGCAATCTTTGTTGAGTAATTTCACTCACTTTGTTGAGTAATTTCTTATATCTGGTCATCTTCTCGTCTTATTAATGACTTATCAACTCATAATACGACGTTACAATTGCTTTTTAAAGTAAAAAGGGTGCCTTTTTAACCATTGTTAATGTCTACATTGATGGACATTAATCATTCTTTAAATATACTTACGTGCGCACATTGAATTCAAAGGAATGTGTAAAAAGCAAAATAAAATACAATAAAGCAAAAATCACAAGAATAAAAGCGCGGGTGCTCAAACAACATTTATTCAAATAAAATTTAAATTAAAAGTAATTAAAGGTTCAAAAAGTTTTCTATATACATCTGAAAATAAATAAATAAATAAATATAGAAGACGATTAAATAAAAGATGCTTACAACAAAAAGAAATAATTGTACAAATAAAACACCTATCCCTTATGTTGCGTGCTTGGTATTTCATTTTCATTATCATTCAAAGACATCCTATTATAGTACTTTTAATAAACTTTTATTATTTTCACTTTTAACTTTGGATGCAACCATTCAGAGAAGAATCATTGATTCGGCTATTGAAGCAGCAGCATTGACAGTTATTCATTGTATGTATGAAATGTTGCATTAACTCAATAAAAATGTTCATTTGCTGAATGAATAGTTTATTCGTTGTTATCATGACTTTTAACTTTTCGCTAATTTTAGGAAAAATAAAACTTTGTATTATAATTTAATATTTAAGGCAAAATATTGTTTTGCATCTCAGCAAAAAATGAATGAAAGAGCTTAAAAATGTAATAGAGTTTTCATGATTTCTCAAGCATTCTTAATGCACATACTGCTTAACCTTTTTTGTGGCTTTTCTGCAGAAACACTCAGGATCTTGGCAGGAATCGCACCTGCGATATCCCGATTATTAGTCTAGCACACTATCCACTACACTACGGGACACAGAGGGAAAAAATGCCAATCTAGCGGCGGAAAAAATGACCGAATTTGAAAAAATTTAATGGCACCATGAAAGCAAACAAATCAGTTTATTTAAAAATCAAATTTATTTATCACTATGTTACCTGGTTCCGGAAAATATGGCCTTTTAAACATTGAGAAAAAATTGGGTTTACTTGTTGTAACAAGGTAAACAATATGTTTTTGTTTACCTTGTTACGACAAGTCAAAAGGTCCAATCTGCTTAGGCCTATCTGCAACGATCTGGCTTACAAGGGCCAATCTGCATAATTAACTATTTTAAAAATGAAATATTTTGGTATTTTTAAGGGGTTTTGGCTTTGATAACACTGGACCAAAGTATTTAGGCACAGTAAGATTTTGAAACCATATTTTGCAAAAACTAATATAAAAATAAATTATTTTTTACTGTTCTTTGCGTGTTTACTTAAATGAAAATAAATAGTGATTAGATTATTAGCAAAAATGGCCAGAACAAGAGGAGGGAAAATCAATATAATGAACATTGGCTCACGGGGAGTGCTGGCCTTAGGATTAGCGCTACCAGGAAATCAAAAACAAAAAAAGGTAGGTACATAGATTATTTTAAGTAAGCCGTTGTTTTAAATAAGCGTTGGTTTGAAAAAACAAAGAGTATAGATATGAACCTTTTTGTCGAACATTTTTTCGAAGACAGCTAAAATTAGTTGTGAATCATAATACAAAAAAATGCTTGAGTTGGGTCGTAACATAGACAACTCAACGTGGAAAAATTACGCAAATTTTCATAATTTACTTAAGATAATATACAAAACTATATCATACTTTTTAGTTATATAACTTTAAAATTTCGATTCATGTGCTTTTTTTAAGGCCCCTATTATGATTTACAACTGAACTTGGTTGAATTCTTAATGTTACGACCCAACTCAATAATTTTTTTGTATTTTTTGTAATATTAGTTGTCTTCAAAAAAGTTCGAAAAAAAGGTTTCTATCTATACTCTCTGTTTTTTGAAACCATAGTAGCTATCACAAATATTTTAAATATTTTTAGTTTTGGCTTTACTATTTTTTCATGAGATTTTATGTTTTATGGATATGACAATAATATTGATTGACAAATGCGATAGATTGGCGCCTTAAATCACCATTTTAAAAGTAAGCACAAGTAACACAATAGTCGAAATAAAAACCAAAACACAACTGATAAAAAAAACGGTTGTCTCACTTTGATGAAAGTTGTAATCCATAATAAGACTTTGACAACTACGAGTCAACTATCAATTTAGTTGGGAATCATAATAGGGGCCTGAGATTTCATCTGTCGTGTAAATTCAGGGAGAAGTGTAGTTAATTCGTGCCTGCCATGTATAAAAGTAAAAACATTTATTTATTGTTTACCTTAAGGTTTTGTGATACCAAGACTTTACATTTCGGCTACTGACTGATGAAAAGCAGTAAATTTGACTTAAGAAATAACACAAGAAAACATTAGCGTATCTTTGGTAATTGTAACCTTTCTTTGATGATCATGTCGCTCAAAGAAAACACCACTGTGTTACTCAATAATATTAAATAAAAATGAAAAAAAAAAACTGGAAAAATAAATAATGAATCATGCTTAACATCCAATGATATATTTTATTTCAATTAATTTTTAATAGTTTTAATAACTACTTTAAACACTATCGTATCGTCTCACGTCTGTGTGTTAAAAGTAAATCTCTTAATTTTCGAAAAACAGTGTTTTCACAAAAGCAAAAGTGTACATGATCGAATGACCACAAATGTTTTTGGATTTTAAAGAATCTTCTTATTTTAATAGGAATTGAGTTTGAATTTCCTTTTTTCTTTGATTGAGTTCCTTTATCACTTGTTTTCAATAAAATTTCTTTTTCCGGTTGCCTCCTGCCAGCATTCAGTGTAAACATTACATCTTATATTGATGCATATTTGGCTTGGCTCTGCATCACGTTCTTCATTTGTTTAATTTTAGTCAGAAATCAATTCAAATTAATTTTCTAAAAAAAAACTAAATCTGGGCAAACAATTCACAATGTTGTGTGAATTACTGAAGAATTGGCAACCAGCTGGCTTGTATGTTTCTAGTGTACAAGACTCCTCGTCTAAATGTGTGGATGTGTGTTTGTTTGAGCAGTTGTTAGTCGCTGCTCATAAACGTGTGTCTCCTGGGACTTTTTGTACATATAAATGATAAATTGCATTCAGGCAATTAATTTTCTTGCTTTAAGGTTTTATCACCTCTAAAGTCAATAAGTCGTATATTATTTTTTCTCATTCAGTTTTTGCAAAATTTTTACCTGACTGATCTCTTATAAAATTTTAGTTTTTTGTTTGCAAAAGAGTAACTTTTAGTTTTTATTTAATCCAAGATTTAAAGAAATCCTGTTGTTCCTTTCAATTTTATGATTTAAATAGATTTGTGTGCTGGTGATTAATTAGTAAAATTGCTTTATTGTGTTGATGTGCTGCATCAGGAATATGCTGGGCAAGTGTAATCCGATTAGCAAATTATAATACAGATCATGGAATTATTGTTGCTATTGTTTACTTATATTTCATGATGAACAAAATAACAAGCATACAGTCAAATTTTATATCTCCTTCGCCTAAATATAATATAGACTGAACAACTTTTTACACTGTATTTGAGATTATTTTTTACAAGTAAAGGGTTTTTGGAATTAAGGAATATTTCTGTGCCCACACTCTAAAACATTACTTCAAATTTACGATCATATACTGTCTAAATTTGTGTTGAAAATTTCTCCTTGTCTAAAATTGCATCGATTTTGTAGTTATTTTATTAAAGAAAAAACCTTTCAAATTAAACATATTTAGTCCAACTGGAAAATATGTAACATAAAGTATAATACGGCTATAGCTGAATGGTAGATACGTCAGACTATCAGTCGGGTGGTCGCGGCTAAAACCTGCACGCAGCCAATTGCATTTTTTAGTAAAAACATTTTGTTCAAAAATAATTCGTGTGTAATTTTAGGTCGATAATAATCTGTAAAGTGTTTCCGACTATTATCGACCTAATTTTCAACAAAAGTGTTTTAGAGCATACAAATAAGCAATTTAATAATATTTTTATTTAATTTAAAATGAAAAACAATTAACTTAAGAGAAGTAAACATAACAAACAGTTTAGTTTTTTCCTTTTCGTTTTTTTAATTTCTAGGTCCTATCACTCACTACTTTATTTGTTATTCTAAACTTGGTTTCTATTTCATAGGCTTTTAAACTTGGGCATATCCGACTTTTTTGAAAAAACTTCGTCATATTAAAGATTGAATAACTTAAGAATACGTCATCGCATATAAATAAATTCGATGCCATTCGAAAGGTTTCAGTCTCTTCTTAACGAGTACTAATTAAAAAGGACATAGCTTAAAGCTACAAGACCCTCAAAAATGTCAAATTATCCTTTATCCTGAAAATGGTATTTTATTTTCTTTATTTTTTTACAGAGCACAGAAAAGCTAAATTTCATATTCTATAAAGGATTCCAATGAAGCAGTAAATATTTTATTTATGAACGGATCTACAAACAAATTTGTAAATATACACAAAAATATCTCAACAATTTCATTGAAAAAAATAATTATGTTGTTGTTCAGTGAGCAAATGTTTTAAATCTATAAAAGAATTTGCCTAAAAATATTTACAAATTGTAAACAAAAAAATATACTAAATCAAATAAAAAGATTTACTAGATTTTCTAAGAAATATCAAACAATATTTTTGTCTAAATTTATACAACAATTAGTCTGAAAAAACTAACAAATATTAAACAAGATAGTTTACTTAATCAAACAAAAATATTTACTGAATTTTTTGTAATATATCAAAAAAAATATTGTGTTAAAGTCTGAATATTTATCTAAATACTCTAAGAAATGAATGAGAATTAATGCAACGACATTAACGAATTGATTCACTCAAAAATCTGAAGTAAGGCAGCCCACACACAAGAGATTAGTGCGTGTGATTTGTTCACGTACCAAATCTCCACTAACGACGAACAAATCACAATAAACTTAAACGTCAACAAGTACACATGAATTGCAAAGCGGATGTTACAATTGTTATTTTGGGTATTTATTTATTTTTGTATATTACTATTTTTTATTTATGTTTTTATCTTTATACTTTGTAAAATTACATTTTCTTTTCGAAATTCTTTGAAAAATTGCTTTCGTAGTATACAAAAATAAAAAAACATTAAAATGTTCGCGCACAAGTACACTAAAGGTGCCCACACACGAGTGATTTGTGCGTGTGATTTGTTCGTGCTCGACGTCTTGTTACTCGTTAATGGGGCTGTGCGCGCACAAATCATAAGTAATTGAAAATTTTCAATTTCTTGTGCGATGTGTTAGTGGGCTTGTGCCCGAACCTTTGAATGTTTTTTTTTTCTTATTTTTGTATACTACGAAAGCATTTTTTCATAGAATTTAGAAAAGAAAATGTAATTTCGCAAAGTAAAAGCTATAAATATAATGATAAAAACATAAATGAATAATGTTAATATACAAAAATAAATAAATAACCAAAAGAACAATTGCAACCTCCGCTTTGCAATTCATGTGTACTTGTTGACGTTTAAGTTTATTGTGATTTGTTCGTCGTTAGTGGATATTTGGTACGCGAACAAATCACACGCACAAATGTCTCGTGTATGGGCTGCTTAACGCGTCACACGAATCACAAGAAATTTAAAATTTTCAATTACTTGTGATTTGTGCGTGCGCAGCCTCACTAACGAGTAACAAGACATCGAACACGAACAACTCACTCGTGTGTGGGCACCTTAAACAAACTTGGTACAATCTCATTCCTTTTGCTATCATTGTTGTTGTTGTTGTTATTTGTGTGTATGTCATCATGGGGGTTGTTTTTTAACGACACTGTGTTTTTCTTTTTGGTGTTGTGTCCTAAATAAGAGCCAAGCAAACAATTCATTGATTATGTAAAGAACATTTACGGAAAATGAAATTTATTTTTAGACAAACTTTTGTTGGAACAACTTTTGGTGATAATTTTTTCTGTGAATGTAGCCAACAAAAGTTGCAATTGGTTCTTTATGATAACTCGATAATTTCTATTAAAATTGTATAAGGAATAATAACACGCTGCACTAACGAGGATATTGTATTAGAAGCCAGAAAAAATTATTTTAACCTATTTTTTTATTGGAAAATATTAAATATGCATGAGTGAATACAGTTAACATTTTATTTGGTACGAATAAGGCAAAAAAGCAGTAAAAACATAATATATCAATAAAAAGTAAAAATTTCCTCAATCCGACTCATCAGATTGGGTGATTCCTGCAGCTTCTTCCGTATCTACACAGAAAAAATTATCACCAAAAATTTTTCAAACAAAAGTTTGTCTAAAAATAAATTTAATTTTCAGTAAATGTTCTGTCCATAATCTATGAATTGTTTGTTTGACTTTTATTTAGAACGCAAACACAAAAAAAAAACAATAAAAACTGTTTCGTAAAAAATCACGCCGATGACGACATACACACAAATAACAACAACAACAATCATAGCAAGAGGAATGCAACTGTACCAAGTTTGTTTACAAAAGATTTTTGAGTGAATCGATTAGTTAATGTCGTTGTGTTAATTTTCATTAATTTTTTTTAAAGTATTTAGATAAACATTCAGAACTGAACACATTTAACAAACTGAAATCTCATAAATGTTTAATGTATGATGATGATTACACAGACAAAAATGTTTTTTGTATTTTTGTTTGATTAAGTAAATTATTTTAATTTATAGCTGTTAGCATTTTTAGACTAATTGCTTATTAAATTCAGACTTTTTTTGATATTTTTCAGAAAATCCAGTAAATATTTTTGTTGATTTAGTAAATTGTTTTGTCTAGAATTTGTAAATATTCTTAGACAAATTGTTTTATAGATTTAAGCAATTTGTTCACTGAAAAACACGTTTTTTTCAATGAAATTGTTGAGGTATTTTTGTCTATATTTACAAATTTGATTGTAGGTCCGTTCATAGACAAAATATTTACTATTTCATTGAATTCCTTTACAGAAAATTAGTTTTTTCTGTGTACTGTACAATTCTAAAGATTCACTTATAAAGGGTTGGCTTTTGGTAATTTTGCGTTTCCTTGCAGAACTTAGAAATGGGTCTGATGTGAAAAGCATCCTATTCAGGACATCCTTATTGCACTGAAGCGTTGAAACTTTTCTCGCATAATCTTTTCGGTATGCACCGTAGTGCTTCGGATAGCTGGCCTATAGGTAAGATGGCATATTTTATTAGTGTAAAGCCATGCGCCAAGATTTGGGTAAAGTAGGTGTAATTAGATGCCAACCGTAAGGATCTACATACATTCTTGCATTATCTTTGCAGAATTACTCAAATTTCCCAAAATGAATTTTATGGCTAGAGGACATCGCTTTTAGGATCACCTTAAGTCTCAAAATAAACTCTTTATTTATGCCTGTGATTCGGAGGCTAACTTCGGTTTGGCGAATAATCTTCTGGACGTGTTGCCTGAGTTTGTATTACCGAAACAAGCTTTTGGCATATCTATTATAAGTCCTGTCCTTTCTCTATATTCTTTCTGAATTATTTCTTTGTATGGAATATCTTTTCACGCTCTGGGAAAGTACTTCAAAATAATATCAACGGCTATAACTTTCAGAGCAAGGCGAATTCAGTACCTGGTTGCCTTATCAGCACAGCTAGCTCATCGTCAGCTGATTACACCCCATCAGTAAAACTCCATATGAAAAAGAGAAAACCTTTGACCCGAACTGTCAACGTACAAATAAAAATAGTTCTTCAACAACTTTGTGTGTTGTTTTAATGATAAGGCCACTTGGTGTTAATTCGTTTTGTTTCAGGGTACTTATTTTTTTTACATATGCAATAAAATTTGGGAATGGGACTAAAAAAGTACTTAAAAAAATAATCATCCTAGTGTTACATGAATTGCAATCACTATAAGATACGCTCTTTAAGAAAATAAAAAATGAGTAGGTTTTCAAGAAGAGTGTTGGAAAAAAAATAGGAAAAAATAGAAATCTAAATATTTCTGGATGATATTTCCATGAAATATAAGACAAATTAAAATCTTTTAAATATACACGGAAAGCTTAAGTCCTCCTCTATTCGACACGGTTTAAAATTTTTAAAATCGGTGCAGAAACAACGAAGTGAAAATTGGTTTTGTCCGTGTATTCCAAAAAAATTGTATTTTTTTTGTTATCGATAATTTCCGATTTTTATGGTGTGTTGCAATTTTTTAAAATGGCAAAATTATCTACTCAACTAGAACTACAAGCAAAGCAAATCAGAAATTTCTAAACGTGATGTCGTGTCTACCCTTCCGCAGCAGTTAACTGTTTTTAACGTCCTAAAATTTATAGATAAATTATGTTTAAGAATTTTTTTAACGTAACGCTAAATACATTTCCTTGCGAATTCAATATTTTTTCAGAACATACACTATATTTGGCATTTAAAACCATTTAGATGTCTAATCTTCGATGAGTTTTAACATAATCTCTTTAATTAGGCACTAAAAATTTCAATTAAATTAAACATATTTTTGCATATCTTGATAAAAATTCTAGTTTTTGTTATAAATGCATATTTTTGGTTCATATTTTATGAAAAATTTAAATTTCAGCAAAATTATTCTTCTATTATTTATTTATTATATTATTATTTAAAGAAAAGAATCCTGAGCCAAATCTAAAAAAAGCTTTCTAAGACCAAATATGTTGAACTTTATATTTTAAAATATGAAGCAAATTTTACTTTAACATGTGAAAAAATAAGAATATTTTTTAATTTTATTTTATATCGTATTTTTACATACGTATTTATTATTACCTTATGAGACCGAATTAAAATGTTATGTTTTTGTTTGAATAAATATTTATATATAAGTTCATATTTTCTTGTTTTTTAGTGCAATATATACTGTTTTTTATGTCATATTTTAGGTGCCTAAAACACTATTTTTTATTGCATGAAGTCCTTGTCTTTGTTGATATCTCTCAAACAAATTTTTGGATACAAACCATACCTACGCTATTATTTTAATATATGTATTGTATATAGTAGTTAATGCAAATACTAAAAACCACAACGCTCAATACACAAAACTGTGGATAACAACATTAAAAAAAAAATTATAGCAAAAACGTCTAGAAACTTTTTCTTTTCTTCTTAAAATAAAACGCAAAAAATTAATTCTTAAGTCAAGATTATTTTCTTTTCAAATTTATTTTGTTATATTTTCATTTAAATAATTTTAAATTACATTATCATTGCACAGTGGGGCTGAATAAAAATACTTTGGAAATAAATTGGCCATTTCTGATCCGATTGACATAAATTGTATATGGACACAGCTGAGAATTATTCTTCGTTAACTGCTGAATAGAAACTATGCTGAGGTATCAGGCGAAATACTTTGGACCACTGCTGGCCATCGCGAGAAATGAGTTTTATATTTAGTATTAGTGTTGATGATCATGTGTTAGTAGTATTCCACTGTGTGCCTATTAAAAAGGAAAACAACAACGTGGAAAAACAACAAGCTTTCATACAAATGAATGAAGTTGTTGTTTATTTTTTAATCTTTAGTGAGTACGTTGGTTTTCATTCGGCTGTATACATATACGAGCCGATTAATGTTCGGAGCACTGTTGCCAGTATGAGCGACTATGCTTTGGACGCCTAAAGTGAGGCATATAGTTTATATAAATTTTTTGAAGTTGGCTAATATTTGTTTTGCATTCGATTAAAATAATGTTTGATGTACATATTTCTGTTGGCTTTGGATCCCTTTCTCGAATAAATCGTTTAAAAATTTTCAATTTATTTTCAAAATATTTTGCTTCTGCCCCAAAATGTTCATATTATTATAATCATTGTCATTTAAAATGCCGACAATTTTAATAGATTTCTATTAGGATTTTTTCCATTATTGAATTAGATTACTTTCGGTATGCTTATTTTAAATAAAACTTCAAATAAAAATTATAGAAATAAGTTGTTTATAAAAAACTTATTAAACAATTATAAACTAAAAAGGAAAAAATTATTATATAAAAATTCGTTAAGTTGTCAAAATTTGTTTATTTTGTAGGCAAGAAATGAGAAGCTTTTCAAGGGAATGTATTTAGTTCAAACTTAAATTAACTTTTTTATTCAAAATGTTTTTTTGACTTGTAATATTATTCATATAATACAATAAATATAAGCTAGTAAATTTTTTATTATTTTTGTTAAATATTAAACTTTAATTAAATTATGCTTTATGTTAAATTTAAAGTGAACTTTATACAATTGTAAATTGGAATGTTCTCTAATTGTTAATTACTAAGTTTAATATTAAGTATTTACATTATTTTTTAATAATATTATAATAAAGAACTTAATATGATATATGGAAATATGAGAAAATAATATTGTCTTCAAAAGACTTTTTAAACTAAGAGAAATAAAAATTATTACATTTACAGATTCTTTTAAGAACTCTTTTAAATAACACATTTTAAATGCCTGGTTTCTTTATTTCGAAAAACTTTAAAAAATTTTATACAATATCAAGAAATAATTGTAAGGGTAAGTTTTTCTGCATTAGTTTAACAAATCTTGAGCTTAACGTACAACTATCGAAAATATAATTAAAGCTTGAATATATAATGCGATGGTAAATGACCATTTGTCCATACATTGACAGCACTTAATTGATTTTTTTATTATTTTTCCCAAAACGCAGAAAACGTTATATAAATCGCGGAAAATCGTTCCTATCCTGAATATAAGAAAAACCAAATTAGGTAAGAATATCTACTAAGTATTTTGCTGCTGTTTTATTTCATTACTAGTAACGCTTTCAGCCTATTTATAATGGACTTTCTTCAACTAAAAAGTGTTAGAAATTAGTTACGTTTTGTCAACGTATGCCCATAGAATTCCAAGTTTAAAAATCAACAAGGTGGTCATTTGTAGAACAACTTCATATAATTGCTGTTAGTCAGTAATATGACAGTAGGTAATTATGCCCAAGTTTAAGTTTAAGAATTCTAAGGGCCACTATTTGAATACAAGAATAGAGATTACATTAAATTTATTATGTATATGTATATACTTTTTGAGTTGATTTTTTTTCATTTTTTAGTTTAAGCGGCCAATGTTGGTCGTTTAAACCTAAACTAGCAAAAAAAAGTCAACTCAAGAAATTATATTTAAAAAGTGGCCCAAGTTGTTAAAAATATTGATTACTATATACAATTCTTAAAACAATACACACATTCGTCAATAATTGTGAGAATAATGTGTGTTTTCTTCATTTTAAAGCAGGGCTGACCATCGAGAGAAATGAGTTTTAATTTAGTATTAGTGTTTATGAGCATGTGTTATTAGTATTCCACTGTGTGCCTATTAAAAAGAATAATAACAACGTAAAAAACATCAAGCTTTCATACAACTGAATTAAGTTGTTGTTTATTTTTTACTCTTCAGTGAGTACGTTGGCTTTCATCGGCTGTATACATATAAGAGCCGATTAATGTTCAGAGCACTGGTGCCAGTATGAGCGACGCTGTTTTAAACTAATTGAAATCTTCAATATTATACATAACAACTATACACAGTGTATGCGGTAAATAACTCACAAAGGGAAAGAGGCTTCCAAAGAAGTCAATAATGTCCTGTTTATGCAATCCGGTATTGGTGCAAGTGTGAGTAATTTATAATCCTTTTTAACAAAATATTGTCATTGCAAGAAGTTCTTATTTTTGTCTATTTATTGAATTTGAAGTCCTGTTCACAATGTTAATATAAAACTTTTTTTAGAAGTGCTGCAAATATTATTTGTCGCATAGTAAATTCAACATCGAAATGAACTCAGCATGTAAAAAGTCAAATATTTATGTTAGCTTGACACCAACCTAAATTTTGATTACCACATACCTTACGTTGTTAACAAAATAAGCAAATTAATAGTAATTAGGGAAAATCGCTTATTTTCATGACAAAATACTGATATTTGTACCCAAAAATCCTTTTGTTTTTGTTAATTTGTTATCGTTCATCATGAAGTATCGCGAATAAAAATTCCCATGAAAAAATCCCAAATTTTCTGATTTCGTGAATGTTTCCCATAACAAAGTTTTTGTTTACTCCCGCGAACTTTTTTTACAAAAGAAATTCACAACAAGTAACAATTGGAACGAGAGGGGAACAGTAAGTTATAATGTGTATTTAAAGTAGGTCCCTATTGAATGACTTATTTATTTTAATAAAGGATCGCAAGTGATAATAAAGAGCAAATCTATTGTCTGGTGGAAGAGATGTGTGCCAGTCATTTTCAGTATGGGAGCTGCCAAGCACCTAGCAGCCACGTCTTCCTCTAACAGCCTCAACAGGTATCGGAAACCAACTTTTTTTAACCTGTAATACTATGGAATCTGTAACGAACACTTGATTTTAGAGACAAACGCACTTAGCCCTATGTTATTTTTACTTTGTCTCCTTGCGAATCCGAGTCTTCGCGTGTGCATCTTTGCTGCAATCCCATGCATTGCTTCTGCTCTTCCAGCACCACAAATCGCAGTTAAAAGCTTTTAATTTTTTCAAAATGTGTATAACTTTCACAAGTATGTACACAAATTATTTATAGACCACTGACAAACAGTTCACAAAAGAAACTATTACTCCCAAATAATTCACAATAGAAACTTTTACTCCCAAAATATTCGCGATACCGATTTGTTGGGAATGGGAATATAAGGTTTGCTTCCAAACAACTTATTCCCATAACATTCGCGATAGGGGTGAATATCTATGTAAGGGGAAAGAAACTAACGAAGGCTCAAAGTGTACAGTAGTTTAGATTTAACTGCATTTTTTAAGCGCAATTTTGACTTAACTGCACAAAATTATTAATTTTGACACTTTTAGGATAAACGACTTTATTTTTTTAATTTAATTGAAAGCAACTGCAATGTTTTCAATATGCACCAAAATTCACTTTAATTAGATATTAAGAAAACCTTTATGCACATTTTTTTTATGCATTTAATGACAAAGAAAGTGGGGAAATAGATATTACTTCCGATAACGTTGATGAAAGAGAAGACTTTCGAGGAAACTTTAGAGGCTGCTATTAACAAACCAGCTGAAATTATTTGAAGACAGCGCAAAAAGGACGAAAATATTGATCATTTATACAACGTCCTCTTCTATCCGAGCAACTTCAGTAGAGAGCGAAAGGCTTTTCTCAACAACTGAAAATTGTGTTATTTGAATAAGAAACCGACTGTGAGATTTTCGCAAGAAAATTTGCATCAAATACTCCGCTCTTCACTGTTTTAAAAATCCATTTGCAACAAAGAATATAAAAGTACACATTTTCTAAGAGCAGAGAATTTTCATTGTATACCAAGAAGTAAAAGGCTGAATTTAATATTCTAAGACTACAATATTTATCCTATACAACTTTTTGAATCTAAATTGATTATTAGGCTAAGGTTCGTAACGTTATATTCAGAAAGAATTGGGTATGATTAATATTCCAAGGAACAATGGAAAAATTAACATCAACTTAATTTTTCAACGTACACAGCAGAGCAGAGCAGCGCCACTTTCGGAAGCCGCTACACTTCCATCGTCAGTGCTCACGTGTATTTGCTATCACCACTTGTCAGGTGGCTCTGTTGAATGTGATTTTTAATTCTTATATATACAAATTTTTCGTGAAAATTGAATACGAGAATTATATCACTCTCAAGCTGATATTAAACTTTTTTTTATCACTTCCGCCCTCTAACAACAACGTGTCAAAATCATGGATGAATGAATGATCAGAAATAAAACTACTTTGATTTCAGATCATGAGTGATTTTACTAGTGATTTATTTGTATGTTCTCTTTTTCTTCGATCTAAAAATCGATTTTAAATACGAAGTTTCCTAAAAATTTCGATTAAAATATTGTTCTTTTTTTATAATTTAATTTGAATCTTTTTGTCGCATATCTTTAAGAAATTTATTATTTGACATATTGTCATAATTGTATTTGAAATGAAATTTATTTGTTGATGGTTATTAAGCAATTGTCTATATGCATTTCATTGGCGCTTTTACCAAATCGTCAGTAGACTTCAACCACAACTTTGAACAATTACAAACCTCTTATTTTATGCACAGACTTTCAAAAACCATTTGAGAATTTACAAACGATAATATTTTTGAAAATCACAATAGAATAAAATAAGTTTAGTAGGCTTAGAAACTTATACAAAACCCAACAAATATTTTATATTCGATATGAATCTATTTTATTTTTCTACACCTGTATACATTTCTTAAAAGTTTAATTTGGTTTTTATTTTTCATTTTGCCTTATAATACTTTTATTGTTATCCAATGGATTTCTAATTGTATACAGGTGTAGAAAAATAAAATAGATTCATATCGAATATAAAATATTTGTTGGGTTTTGTATAAGTTTCTAAGCCTACTACACTTATTTTATTCTATTGTGATTTTCAAAAATATTATCGTTTGTAAATTCTCAAATGGTTTTTGAAAGTCTGTGCATAAAATAAGAGGTTTGTAACTGTTCAAAGTTGTGGTTGAAGTCTACTGACGATTTGGTAAAAGCGCCAATGAAATGCATATAGACAATTGCTTAATAACCATCAACAAATAAATTTCATTTGTCGCATATCTTTAGAATCTGTTTTATTTGTAAAATACTTTTAAAATAAAGCTCAGTTTAAAATAAAGAATGATTCAATGATTAAATTTGCTCATATAAAAATCAATGAATTCCGGAATTTAACATTTTTGGTATATATTTTATTGTGTTGTTCAATTCCCGGGAATTTCCAGGATCCCGGGAATTTCCAGGATCCCGGGAGTTTCTTTTTATTTCCCGGCCTCCCGGAAACAAAAAAGTCTGGGAATAAAAAAACCCTAATAGTAATATTATATCTTCTTATTAATAGAAGCGCGAAGCTAAAAATTCAAAATAAGAAGCTTCTCATCAGTCTGGTGTTCGTTAGCAAAATCTCATTTAAACAAGTTATACAACCAGCCGTGGAATTTTTCCACTCGTCGCCTACTGCTTTACAACCAAAAGGTTTAAATTTTCTAATGATTTTTTTAGGATAATTATTCATTTCAGCCATTGTCCAGATAACGGTACATTTGTGTTTTTCGATGTATACTTTAATGCGCCATGCAGAGCCGAAGGATGGTTCGATTAAAGATTCCGAATTGACAAGAATTGGCGAAAAACGTTAATAAATTCATACAATTTTATTTTTCATTCACTATAACTCGTTCATATTTTATCCAATCAATCCAGTATTCGAAGCATAATTCAGACAAAATATAATTCATTTTAATTGAAACAGCCTTTGCGTCTGGATAGCGCTTTAAAGAGACGTATACATAGAAAATCATATATGTGTCGTTATCTGGGCGATGGCACAAATAAATTTTTTTAAGTGTTTCGCATATCATATTTTCCAAAAAGATGCATTAGAAAATCTATACCCTCCAGAAATAAAAATTTTATTGTTAACATTTGTCTGCTTTTGTTATTTTTATTTAATTTTTTTTCAAACCAAGCATTTCATTTGTTTGTAACCATAGCTTGATTGCAATCAAACTGCCTTAAAATGGTGTGGTTCCTATAATATTTTTACTGTTGTAGAATCATACTATATTCCCACTTTTAAATATAATATGACTGTAGTCAGTTTCTTTTAGAAACATACAGATATTTTTAAATGCAATTGTTGCAATTTTTATGAATGCTAATAATGTCATGATTAAGTGTAAATATGAGTTTGTTTGTCATAAACTAATTAAGGTTCACAATCATTTAAAACAACACTGAATTATTTGCCACAACGATGAACTATTTAAAAAATATGACATTGTTGACGCAACTACGACACAATCACATCTTTTCTCTACGCCTGTTTGCAAAATTCCACTGTAATGTAACAAAGATAAAATTATGTTGCTACTTTATACCAAACTCCAATGCCTACAAAGAAATTCAAACATGGCACGTAAGCTGATATTTTATAGAAAAATACTATATTAATAAAAAATTTTGTTAAAATCTAAGCAACGAATAAACACCCACATTTACAAAATTTTTTTTGCGATTTTTAATTTGGCGATTACTATTTGGGTAATTAATTATTCGTGTAACCGTTCTGTTTTCTATCAAAAAAAAAAATGGTAACTACTTTTGTACTGCCCTTTATAAAACTTAAAAAATCGGAAATTTAGATATTTTTAGAAGTATTTTTTAAATTATGAACAAAAATTTTGATACATTCTTTTGTGATTACATTAAATTACGAAATGAGAAGAAGAAAATATAAGGTTTTCATAATTTCTTAATACTTCTTAATACTTCATCAAATTCAAGCAATGTTATTAATATAGAAAAGCGTTTCTTTGAAACGCTGAACAAAGCAAGTATTCTATATTTATTTCATAAAAAAAACGGAATATATTTTCCTTGTGAGTTGCTCTTATCGCTTTCGTAATAGAATATTCTCGTTTTTTTAACATTAACTTAACACTTGTTGTAACCACCCCTAAATTCCTTAAACTAATGGCAAAAAGGCAGACTCCTTGCAATTTTTCTTTACAAAAATTTCTTAGTAATAAAAATAATTTCTTTTATTTTTAATAATATTTAATTAAAATTAAATTCGTGTGACTGTTTTGTAAATTTAATGGTTTTGTTTTCACTTAAGCTAATGTCTATAATTATCCTCCATACGATTACGTTTCCTTTGCACAGGACTTTCACCAATATCTAAGCTTTCATTATCACTGTCCATGGGTTCACTGCAGTCATCACCATTATCGCCACCCATGTCGTCCTGTTTACGTTTGGCTGTGGCCATTTCAGCAGCATGCCGTTTGCGCCATTTGGTGCGACGATTTTGAAACCAAACCTGCAATTAAATCCAAACGAAGGAAGCAAAAATTATTAAAATATATTAAATTTAATTGTTTTGTAAAGTAATTACGAAATTTTCAAAGAAAACTTTTCCAGTAAAAAGTCATTACATTTCAAAAATCACACACGCTTGCCTAGCTGAGAGCAACATATGGTCAACCAAATATGTCAAACACCCTGTTTAAATTGCTTAAAACCTCATCAACGATGGTTAACCCTCAATTAAGAGCATATAAAATATTTTCAGTTACTAATTTTGTTCTTTGTTTATTTAAAAAAACAAAATCTCTAACATTCAATTCTATAAATTTCTTTTGGTCTGCCTTGGGCCATGACTAATAGGGTTTGTTATGTTTTTGTTATTTTGTTATCCTTGAGCTTTATGTTGTAAAAAATCAGACCTTTTGTGGTAGCACATGCTGCCACCACTAACAAGCTGTTTTTCTGTGTTGAATACCAACGAAAAAAAAGTTCTGCACGTTTTTTGTTAACTTCAATTCTTCGGTTTTTGTTGCTAGTAGTCTTGGACTTATTTTTGTTGTTGGTTGTTTTTTCATATTAAATCACAAACAAGAAGTTAAAGCTTATAGGCTTCATCCATTACAGATCTTCCATATATTTAACCAAACGTATACAAAAACTTATGTATACCAGTGTTGCCACCAATAATAAATAAAAAATGTACAAAGCCAAATGAAATAGTACATAAAAATTATCGTTAAAAGGAACTAGCTAATAGCCTTCATAATCAATTTCAATGTATAAACAAAATTTTTAATTGTATAAGCGAGTGCTTACGCAAATATACATGTTGACATCACTACCAATTCACTGCCAACAGCTGTTGTTGTTCAAAAGTTCATGTTGATCGACAACACTAGCTTTAATAACAACCATCTAGTTATGACAACTGTTAAAATTTTATTAACTGAAAAAATTTTTGAAACTCTTGGAGCCTACATTTTCGTACACAGTTACAATTAAAGTAAGATGCAAGCATTCTCAACAAATTTTCTAAATAAACTGGAATATATTTCGTCGCGTTTCTTCTTAAGTTAAGAGTGACCTTTTAACATTTCCAACTTTATATGTACATATATAAAAACCATTATATTTTGTATGGCGCTTATGAGGTTTTCGAAATGGCTTTAATTTTTTGTTTTCTATATAAGGTTGTCAAGACGGAAATGCTATCGGGTGGTAAATGTTATTTTCCACCATAAAAACCAAAAAAGTTAATTTCGAAGACATGGCGCTTAAGTGATTTAAGAAGAAACGCGAAAATGTTGAAGCTACTATGTAGATGTACTAAGTGACAAGAGTACTTTGCCAACACAACAAAAGATGTTTAGTCTTTTAAATTAGTACAAACGGAATTATAATCATCGAATATGAAATTGGGCGTGTCCGCAACCCAAAGCCCAGTAATGCAGCCAGTCCTCACTCTGCAGTACCATTTTCCTGAACTTTATTTACATTTTTTATTGTCATTATTGCCTTTTTAACATCGCAATAATGTCCATTGGCACCATTGTATTAGACGGTAATGCAATTCACCTATATATTCTGGTTCCTTATAGCTGTTTTAAACTATCTCACAAGCCGTTCGACTTCTGTAGAAAATGCAAAACTGATCTAATGACTTTATGGGAAGTTTTAAAAACGCAATAACAACACATTATATCAGGGTAGCATTTTGTGCAGAAGTCGAACAGCTTGTATAATAGTCTCAAAACAGCTTTATGGGTACGGGAGTCGATTTAACAATGTCAGCCTGGCCTTTCATCTGTCCAAATATAAAATGTGGGGCACCAAGACATCAAGATTATTTTATGGATCCTATTAGGAACAAATATGCAAAATCGTATAAATAGCTCAAACATTCGCAAATGGCTACTACTCTCGTCTTGCTATTTTTCTATGAATTGCAAATAAGCCAACAAAATTGAAATTTCTCAAAAATTGCTCAAAACTACATAACTGAAAATTTTTAAAGCTGTAAATAAACTGGGAATAAATCAATGGAATAAACAAAATTTAAAGAAATTGGGGAAAATATACATTAGAGTAAAATTAAAATCGGAAAAGAAAAATTTTTTTTCTATGTGGAAAAATTTCATAATTTTCGACGGTAAGACAGACTTTTTTGTTTTTTTGTAAATATGGATATTAAACTTTTTAAAAAGCTGAAATATGGAGGAAAACAGCCAAATGTGCCACCAAAAAGCGTGCTGTAAAGGGTAATGATGATGAAAAAGAGCTATGGTGCAAAAGGAAAAAGCAAAATTTTAATAAAAGTAATGAGAAATTTGTCGCTCCGGTCATTAAAGTCCTGTTATGTTTTATCACTAAATGTGTAGGAAACACGGCCTACTCATAATCGCCTTCGCCTTAGTTTTATGCATATTCACGTTTTTAATATTTCCGAATCTCTAAAATCTCCTTTAAAGTGAATAAAATGTTCTCAGTGCACAGAAATGGAAAATTATTAGCAGCAGTACTGCTAAATGAAAATAATAAAGTGGGTTTTAAAAAGGTATCTTTTCAAATAAAAGTTTATAGATCGATCAGAAACATTTGCTGTTCCATTTATTATTCTTTTTATTTTTCTGCAATTAGTTAAATACAAGGCGATTTGATGCCAGGTGGCCCTATTAGTCCATATGATCATCAGCTGACTACACCAAAGTGTCAAACTCTAGGTAAAAAAAAACTAAACAACCACTTTTTATGTATGCATTTAATATGACAGATTGGTCAATGCCAGTTGTTGTTGCATTAATAAGGCCACTTGTTATTAATAAGCTTTGGTTAAATAGTACAATAATAGTACAAAAATTTCATGGTACAAAAGTAGTACAAGCTTTTTTAAATACAGTATTCCACGGTTAATTAGCACACGCTTAAATGTATTTCACGCTTATTTACCGCTGTTTTTCTCCATTCATTTCAAACAAAAGTCCACGTTTAACCGCCTACGCTTAATTACCTAATTCGGGTAATTGCCTTGAAAATTTAACTCCAAAATAAAATGACTCTTAAATTTTATTCGTTTAATTGCCTCAGTACTATTTGATAACTACACTGCAAGTAACGCATTCAAGTTTACATGTTAATCACAAATATGTGTGTGTACGCTTTTGTAATTTGCGGTCTTCACGTAACTTAAAATGACTCACTTTAACATTAATGCTTTTTTCGAGTTATAACATCATTGTTAGTGCATTTGTTTTAACAACGCAGTCATAACGTCAAGTTACAACAGCATTTTAAGTTAGGTGGATACGTAGAGCTAGTAGGATACGACAAGTCATCTCGAAGAGCAGTAGAGATAAAATTTAAGATAGCAAAATCCATTGTTTTTATAGCTGTCTCTTTTAGATTTAGCTGAAACAAGTACAAATTCCTATGTACCATATGATTTAGAAATTTTTCATACACAACTTTTATCGTTTTTATGTGGACTTTCATTCGTAATCGATTTCCATCATATACCTAAAGCTTTAAAGTTAATTTAGTAACCAACGGTGGACTATATATGAAGGTTGTAAGGACAAATGAATAGATTCCACACATATTCCTATACTTACCTCACTGAGATATTTATATATATATATATATATATATATATATATATATATATATATATATATATATATATATATATATATATATATATATATATATATATATATATATATATATATATATATATATATATATATATATATATATATATATATATATATATATATATATATATATATATATATATATATATATATATATATATATATATATATATATATATATATATATATATATATATATATATATATATATATATATATATATATATATATATATACATATATATATATATATATATATATATATATATATATATATATATATATATATATATATATATATATATATATATATATATATATATATATATATATATATATATATATATATATATATATATATATATATATATATATATATATATATATATATATATATATATATATATATATATATATATATATATATATATATATATATATATATATATATATATATATATATATATATATATATATTCGTTTACTTACCTCAATGAGGTAGTTAAGCGTATTCGTTTAAATGCCTTCCCCTCATAATTATCCAAAAATATTGAGATTTTTGTCGAGGTCATTAGCTGTGGAATATTGTAGTACAGTTTTTGTACCATAGTACAGAAAGTGGCAACGCTGATGTATACTGATTCTTTAAAGCGTTGCATGAGTCATGTGAATTATACGTTTATTTATCCATTCTACATCATCAATTTGTTAGGGATTTTTAAATGTCCGTGTTATTGTTGTTGTTGATTTCGGTCATTAACACACTTTCCTTTACAAATGACTACAATGATAATGATGATTTTTTGACTTATTGTGCTAAAAATTTAAAGCCTTATTATCAAGAAAGTAATTTCAATTAAAACCAGTTTTATTATAAAAATTACTTAATATCACAAAAGCAAGGAATTTCTTGAAAAATTATAAGAAATATGTTTTTTACAATCGCACATTTTAAGTCGATGTGATGGCTTCAAATTGACTTTCTATCATCCATAAGTGTGTATTTGACATGTACATATGTATTTTTTTATAAAATAAAGAAATATTTGTGCAATATTTGCTCTAAAATTCTTCGTAATAAAGAAATTTTATTAAAGAACACCTTTTAAAAGTGCTTCGCAGGAAAAATTTTGATGGCAAATTTATTTATTTTTTTACTTTTAAATTTATTTATTGAAAATTTAATTATAAATTGAACTAACAATAAGTATTCCAACAGTTAATAATAAGTCCAGCCACTGCTAGACAAAAAATTAGGATTTAATGTTTGCTTCTTTAGATGTCTTAGGTCTCTCGTGTTCGGCTGAGAGCAAGTGTCACTCCTTCTTAGCCCAAAGTGCCCTCTAAAATTAATAATGTTGCGGGCTAGGGGAATTGGATGCGATTCGAGCTTTTTTATATATGTTGTCACATTTTTGGAAAACACAGTCTTTACTAATGGATAATCTAGATCTTTACGAATACGAATGAAGAGTTTTATTTTGTCGCCTTTGAATTTTCTCTATATTTAATGCATAGGTGGTGCCCCATAACTGAATACCATAGTACCAAATTGGTTTTATTATCGTGTTGTATAGGAGAAGTTTACAGTCCAAGGTGAATTTATACAGGTGATATTATAGGCACAGCTGTTCTACTTTTTTCCGAAAATTGGATGCTTGTATGTCAAAATTTGTATACGTTGACATAGGGGCTGGGATGTCAAATGTTATTGTAATGTTGTAGTTGTTTTAGAATCAACACCACCTGATAAAATTAATTCACCTTGTTACAGTCTAGACTAAGTGTAGAATTTCTTCATATTAGCCAATTAAGTTGAACTGCTTTCCATTTCATTTGGGTCAGCTTTGAATCTATGTGGGTCTTCCATGTTAGATGACGATCAGTGTGACCACATTTTAAAAATTCATGGAGCTAAATCGTCTTCAGAAAAGAGCTAAAGAATAGAGCTAAATTTATTTTAATGATTTTTGTTAATAATTTTCTCTAGAAATAAAACAATATACATTATTACGAAAATAATATATGTAATTTATTTAACAACACATTTCTCCAGGAACTTAAAAGTTCTTATAGCTACATAAAACACAGTTTAAAGGAAATATACCTGCGAGTAGAGTATCCACTCGATTAATCGTTATTCAATTAATCGAGTATTTTTTTCCATTATTTGATTGAATAATGAAAATAGTTACGTTTCGATTAACGAATAAGTCGAAAAATCTATGTCAATTAATGGAGTAAAATTAATTTCTTAGTAAATTCGTCTCTTTTAAACAAAATATTTTTTTTGTTTCTAACTGATTAACGACACTTTTCGCAATGTACAATTAAAAATTAACGTCACTTAATACTAAATTACATTTTATTACCTTATGTATTTATTTTCATTAGTAAAATATGTTAAAAAAATATATTTTAGTCCCTTTACAGATGTGTTTAGTTATAATCCAGGCAGAAGAAACAATCACTTTAATTTTCATTCTCTAACTGTCAGGCAAACTCCATATATAACGTTTTTTTTTATTTATTGAAAAATATGTGCAAAAATATGCCCTTACCTACGAACAAAGTACCAAAGGTAAAATCATATGAAAATATTTTTTTTAATTTCTTATTATTAGAGAACAAACATAAAACAAACATAATTGAGATTATTATTTAATGCAACCGAACTTTAGTTGAGTTGTGAGTCAGTCGGCAACTGAAAATTAATGGTTGCCAGAAAGCCCTTAAATAGCAACAGAAATTGAGTGCTCTCAGTTCCCAGTTGCCGCCAGTAGTATCATTTTCAGCAACTGGCAACCTAACTGAGGCTCGGTTGCCATCAATAATCAGTCTATTAATATTTTTAAAAAAATTGAGAAATATGCATTAAAAAAATTTTTATAACTCCAAAAATATGCGTTTATTGCCCAAATATACAAAAATATGCACTTACCACCAAAATACGCAAAAATATGCAAATACAAATCGATGCCAAACTACTTTAAATTTGATGATTCGCGTAGATAATTAGTTAATACGTCTTTATCTATCACCACAAAAAACATGCATTTGCATGAAATTTCGAGCCCTGGTTATTACAACAAAAAGGTCTTTTGACCGAGTTTTAATTATTATTACCTACCGATTTTTACATAAATCTTTTAACAGTTATGTCTCTGGATGCAAATCTCGTCAACGCTATTATTTTGCATTAAACATATTTTTATCTCCTGACGAAAAAAGAGGGTTGTTATAAATTTGTAGTATGTCTCTGTGTATATGTGTCTGGTTGCGCTATAGTAGAGCCCAAACAGCTGCACCGATTTTGATTTAGGTTTCTTTGTTCGAAATGTGACTTTATCGAGAGTGTTCTTAGCTATGTTTACGAAATTCGGTGCAAAGTTATCTCCTCCTTTTTAAATTGTTGTATTTAGCTTACCGTGTTTCTGGAGTTTGTGCGTAGGTGGAGTTTGGTTCAAATCTAATAATTGAAATGTTAACACCTTCCTGCTGACCGATTGGTCTGAAATTTTTTAAGCGCCTTTAAGTTTGGTGACAATTTAAAATTGTGATTAGAAAAGTGGGCTGCACCACGCCCACAAAAAGTAATATTTATTTTTTTCCTCTTCCTGTCAACCAATTGATCTGAGAATTGGTGGACACCTTTACTTACGACGGCTATATAATTTTGTAATTACAAAAAAAGGGCGGCGGTACGCCCATAAAAAGTAATATTTAGTTTAAGCCCTTTCCTGTTAACCGATTGCTCTGCGAATTGGTGGACACCTTTACTTACGATAATTATATAGTTTTGTAGTTAAAAAAGCAGGCGGCATCGATCCCACAAATAGTAATATTTAGTTTTAGGCCTTTTCTGTTAACCGATTGACCTGAAATTTAGTTAACACATTTAATTTTCATGACCGATTGATTTGATGACGTTACGATAATGTGTATTCAGTATTATTTGAAATCACAGACTTCAATGTGGATATCAAATGAAAGCTTTTGACTAGTAGAATACAGTACGCAATGAAAAATTTCCAATTCCAAAATGGCAGCCAGTACAAAATGCGGGGCTATATTCAAGATATGTCAGCCCCTCAATATGGGTAATAAATGAAAGGGCTTGGCTACTACAATGCAGTAGGGATGGGCAAGTAAAAACAAATATATCGATATATATCGATATGTATCGATATATTTTTAAATATCGATCGGCATCGATATATATCGAATAATAAATATCGATATATCGAAATATCGATATTTTTTAACAACGATAGTTCATACGTAGTCCCCAAAATTTTTTTAAAAATAAAACAAAAATAGTACCTATCTTATAAATAATTAAGCTGGAAGGAGTTAATTTCCAAGATCCTTACTGTTCCACCACTATTTGGGTGTGTCAGAAGCTAAAAGGCCTAACTCCACTTTTCAAAAATTTCTCAATTTTTTATATTACTACCTAATTAGTTGTGAACTCTTTGTAAATTATTTTGTTCTTCTATTATTTAAATTTTTCCATTTACAAATATGAAAAATCGGTATAGGTTTTGAATTTTATTTGAATTTTTCGCATGTTTTTTGAAATTTGTTAATATTAGCCAACCCACCTCTTTCGCTGAAAGCCCCTACTCACTCATTGTATGTGACAATAAAAAATTTATGGTGAGAATAGAAATTAACAAAAAAAAAAAAAACTAAAATCAATTTTTAAAACATCACTAATTTACTCTACTTTTTATTTTGTGGACTTAGGCCTTTTAGCTTCTGACATATCCATATCACGGAACATGCACCAACAAAATTACACTCAAAGAATTATAGTTTTTTGAATAGACAAAATATGATAAATAAAACAAAAGATTTTGTTAGTAATATTCTATTTGATGGAGACTGTGCCGAAATGTTTTTAAAAATTCCACGAAAAACAACACCAAAGCTAAAAAATATCGAATTAGATATTGTCGATATATTTGGAAAAAATATCGATATCTCGAAATTAAAAATATCGAAGATATATATATCGATATATTTTAAAGAAAATATCCATATATCGATACATCGATATTTTTTGTCCATCCCTACAATGCAGTACCCCATGAAAAAAGTCCAAATCCAAGGTAAAGTCCGAAAGTAAATCCCAGATCATTGTTTTAAGGACATAAAGTAAAAAACTAAAAAACATAAAAATTATATTAGTTAAAAAAATTTCAAGTTGAATGGTTTTATTGTAATGAAGCATAATAATGATGCGGATAATGCACTAAAAGCTAAAAACGAATTACGTAGTACCAGCTGCCAGCTACCACACCACTCTCCTCACCAACACAGGGCATTGATCAGACTAAAAGAAAACCGTGGGACATTGTTGACTCAAATTTGACGCGCCCCAAGGTTTTATTCATGGTAGAATAATATGACAGGTAGCCGCATAACTAATACAAATGTACATTTGGGGTACGAAATGTCAAACATTAATAGAGAGGGTATGTGTGTGTTTGTATAACATAAGCAGCAAACATACGTGTGGTATTGTGTGTGCAACGTAGTTATTTCACATATACACAAGATTTGAAAGTTCGTACCATGAAAAAAGCAAATTAGAAATTATTTAAGTTAAACATAATTCGCAGCAAAATTAGCAAAAAAAAAACACAATCAAAACACATAAAAGCAAAAAGAAATGTTAGTGATGTAGAAACAATCAACCCAAATAAAAAATAGGCTCGTTATTCGAGTACCTTTTTCATATATGATGTAAAGAGTCGTGTGAATTCTTTTGTAATCATTTCACATTTTTGATTTTACTTTATAGAAAACTTGTATTAAATAAGTTGAGAAATATATGTGTCGTTTATTGTAAGAGTGGGGTAACTCCATATATTTAATAAATACATATTTTTGTAGAATAGTATCACATGTAGTCATATCTATCGTAGTTACAGTGAAGCAACTCCAATATTTGCACCAAAACCCCATAGATTGCGTTACTTGTTTACTCGCGGAAGTAAAACTGCAAAATATTCACTATAAAAGGTTCGTTTTCTCAAAATTTAATTACAAGGAGATAATTCACTGTTACAATGAACGACACATATTATGAAGAGAGTTCAAAAAAACTTAACTTCACGAAAACAACAAAAAGCTATTCATTTATTTCAATATCCGAACGAAATCATATTCTTTTTATTGCAACACTAACTACAAAACATGGAGGCGTTGTCAGTAGCGAAACCTAAAATTCCTTAAAGCACACAATGTCTATTGTATTGTTTATAAATGCAATTTTATATTAAATAGTTTTTAGCGTGAATCTCTTCAATAACAATTGTGAGTCTTAAACATAAAATAAAATTCTTTATGCATGTGGCTGTAATTGTGTTAGTGTTTATTTGCTAATGAACAAATTGCTACAGTTCACTGTTGTGCTTAGTTGTGTGACTTGCTGTTGTGTATTCTTACATGTGTCGGCCATGTAGACGACAAAAAACGAATTACCAGCGAAAATTTACTGCTGCTGGTTTTAAATTACCATTGTTTCATATTAGTTTTAAATGAAAAATTATTAATCTAACATTAATTCTCTTTGATTTAAAAACTTTCACTATTAAAACGACTTTGTTATAAATGTTACATTTCATTTTAAATCAACATGACTATAACTTTAATAAAATAAGTTTTATGTTAAATAATCATTTAAATCATGTTGAATTAAAATGAAATTCATTTTACGTGCGATGGTATTTATTTAGTGTATAGGTAAAGTAAAGCTTGAAGCTGTTGTGGCTGGAGTGGTTAGCGCATGCACTATCATGAAGGTGGTACGAGTTCAAATCTTGGCTGGGGCAGCCAGCACCAAACACAAAGTTTTCTGATCCCTATCACGTAAGTAGAATAATTAATAAAATAGCTACATTAAAGTCATGTTGTTTCGGCTTGATATAACTATAATTAAACATGATGATTCTTAGTGTTGTTTCCATATTAATTCACGTTAACTTTGATTCAACATGATTCTTCGTGTTGTTCCAATATCAAATTCTCGTTGCTTCAATCCGAAATAACTTTGATTCAACATGATTTTTCGTATTATTTCAGTATCAACTTCATTTTGATTTAACTGTATTGCAATATTAAATCAACATGAAATATAGTTAATTCAAAAGGATAAATTTTCCTTCAAAATTATTGTAAATCATATTGAATTAAAATGAAACGCCTATGAAGCAAAATCACTACCGAAAAATGTTAAATTAACCTGGCTTTCAACGATTGTACATGGACATTTTTCTTTGTGTATAAATACCTAAAGCTACTTTTAAGGCAACTGATATTTCCGCGGAAAATATCAATAACCCTTGGCCTCAATTTTAACCCTTAAAAACAGTTTTTGTACTTGTCATGAGATCAGATTTTCCGTTTCCAATCCTTAAGAGAATTGAGCTGAAGCAGTCAGCTACTTCGAATCTTTACGTTATTAAAAACGATATTCATCGCTCTGGCTTCCACCAACTAGTGCATGAGAAGTTTCTGCATTCTTTAGGAAATGATAATGTCGAGAGTCCTGATTGGTATTCTAACGGACTTTGCTCAGTGCTTTTATTGGGAGTCTGTACATCAAGAAAGATTCCGTTGAAATCAACTATATACACAGTCAAAATAAAGAGGACAAAGAAAATGTTGAGCTCCTCATTTATCGTTGATCCGCCTCTTCTGAAAAATAGTGGTTTCTCTGGATTGTATCTTATGAGTTAACGTATTTGCAAGGTGAGCCAATATTTTACGAATTTAACTTAAACACTAAATTAAGTACACTTTCTTTTATTTCGACGAAAAACTAATTGACAACAACATTTTCCTATTTGGCAAATATGTTACTACTTTGAACATACATAACTTTAGAAATGCTGGAATACGTCCTTAATAGTTCAAACTCCGGTCTTAGGTATTGTTTAACACTGAAACTAGTGAGGAGTTGAATTGTAATTTTACACACAACCAGTTCAGGTAACCCAAATAGTTTGTAGTATTAATAAAAATATATGTAAAAAAGTATGTAAATGCAACTGTGTATATTTATTAAGAACCATACGCATACTTGTGTATGCACATTTTTATATCCAAATGAACTAAGTGGGTGTTAAGCTCTTTTTTATTAAAACTATGTATGACTAAATTTTTTTCCTGCTGCCGCCTGGATTCATATTATGTCTCATCATTGGCCTTGTTTAACAAATGCTGGCTCATGTTGTTATTGTTAATATTTTTTTTTTTACTTCTGTTAGCTTTTTGATACACCCAACACCCCTAGACAAAAGTTAAAGTTAGACACAGCTGTTGCCTTAAAATAATGACCATGAAAAGCATCCTTAATGATGCCAAGTAATGGTCTTTATAATGAATCTCTTTTTGCCACTTTATTTTTGTACAAAGATAACGATGTTGCACGAATTGTATTGTTTGTTGTTATTGCTGTTTGTTTTTTTGCATACTAAGTAAAAGTCTACAGCAAATATTTAAATAGTCTCAAAATGCTGTAAATGAGTTTATGTGCAGGAAGGTGGTCTGAGAAAGTTGTTACACAATTTAATCTAGCAGTTTATTGTGGAGAGTTGATTTAAGTTGCCTGTCGTTTCACTTGAATTGGTCAGGAGAAGATTGTATATGGCAACAGTTTTAACTTGCAAAAATCTTTTTTTTTTGCAAAACAAATATACAACAAGTAAAGGCAACATTAAAACAAGATTTAATTGTGTTTTTATTAGACATAGTGTGTTGTAAGTGGGTTTGTAAATTATAAACAAATACTTAAGAACTCACTCATAGAAAAAATATAGGACACGAAGTTGCTGGCACAGGCAGGGAATTACTAGAAGGGTGACCCTTACTTAATATTCTTTTCGGTTGATGGAACATAATTTTTTTGTATAGCTGTAACATTTCAGTTGAAAAACGACTAAGTGAGGCTTGTGGAGTAAATCATTTTGTCATTTTCAGAAATTTCAATACACCCTCAAAATCGGCAGTTATCGATAGAAATGATTTTTTACGTTTTCATGGACAAAAATGTCCCTATGTTATTTCTGCATCAATTTTAACTTGGCTAATACTGTAATCCCTTGATTTACGTCGCTTCGATTTACGTTGTTTCGGTTTGCGTCGTCAAATTTTGTGCACCTTTGAAATTTGATTTGCGTCACCATTCGATTTGCGTCGTTAAATTTATTCTGACTTTGAAATTCGATTGCGTCGCCATTCGATTTACGTCGCCTCAGTTGCTTAGAATTTATTAGCAAAGTCCGGGGGATCCCAGAGTTTAGTTAAAATCTTTGTTTTTTTCGGAGTTTTTGTGCGGTGGTAGCTACATATTTCCATTTACACATGCAAGCTATTTTGATTGTCAAACGGTATGGACCGAAATATAATAAAATAATATTTAAGTCGGAAAATTTTTGTTCACTGTCATTTCGATTTGCGTCGTCATTTCGATTTAAGTCGCCTCAATTATAAAAACAAAAATACATGGAAATTGCCAATTGTTATTATGTGCAATATCGAATACGATTTACGTCGTTCCGATTTACGTCGCCATTTCACGATTTATGAAACTATAAAAATATAAAAACTTTTAGAACATGTAGAGATTATCATGCGGTGCGTTTAGTTTTAGCCTAAACTATTTTCGATAATAAAGCTTCTAATCTGTTGATATGTCAAGTTCGAAGCAAATCTGGTCTGAAAAATTCTGAGATTCTCAGAAAAAAACTAAATTATATTTGTGGGTCCTTTTTTACTTGTATTGTAAGATTTTGCACTAGTTGTCAGTATAGTTTTCATTTAAACAAGTTTTATGCTTTTAAAATATTAGATAGGACTTTTTGCATTTTCTGTGACGATATGGAAAATCTATTAAAATCTATAACACTTTAGCGTCAGTATGACCTATTTTTAATACTAAATATTAATTATACGCCATGTTTTCTATTATCTCTCAGGCCATGTAAAGTTTTTTCAGTACGGGTTTTTAATTATAAGTCCAGAAATTCTACATGCATAAACGAGAAACGTATACATATCAAATATCAGAATTTACAAAATTATGGGTAGTTTTCAATAATCTCAGCAAAAACCTGGTAATGAGTTGTCATTACCGAACAACATACTTTTCAACCACAAACTACATACCGCCTGAAATACTTTACAGTAGTTGAACAATTATTTACTAGTAATTAAGCAAGCCGTTCATTCTCTTATTGGCAGAGTATTAGCGTATCTGCTTATCATACAGAGGGTAAACAGTTCAACCCCTGGGGAAGCAAAATTGATATTTTTAATTGTGTTCATGTTTGTAAAAACAAGTTTAAAGCCCATAAAAAAATAATTGTGCAGTAGCCTAGTGAGTAAAACACATGCCATAAAATAGAACAATAATTGAAAACGGCATGATTTGAATGCTTAGCAGAGACATTTAATTTTTATTGTGTTTTGTGTATTCAATGCCTTCTAAATATTGAAATTAATAACTTGTTATTTGTAATCAATTGTGGTAAGTACTTGCCTCCAATGACATCGCCATGTTAAAGTAATTGGTTAAAATGCTAAAGTAGAAGTAGTGAAGGGTATGTTTTTAGCCTTTTTAACTCATTACTTTGCCATCAAAATTTTTCTTAGGATGTGTTGAGATTTTAACAATTTAGAGCTTTTTGAAAAACTTTTTGTAACACAAGGGGAACAATGTTTTTATGTGGTGTCTTCTGCATATTAATTTTTTCTTAATGCTAAAAAATCGTTGATTGTTAATATTTTCCAACGAAATTTTGCAGTTATATAGGAATTTATGTACTGAATACCGGGAAAGAAAAATATAATAAAGTTTTTCTTCTGGGAATCTCAGAATTCTTAAGAAAATTGCAAGAAATCCAAAAAAGTGTAATTCTGAACAATTTTGCCTATAGCGTCTACACTTTATCCAAGGCCCATTTAAAACTTTACCAAATAGATACGTACACATAAGGGTTTTCCGAAATGGCAATGGTTTTGGATTCCCAGCTTTGGGATTTTAGAACATTTTTTTAGCGGTCTATATATATTTATAAAATTCAATAAAATTGAACAAACAATAAGTAATAAATCGTAACTCTAAAAATTTTTAACTTTTAAGTCCAGCCAATGCCAGACAAAAATATTAGTTTCAGCGGTTGGTTTTTTGGTTGTCTACGTCTCTCGTGTTCGGCTGAGAGCAAAAGTGTCCCTCCTTCTCAGCCGAGTGTGGCCTCTAAAGTTAATGATGTTTCGGGCTAGGGGATTTGGGTGCAACTCAAATTTTTTTTATGTATCTTGTCACGTGTTTAGAAAATACTGTCTTAACCTGCGGCATATCTAAATCTTTATGAATTCGCTTGTTACTGACATACCATTGGGGTGCTGTAATCGTACGGACTATTTTATTTTGTCGCCTTTGAATTTTTTCTACATTTGATGCCGAGGCAGTGCCCCATAACTTGATACCGTAGGACCATATTGATTTTAGAATGGAGTTGTATAGAAGAAGCTTACAATCTAGGCTTAGAGTAGAGTTCCTTCCAATGAGCTAATTCATTTGAAATACTTTTAACTTCATTTGGGTCACCTTTGCATTAATGTGGGACTTCCATGTTAGACGACGATCAAGATGAGATGACGTATATTTTGGTTATTTATTTGTATAGGTGGGCAGGTTTCTCAACTATAGTACCAGACGTATTTGGAGTAAATAGTTTCTGCAAGTAATTTACAAACAGAGTACCTTTTTCAGCGCCAGTTCTTGCCCAGTCTCCATTTGAAGCTAGCTATGGAGGCTTATATATCACTGGTCTAGCAGATTTTAGAACATGTGGACTAAATTCAAAATTTCGATTTAAAGGTCCGACTCTATTAGCAAATTCAATTATTTCTTTGCCGTCGATTCACGTCTATACAGATACCTTTCACATAAGTATACATTTGCTATATGTTCCAAAATAATTTTTTATATATATGTAAAAGAGTGATGGTGATTTTTTAAGCAAAAATTTTCGAAAATTCAAAATTTTTTTAATCTAAATTTAAAAAGTTTCTATTTTTCAACTCAACTTAAAGTCTTTGAAATTTTGTTTAGTGAAGAATAAATTTTGTAAATCAGATGATATATGGATACGATATCTTGAAAATACTGGACCAAAACTTTGATAAATTCAGAAATTTGAATTTTTACTAACTATAAGAGATAAGTGTACAACCAACTATGGGCTATAAAACAGCAGAAAAAGTTTTGAAATCGGATGGGAAACAAAAAAATTGCAAGCAGAAAATATTTTACATAGCCGAAGTGCCCTACTTTGAGGCCTCATAGCTCCGCTCCTGAACAAGTAAGAAAGCTTATATTTAAAATATAAATAGAAATTGTCCTCTGCTATGTCCACGTGAACTTTTATTTACGGATATTAATATCCGTTTAGAAATGCCTGATTTATGTTCCAAATATTTTGATTCTGCCCCACTGTGCATAGTAGACAGGCAACGTTTTGATGACGTGTGTGTTTTCAGTTTTTTTAGAAATGAGAAAGTTTTTTAGTGTTGTATCTCTGAGTATTATCCATTTTTCCGAAACGCAAATGAAACACAAAGTTTCCCTTTCTATGCCCTTGTATTTTTTGGTGAATTAATAGTTTTTTGAGTTTATTTTTTTTAAATGTTAAAACTAAAAACAAGAAGAAATACGAAAAAAGAACAGCATTAGTTCTAGGTTCATATCAACGATTGATAATTTTATTTTAACAGAAAAATTATTCAATTTCTTGAAGATTCAAAATTAAAATTTGCTAATGTATCGATTTTTAGTAGAGCTTTAGATCTGTTTCCAAAATTCTACTCGTCAACACTCAAGTTTTTGAGCTGTTTCTATAAAAATTTGCTAGCCTATTTATGTGGGAAATAACCAGTTTTCTGCTAAAATAAGCACATATAATATATTAGATGTTAATATTTGTTTGTTCGTATTCTATGCGCGGTCAAACCACTAATCGTATGCCGATAAAACTTTGTGAGAGTATTCCTTGCACCTAAGGGAAGGTTACAGGATGGATTTTTCTGGAATATTTCAAGGGGTATGGCACCTCTCCCATCAAGCCAAATATTAATAATCGAAAATAGTTACATACATCATTGGTCTGTGACAGCAACGCGCAGGGTATGATCTAGTTGATAATAAAGCACTCCACAGAAAGTTTGTGCATTCCCAATAGTATAGTTAATATTAACTTTGTATGGGAGGTATCTACACCCAAAATAAAATATTTGTAAATTATTGGTTAGAATTGCACCAACCCATAAAAACAGTAAGTCAACCAATGGAATTGTGGTGCAGTGGATACTGTGAGATACTATTAACCAGGAGGTCACAGGTACAATTTCTGTAAAAAAATATTTTTTATGTTTGTAATATTTTGTGTTTTTTTTTCGATTTTTCCCTTGTATTTACAGACTGCATACCTAAGGATGTTTCTATTTTCAAATCGCAATATTTTGAGTTGTAATTATTACATCATCTTAAAATTGTGGGAATAGCTTAAGAAACTTGTTTTTTATAATATTGTAAAATAATTATAGGGATATTTTCTTTTAAACCAAAATTGTTTGTGGTGTTTGTAATTATCTTATGTTTACAGGCAGCATATTTGAGAGTCTTTACCAGTTTCTTGCAGTATCTTAAATTGTTGGCAATCTATAAATATACTATGCTATAGGCTATAGGTATGGTAGGCTATAGACATTAGGACATAAAAATAACAAATAAAAAGATAAAAAAATTGCTGGAAACAAAAAATATATTATATATATATATATATATATATATATATAGATTTTTCTACAGTATTATAAAATATACTATTCTATAGCAATTGCGAAAATTTTAAGATGATGTATTAAGTACAACACTCTCAGGTATGTATAATGCCTGTAAATATTAGGTGGTAATCACAAACACAAAAATGTGGTTTCAAAGAAAATATCCATATAATTATTCTATAGTGTTATAGAAAACACTTTTCTTAAGCTATTCGTAAAATTTCAAGATGATGTAATAAATACAACTCAAAATATTGAGATTTCAAATTAAAAACACTTTTAGGTATTAGGGTATTCATTCGGTTAACCTTTAATTGGTTAACCAGTTAATTATTACCCGATTAACTGATCGGTTAATTTAAAATTGGCTATTTTCGATTAACAGTTAAACCGGTTGATTTCAGTCGATTAACCGATTAACCGACGTAACAAAATTGTTAATTTTTTGTAGTATTATAAGATATTTTTTGTATCTTTAATTATTTGTTTGGTCTCATATACAAAAGTGTTTAGAAACTATTTTTTTATAAAAACAAAGAAGTGTGTTCAGTGATCTTAACTTAAGCAAAACTCTAAAGCCTTTGTATACGTGGCCATAAAAGAGCTTAGTAAAGATTTAGATACTCTAATTGAGATTGAGGGAATTATTAAGTTTTTATTTAACAGTTTAATAAAATACAATAATACTGTTGCCAACGATTTAATTAAAAATCTAAGGATTAGATGAGATGAGAGACGAATTCAATTATTTTATACCATCATTCAGGAATATTTCCTTCTAGCAACAGTGTTTTAAAATGCAGTACAAAAACGGAAACTAAGGAATCCAGAATATTCGGTGCTGAGCTCGGCCAGTATGAGTCATATGATGACCTACCTGACAACAGAAGAAACTATCGATAGTAATACAAGAAATCTATTTGCAGAATTAACTCAAACGATCAGAACTGTTAGGAAGTTGCAAATATTAAAACAGGATTCTAATGGCATAATGGTAGATTTTATATGTTTAGAGCAATCCAGGAAAAGGACTGAGAAACTAGATATTGTGCCTACATCTACGATAACTGAAAGCATTTTTCCAAGTTTTGTCCTAACTAAAGAAAAGAATCCTAAACATTTAAACTATACTATTTTTCTGAAAGATTGTGTTAGAAGACCTCCTTAAATATTGCAATAACTAATAAAAAAATCTCACAAACTTGTTAATTTTTTAATTAACATATATCTATGATTTTTTGCTGGATTTAGTTTAAGAATTGTTGTGTTATTATTTTTTTTTACTTATAAACTCAAAATAATAAATAATTTATGAATTTTTATTTGTTGAAATTACTTGAGTAAAGAAAAAGCTTTATTAATCGGTTAACCGATTAATACCGCAATTAACCGATTACTAACCGATTAAGCCAAAACCTCGATGAATTTATCGAGCGATTAACCGATTAAAACAGAAGCCTGGTTAAATGAATTCCCTATTAGGTAAACTGTCTGCAAATATAAGGGAAACATCGAAAAAACTACAAAAAAATGATTTAAGAAATACATACAAGCAAATATATTTTACATTATAATAGCAAGCAAAATTTTAGAAAAAGTTCTAAGCCTAAGACACAAGTAGTTGAGCAAAATGAAAAAAATTTTAACAAATTAAACGGCAGATGAAAAATGAAAAATATATTAATAATTAGCGTAAAATTTTACAATATAAGTAAAAGAGAACCAACAAATTTATATGTTTACTGTAAAATTTTGCACTAATTGCCAATATATTTTTCATTTAAACAAGTTTTATAATTCTCCTCTAAAACTTCTAATATGTTAGATATAGCTTTTTGCATTTTTTGTGACGTTATATATCGCTCTCATTTCTTTTAATTATTTCCGTGCATATTGATATAAAGGGATACCCTATTATGTAGCAAATATTTCTTACATATAAAATAATTACACAAATGTGCAAATGAAGTTATAAATAAATGCAACATTTTTATGTGGCAATTTACAAGCATAAAAATTAAAGTAAATAATTTGAGAGATACACAAAATGTTTCATTGGAAATTTTATTTACAAAAAAATATTAAAATAAATCCTAATGCAACAAAGTCGTTGTTAAAATTATTTTTAATCTTAATTCTAAGAACAATTATTTAAAAATTTGTTTTTAAATTTGAAAAATGATTAAAATTTATAGTCAAAAGCTTAGATTTAATATTCAACAAACAAACGAACAATTAGGTACTCAAGTCTTTAAAAATAAAATAATTTTTATATTAAAAAAAATATGTTAGCCACAATTCACCATATAAATCTCATAAATCATGTCGAAATATATAGTTGAATATAAAAAGGAGGAAACTTTTAACTGTTCAGCAGTTTAAATATAAAAAAAACCTCAATACAAACCGATAAGAAACCATCAAATAATGCAATAAATTTAATTTATGGTTTGAAATTTAACACACATATTCTCGTACACACGTGTATACACATATTAAAAATGATTCTACCACTGTTATTCTTGTGAATCGCTCAATGCCCGCTAGTTCGTTTCGTGGTATGCTCTTTTCAAAAGAAATAGAAACTCGTCTTAACCCTCAAATCCTTAAAAATATAACCATGGAAAATTTTCACTGGCTTATTTTTCATCAAGATAAAATAAAAAATACTCTGAGCTATAGAAATTAAAGGAAATGTTTAGGCGATGGCCCTGGTAGCTAATGCTTTCACTTCGTTATATTGATCTTATATTTAGCTATAAGTTTAATATTAAATAAATAAAATAAAGGAAATGTATTTAAAAATCATCATATTTTTAAAAATAACACCGGCACACAAAAAAATAAAAGTGGTCTGTACATTTGACCAGACCCACCTACCTTCATGCACTTCGAGTGAATTGCGAAAAACTTCAGATTTTAAAATTTGTTAGCGGTTTTTCGGACCTAAGGGGATTTGGTCCATTCACATGGTTTACAATTTTGTTGTGTTCTATCGTGTTATGTTTACACCATAAAAAGAAGTTGATAAGATCACTTTGATAGTTGAAAATCAAAACGAGCGAATAAAAAATTAATCGCTGTTAAACTAATTTTTGCTGAGAAATAAATTATGGTCTCAAGCCATAACAGTTTAATTCGGGTCAAGAAAAATTTTAGTTTGTTGAGCGATCATGTCCATCCGTGTATAAATCTACTTGCCATAATTTTTGTTTTGTTTTTAATTTTTTTAAGACCACTATTATCTGTAATGTAATATTAAACAAATTGTATTAAAAGGGCCTTATGTTGGAACAACCATAACTCACAGTCTTGTGACATCTGCTTCAGCTCAACGATATATTCCTGCAGCGTTTCATCCTCCCGTTGATTACGTTTAAAAATTTAAGGTACTCAGCTGTTATGTTTTTCTTTGGCCTCAAATGCGCTGTCAATTGTTCAATGAAATCTTCGTACAATATGCCAGTATCCGTTTCCATCTTTGGTGCAATTATCGACGTTAACACTTTGTACAGTTCGGGACCACCTCAGCTGACTAGAACTGATATTCTTGCACTATTTGATACAATATTATTTAGCGTCAACAGGTGGCTTAGACGTCTGGCATATAAAGCGAAATCTTCTCCTGTCGTATAAGGCTCAATAGATCCAACAAACATTGTTGATGTTAACTCTGGAGTCATTTTGACTTCTTTCACTGCACCAGATGCAGCTTCATTTTTATTTTTTTTATAAACAAACACAACCCGCGAAGGGATTAGCTTGTCTGCGGAAAACACCCAGGGTCTACGGCGGGAATCGAAACCACGACATCTGGACTGACAGGCTAGCATCGCTACCACTCAGCCAAATGGGCCCGCGTTTGCCATATTATATAACTTTTTATGACACTTTTGCCTCGTCGCCAATGTAATATTAATAATGAAGGCGAGCATAGACCGAACAAGGAAACACGTTAATGGTTGAGCTTAGACTAACTTAATTTTAATTAAAGAGAGTAATGTGTACTTAAAATTAATAGAGCTTAGCGTTACCAGATTGTACACATATCATGTAAAAATGTAAAAGAACAAAAAATTTCAGAACGACTTAAGCGGTTATGACTTGTGAGTACAGAAATATGACTTTCTTCAAAAAAGGAGAAATAATGTTCTCCAAAAACTCTGCCATTTATAAACCGATTGCGGATTTTTTTCTTTATTTAAAATGATGCACTTCCAGATTGGTCCCTTTGAAAAGTGGGTGGTGTCACGCCCATACGAAGTAAATACACATGCCTTTTCATCTACTTCTACTCAACCGATTCCTATGAAACTTTGCATACACATTAGCTGCTGTTTTAATACTACATCATCATTAAAAATGTGGGCAGTGTCACGCCCATGCAAAGTAAATATTCTTTATCAACAACTTCTACTAAACCGATTCGTATGAAACTTTGCATACACATTTAGTTATTGTTACAACATAACAGAATGGTTCGGAAAGTTGTAAGTGCCACGTCCATGAAAACTAAATGTTGATTTAAGCTATAACCGATTCTTATGAAACTTCGCACACAATTAGTTCTCGTGAAAGTACATTATTATGGTAAAAATTATGGGCAGTTCCACGCCTATTTAGTAGTCGATTTGTTCTTTGCAAGGATTACTTATTTTCTAATGCGAACAACATTTTTTTCTGTCATTTTACATTTGTTTCTTGCAGTCCTCTTAACATATTTTTAAAAAAATATCTACGGAAGATAAAAGCATATTATCCCGGGGCAGTCTTGGAATGCCGGAAATGTCATAATAATTGCCATTTTCCCTGAAAACCAAAAGTGCGAGAAAATAAAAATTATAGTGTCTTCCTAAATATTAATCGTTTAAGTTTTAATTAAGAGTAACTATTTATCAACAATTTCCTGGTTATGTATTTAGTGACTACTTAGAAATTCCTACTCCTTTCTCATCAGTTGGTAATCATGTTTCCCAAACTTTATGATATTTATTCTATAGAGAAAAAAACAATAAACTTTTTAAGAGAAAATAATAAAAAAAAAAAGCAAATGAAATGAAATGATTTAAAAGCAATAAAAATTCAGTTTTATAATCCTTATTTTTTATTACCAAAGGTGTTCGTTCGTTCGTTCGTATTGTCCTCTTGTTAAGAAAACAAATAAATAAATGTTCAATAGTGTATGTAAACACATCTCCTATAAGAGGCAAGGGAAACTTGTGTTTTTAAACACGAGTGCGTTGAGCGCGAATGCATATAAATCTGCATAAAACTCTCAAAGAAATAAAATTTACATGCGCATTTGACGTTTAATACTACTCCTTCTTTTTTCCCAAAATTTGTTTATACCTTTTTGGCAAAAGGAAATTTTCCTTTAAAGTATTTGGTAGAGCGGGGTGTATGCCATGCATTTGGACCACATCGAAGCCATCGATTGTTTGTTTTTGTTGCCATTATCTGTCTTGTAAAAAACCTTATAAATATGTATAAAAATGTTCTTTTGGGTCTTTTAAATACCACCTGACGTTTTTGGTTGGCGTCCCAAAAAGCAACAACAACGTCAGGAAAAAAAAGAGCAAAGAATATAAACATGGAATTCGTTACGGCCATGTTGTAAAGACATGATTGTAGTCGAATTATTCATTTCGGTGTATGAGTGTGTGTGTTTGAATGACTACATGTGTTGGGCAATAAATGTGTTTCTGTGCTTGTATATGTTAACTATGTTACTGGATTAAAGAGGCCTTCCAGAAGCCCTATTTAGCAGACATAAGGCCTTCCAATCCCCATTCCTTACTTATTTCATTTTTAACCCATGCTATCATTGCGGCGTAGGACTTCCACAGTCACTTCCCAATGTAGGGACTCTCAAGGGCCTCTGCTGGAATGCCTTTTTGAAGGCCTTATAAGGAAAGTATGTTAAAAAGTAAGTGGAAGTACATTTTTTTTTATATTCCAGTATTTTATAGCACCTTCCTTATATTTGATTAATGGGTATTTTTTATTTTAAACTATGTATATATTTTCATCCAAAGTAATTTTTTATATATATGAGGCGAAAGTTCGTGTATTGTTTAAGAAGGAATTGTACATGATGTAGTTTTGACGTAATAAGGATTAGTTAATAAGCTCCAACATAAACGGCATAAGAGCAGCATGTGTTACATCTACTGTACGTAAATTTCAGTCTTATATACAATTAGTGGCGAAAAAAGAATACGAGAATGTTTGTTATTTCTAAAGCACATTTTTTTTTATCAAACAAAACGGAAAATCTAAAAATGCAATTATTCTTCCAGCTTCCCTTCTAAAAGAAGGGAATTTGGAATGTGTATCGGACGAAAAATCTTAAAAATAAAATAATACTTCCACCTTCCCATCTACAAGAAGGCAGTTTGGAATGTGTATTGGACGAAAAGCCTAAAAAAAATTTACAAATTTTAGTTGAATTAAAAAATAAGATCTTGTAGGAATTTAAGAAGGCCTGACATTTGCAGGCCTGTTTCATTTTAACACTGGGTGTATACATGTGAGTCTGTATATATGTACATATGTAAATATCACACTTGATTGCAGAATTTAATTTAAACTTCTTTTCATTCGTTTTTTATTTCATTCCGCTTCTCTATCTATGTATATTTGATTTTATTTCGAACAAGAAAAATACCTCATGCAGTGAATTATATAGTTTTCCATTATTTTCCTTTAAAATGGTCATATATATTTTTCCTATAATATGTTCTGCCTTTTCATGTGACTGTCACTGGGTGTTATATGTGGAGTTTAGTAACAGGAAAGTGCCATTCAGTGTCTTGCATGTGTGTGTGTGTGGTTTTTCAATCCTTTATTATAATTTTTTTTGGTACCATAAATATAACGCATTTGTGTCGGATAAAATTGATGGGAGGTTTTCTATCTTGTTGGTTTGATTGACTTTGAAATATTGATGTCATAAATTTGGTTAACTATTCTTTTTCTTAATTTACTAATTCAGGTGTGGTAGAAATTTATGTTTTCTGTTATAATAGCTAGGCCTGCCTTAGTAAACCTTTATACTGAAGATACCGAATATGGTAACTGGATGAGAATGTTCGTAATTTAGATGTGATCTTTTATAAACGTCATCGTATCAAGCCAAGTTGGCTTAAGCGTAACCTAACCAGACATCCCGCTTTAGGTGGGATTATCCCACTTTTAAGAGTTCGATCCCGCCTAAAATGTTTATCCCACACTATCCCACATTTTTGGAATTTTAAAATTTATAGTTGTTTTTTAATTTTTGCCGAAAATATTGAAAAGTTTCAACTGAGCAAAATATATCTTTCATTGAGTTAAAGGAACTCAAATTAAAAAGTGTTTTTTAGACATTGCTTCAAAACTCAATGCTTAAAAATTTCTAATCTAAAGATACTTAATTATTCAGGCTTAAGTTCGTTCAATTTAATTCATCAATTTAATTATTTTTATTGAGAAAAGAATGTAATAATTGAAAAGACAAAGACAAATTCTTGACTGCATAAGGGTCGAACTAAAGATTAACCACGATCTTATGATCAGAGCTCTTGTTTTACTTTTCACAGTGTGAGGGTGGTGAAGTCAAGTAAGGCACGTAGTATTGAAAAGTATTACCTATTGCAGAAATTAAATTGAACGAGAGAGTTCGACTACCACGCATACCATCAATTTAAACTTTTCTCCCTTAAGATGAAACGAAAATCCAGAAAAAACCTTCAAAGCCAAAAGTTGAAACTAATTTAGTACCGAGCACATGATACATAAAAAGCTTAAGAACCGACAAAATAGAACAAAGTTACAAGACATTAAATGAAAAAACAGAACTGGTTTTGATCAAAAATATTCGTTTGACTGGAAACTGAATTTTATAAAAGATTTTTTTACTCAATGACTTACAATTTTCTTCTTATTTTTGTCACGTCCTAATGATTTTATTTTTTCTATGTTAAAGACAAAATTATCTTTAGGCTTAAAGCAATCAATAAAATTTTTGTTTCATAACAATTATGAGTTTTTAAAATATCTAAAACTGCACTTTCTTAAATTTTATGGCCTGTAACTCAATGAATTTCCTAAGAACGTACCGTTAGCTGAAACTTTATAGGAGAGAAAAAAGACTAAATAAAATACTTTAAGTGCCTGAAGTAAAAAAGTCTCTTCATTTTCGTTTTTAATGCGATAGATTTTTATGATAACAGTTTGAAAATTTGTAGGCACAAGCGCTTTGATGTAATAATTAATTGTTCAATTCACAAGCTCAGTCGTATGTCTTATCGTTTAAAAAAAACGACACTTGCTTATGTGCTTGTGAACAGACAAATTTGTTGTATCGTTATTTTGTCGTATTTTATATGTTAATTCATTGTAGTCAGTGCATTTTCAGTAAATAATTTATGCCGAAAAACGAATTTTGTTATTATTTCCAGGTTTAAAGATTTCTATTACGATCGCTATTTACGCGATTTTTACCAAATTTTTTGCATTCCTCACAGTTTTAGCGATTTTTAATCAAAATTATTGCGACAGGCGTAATTTTCCCAATTTTTTGGCTTTCTTACATTTTTAAAGTGTTTTAATCAATATTACGCTTTGTAATCTTTAAAATTTTAGCAAGTTTTTGCACATTTTCATAATTTTAGCGTTGTTGCCAGAGTGTTTGACTTTCCTTACAATTTTCGGGCTAGTTTAAAATATTTAAAATTTTCGCGAATTTCCGACATTTTCGCGATATGCTTGATTTACTCCAAGTTTTTGAGAGCTCGAGTCACTTTTAATCTATATCAAGCCTTGATATCAATGTTTGCATTTATTTACTTTTGATTTTGCAAATAATCATAATTTTGTGAAGTTTTTTGAACAACTCTTCTGCAAGCTGTTATAGCTGGTTCCCATTCTATACTTTATATTTGTTTACAAATTAATCTAGCAAATAAAATATTTCCAGACAATACAACCATTTGAAAAACATATAAAAATCAATCGTATAATTATAACGCAGTTTTGTATGGAAATTGCTAACAACAAAAATATAATATTGTATTATTAGACGATTACATAACACATACGACGTTAATACGAGCTTGTGAATTGAACAAATAATTGAAAATGCGACTTGAAATTTTTTGTTTGTTACGTTATTTCGCTGTGTAGTTGGATAAATTTATAAAAAATCATGTATTATCATCAGTGTATGTTCAACATCCCGCTTCCTATAAGATACCTTATGAAATCCCTTTTTTACTAATATTTTCTTTATAATCCCGCTTTTCAACCCTTCTCATCCAACTTTTGGCAAAAACCTTCTGGTCACATTAGTTATACGGTAAAATAGCATCAATCGAATTGAGATAGCATATACGTGTGCCAAAAAAGGGATTTCCTTTATCTTTTCAATCAAGGTGAAGGCTCTGCAGGATATACCATACAGGTAGGCTATGATACCCTGGACACTTTAGTCCTAATTAAAAAAAATAAAGCATATCGATGGCTATAATTAAGTTCAAAGCGTTACTAGCCACGAATTAAAAAACTTCCAAATTGTTTAGCAGGTACTCTTAACTAATTTCGGTTTTTATTATTTTGATGATAGGAATGTTTTTAGGTATTTATATAAAGTTTTCTGCGCTTTGTGAAAAATAATACAAAATCAGTTAAGTGTTGTCAACGTATGACCATCGATAGATTATAGAAACAATTTGGAATCATGGAATGTGCCTCTTACTGGACTGTAAAAGTTCTATATATGGTATTCCGGTTATCACAACTCAAGTATGTATATTCTGAGAGCATTTAAACATTTTTGCTATGGAAAACTTTCATACGACTCTTTACATGTAGGCATTAACCAAAAGATTCTTAATTGCAACACATGCTTCTTTCTGAGGATGACTTTTTAACGGTAGATTCATGCGGGAACAACCCACAGAATCTCTGAACGACTTCGGACCGAAGTCGGCAAAAGTATCTCCTATACACACATCTTCAGAGAAGAGTGTTCTTTTATTTTTCCACTAAGTTCTATGTAAAATGAAATCTTTAAAGGTGTTTCTGCAAAACTAGGTTTTATTCAGTTATGACACTATTGAAGTAAATGAAGTAAATATTAGATTTTAGATGTTTTTCGATCTTACACACAGAGAAAAGCGTCCTGTAAAAAATTGACAAGGCTCATGTTAAATTTACAATATTCATAATCCCATACAAAATTGCAACATTTTCAAATTTTTACATGATTTAATTTACACTATGCACTTTGTTAGTTTAACATGGAAAAACTGGTTGCGTAATTAACAAGGTTGTGGGTTGATTTAAAAAAATATCATGTTGATTTGAAAAAATATCATGTTATATCAACATTAGTGTAATGTAAATCGAATACTATACCGATGGCAGTGTTAATTTTACGTTTCACAGAGTTAATTAAAACTAAATAAAACATTCCGTTATTTTCATCAACTTTTACCTGATGGCAATGTTAAATCTACATGAAATGAAAAAAATTTCATGTTATATCAACACTAGTGTAATGTAAATAGTGTAATGTAAATACTAAACCGATGGCAGTGTTAATTCTACATTTCACAGTGGTAATTACCTGATGCCAGTGTTAAATTTTACCTGATGGCAGTGTTAAATTTTGCAAAGTTAAACAGATATCAATGTTTGATTTAAAAAATGCCGTTATAGGTATCCACTCACTAACAGATGGAAGTGTTAATTCTATGTTGTGTATGTTTAATTCTTCATAATTAAACCGATCATCCTGTATTTACTTATGTAGAAGCATAGAAGCATATAAAATTGCAGTTTATTATTGTCAATCGTGCTGGTGGTATCGAGGAAATAAATAAAAATTAAAATCAATAAAAATTAAAAAGTAAAAATGGAGTCCACAGATCTTTCCGAAGAGATCTTGTTTGAATATTTAGTGACAAATGAAAATGAAACGCTAACAGCAAGTGCAAGTAGTGCTGACCCCAACAATGAAATGAAGGAAATAATTTGCGGAAAAATGGGATTTCAAGAGGACGTTTATAAGATGCTACTTGGTAAGTACAAATATAAGCGTATAAATGTTGCTTTTTGGCCCGAAGGGCTGAAAACACACCGATCATTAGGGCTTAATTACTCATGAAAGACAATTTAGATTGCGGAATGGACGTCGAAAGTCTATGCTTAGTTAAAGATGAAGATATAAATGAATTGTTCCCAATTTCAAATATGGGTTTGCGTGTAAAATTTAAGGCCCGACTTTCTCATTGGAGGCAAAATGATGTAAGCAACAACATTAAATGCTAAGTTGTAATATATTGTATATGAGTAAATATTATCTAAAACAAATTTCAGGCCGATACACTTTCGATAAAAAGCTGGTTGACTTCATTATCAACCCAAAGCTCTTCAACCCAAAGCTCTTCAGCGCAAAGCTCTTTAATCCACACTTCGAATGTTATAAATCTTCATAATATCCTGAAAGAAACCCCAAGAGGTCAGGAAATTTTAAATTTTTTTAATGCTAACTCGGCTTTGACCATCGGGACGCCTTAGTAAATATTATAACGGAGAGTTTTTCGCAAAAATGTATGTCAATGACCATAAAAGATATTGTGAAGTTTAATGGGGAAATAGGAGCATTGTTTCCCTCAGAAGATTTGGTAAGAAAAGCATTTAATTTTAACTATTCTTTATATAATTTACTATTGTTTGTTATTGTTATGTTATTGTTTGTACGTTTTAGAGATATTACTACAATTTTCGTGGAAAAGGCTTAAATCCAACTGGAAAATTATATGACAAAGCAACAAACGCTCGCAGAAAAATTAAGAAGCAGAACTCTGCTGAAAAAATCAATTCCTTAGAACTGGTAACATCTACTGACCCAATAGTTGCAAGTAAGCATTATTTTGTTCAAGAAAGTGATTCATTTATGAGGAGATTCTTTTCAAAACTTCACCATTCCACTTCCCATACAACTATTTTTTATTTATTTTTTGCTTAGTAACATTGATATGAATTTGGCCCAAATCTCTATAGTTACACCACAAAAAAGAATAAAAACCATGACTTAGTCAAAAGTTGATTATTCGACTTAAAATGATATTACCCATCTCTATTTTGTCAACTTGTGGAAAACACAAAAAGTGGATTAGTCAAGTTTTGAAAAGAACCCCCTCATATATTTGTCCGGTATTATTCTTTTGTCGGATTCAACTGACTGTAACATTCAAAAATTTTTTTTTTGCAAATAAATAATGATTTTTGTAATTTACATTTTATCTAGATGATAATGACATTGAAACTAAAACCTGGTTACTGCACAACATGGAACCATGGGATGAAGTCTGCGAGAAATGGAAAAGCACATTTCGCATTCGAAGATCTGATGTTCTAAAAAACGATTTAAACATTTTGTTGAACTGGCCTTTATTTAGAAACTCATTGGGTCATATATTGGTAAAAGCATTTGTAAAGATTTATTATCTTCAATAATTACATACATATTTTAATATTTTAGATTGAAATGGATTTTGCTCAACTATTCCCCGAAAAAGGTCAAAACCTTTTTAAAAAATGGAACCATTTTCAGGAAGTTATAATTCCCTACTTTAAGGAGAAAATAAAGAACGTGTAATCCAAGAACTTCCTTGAGAAGCTCGAAGGCGAGGTGTCTGCTGGTAAATTTATTTTTTATCTTGACACTAAACCCATTTTCATTTTTTAATTATTTTTTTTCAGATTCCAAAGACTGCATTTTAAACCTATTAATTCATGCTGTGATTAAGCCGTCTATCGTTGCAATTAGTGCTACATCTGCTGTGAGTTTATAAAGAATATGCGCGTTCAATGAATTCGCGCTTAAATGTTCCTTGGAGTTTGTCTATTAAAGCTGCTTTAAAATTTTCATACAATTTAAGTTTTGAAAACTTTTTTCAACCGAGCTTATTAACCAATAGTAAACATTTGTTAGCTAATATTTTTAAATACAGCGAATTTGACCAAATTAAATTCAATTTAGAGCAAGTTCAGTTTTATTCTAAGGTTACATTTAATGGAATAGAATACAAAAAGGGTTTCTTTTTAATTACCAAGGAAAGTAATGTCAAATTGTTTGAAATCGAAGACATTGTTGTAAAGTCCAAACAAGAACTTTTCTTAATTTGTTTTGAACACAAAATTCTCTATTTTGATGCACATCTCCAAGCCTATGTGATAGGAGATGTCATAAAAGAGTATAATTTTTTAAATATAACCGAATTCATATCACCGCCTCTTCATATTCACAAACTTTGTAATATGTTAAATGTATTCCGATTAAAATAATTTTAATAAACTAGACTATATTTTTAAATGTATCAAATAGATATTTTGCTTTTTTCATTTTCAATTGAATTAAGGATAACAAAATCTTGGTAAGTGTTAAGTTTGCAGTGTACCATATAAAATCATGGAGATTTTCATGCATTTTTATCATGGCGAAGAAAATAATTTGACAAAGGGTCATTTAGATTTCACAGGTCAGTGTTTTTAATTTAAAAGTGAATCATGTTGATTAATCGGAGTTTCCATGTTATTTGAACATAGTCACTAAGATTAATTTGACAAAGGGTCGTGTAGATGCAACATGTGAACACTGCTATTTTTAAAGTGAATCATGTTAATTTATCGAGGTTCCCGTGTAGACCTGACATGGCCAATAGTTTTAATTTAACCAAAGATCATGTAAAAATTACCGGATTATCGCTTTGGATTGACATTATAAATAATATTAGATTAACAATAAACATGTTGAATTAATAGGTCATATAGCTTAAAGATAACCAGTCATCATTTAGATTTGTCTAGATTTACATGTAAATTTAACATGATGATATTGTTAAAGTTGACAAAGGATCCCTTTGAATTAACAGAATGTATATGTCAGCTTAACACTGTCTAATGTTAATGTTGGAAAATTTAAAATCATGTAAAAACCGTGTATAATGTTAAACTTTAACACGGCAAGTCGTGTTGAAAAATAACAACATGATAATTGGTTAAATTCTGGTTGATTTTACATGATCTTTTCCCTGAGTGTAGAACGTTTTTGCGAGTTTTCGATATTTCCTTCAGAAAACCAATATGTCCCAAATACGTTTCTGCACTACATTCCAATGGGGATCCCAGTATGATCCCAAATGGATTTACATGAAAAATTCTAGTCGGATTGTTTACGTGGAAATTATCAACAACATTTATACGATTGACAATATTTGCAACAAGTTGTTGATTGACAACATTTGAACAATTATGTACACATGTAAAAGTCAGATATAGGACCTGTGACAGAGTATTTTAATTATGTTATTTAATGACCTGCAGTGACAACCCTATGAAAAAGGGATATATCCTTTTCTTATGAAGTTTCTGAACTAGAAATGGTCGCTACGTCTTGTAAATTTGGGAAAGTGGCTAGTCTTATATCATTTTCACATCGCTCTTGGTATATTTAAGGCGTATGAAATACATTTTTTGAATATATTTCCGTGATTCTTATAGGTATATCAGTTTCGTCAAACGTAATTTTTTAGATATTATTTTTATTTTACTAAAACTGCTAATGACACTTTATATATACACTCAAATTCCACTTCTTTTTCAAAATGGGAAACAAAGCAAAATCGTTTAATCATTTCTATTTGATGAATTTAATAAACACACTTAAATGATGAAAAACAATACAGATTGACGCCTTTATGGTATGCTGCACTCTTTTACAAATTACTCCAATACCATCAAAGATACACACACAAGCATTGCTAACATAAATCATATTCGTGCTTATGGAACTCATTTTCATGAATAACTAACTAAATGAGTGGAATAGATAAACAAACGAAAACAACAGCAACTGTGATTGCATGTTGAGCGACAAGTATTTGTCTATATAAAAATCTGATCATTTCTATATGCGCGTCCAACCTTCTAATTGTCTGTCCACAAGATTTGTCTTTATATGCAATTCATTTTCAAACAACAGCATGTAAAATATTCCCTGCAGAGAAAATGACTAGTATGTGGTTAGATATATACTAGTTGCTTTTTTATTCAGACTAGTTTCCTAACTGTCCTTTTTCCATATATCGAACTATCGATCTTAACATTAGGTTGTCATAGGAGCCCAACTAGTTCATTTGTACATAGTTATATGCTAATTGAAATACTAGCTATTATAGACTAGTGCGCCTACTAGTTTCTTTTTTTATAGTTTTTAAATATTGAAAAACATTTGGCTCAAGCGGGATATGAACACACAGTCCTCATAATTTAAGCCACGTACTCTAGCCACTGAGCCACTTTTTACTTATTATATTAAGAGCTAAAATTTTGTTCTATGTATTTACACCTGATGATAGGCCAATTTTTAAAAAAAATTTTAATTACTAGTATCATTACAACTAATCATTACAACTAGTTGCCTCATTACAACTGGTAAGATGACAGTCCTTTGTTGACTAGTAACGTTACAACTAGTAATATGATTGTCCCAAAACGTAACTGGTTGTACATTTAGCTGCAGGGTTGTTTAATCCCTGCAAAAATTATTGGTCTACATGGTCCATTTTAGCTGATATGGATTAGTTACAACATGGTCCTATGTAATGCAGTTATGGACCACTTTCAAAAAAATGTTCGTATTTTAGCTCGAAATGTAGTGTTGCCAAGAATGTTATTTCATAAAATATCATCAATTACCAGCAATATGGTAGGCTACCATTGGTAGCCCTGATGGCACAAAAGCTTATTAGTGGCTATAATGAGTGAAACAATAAATAAAATTGAGTTTTGTTTATAAGAAATCAAAAATGAAGTGTAGCTCCCATCATAAAAGGAGACTTATTAAAGCAGAGGGAAAATCATTTACGTAGACTACAAAGTGAAAATGAAAACTAGTTTTCTGTTTGTGAACCATGAAGTAGTGACATAGAGTAGTTTCATAACTAGCCCCTAGGTGCTCCATGGAGTAGCTATATGGTATAGTTTTTGGATTAGTCCGATGTAATGCAAAGCTAGACCACGTGGTACAGTCCTAGGACATCGCAATATTAAATGGACCACGTATAATGCATACGTTTGGGGTGCACCATCAAGTAGTTATATCCCTGCAAAAATTATTGGACCACGTGGTCATTTTAGTTGAAATGGAGTAATTACAGCATGGTCCCATGCAATGCAGTCATGGATCATGTCATTTGCAAACATCAGTTTGTAGTTAAGCGACAAGTGTTCGCGTTTTAACGATCGCAAATAACATAACCAATAGTTAAAACACGAGCACTTTAGTGCTCCATCAATATTGTCATGGACTAGTTTTAAAACTAGTCTCATGTAGGTGCTCCATGGAGTAGTTACATAGGGGTTGCCCGATGTAATGCAAAGCTGGACTACATAGTCCAGTCCTAGGACATCGCAATGTTAAATGGACCATGCTTATTACATACATTTGGACCACTTTGTAACTACTCCTGGTCCCTTGTGGAGTACCCTATGCATGTGTGCATGGAATAGTCACGTTTTTTGCAGGGATATATACTACGTTTATACGCACGTGTTATTTGAAAATATAAATGTAAATTGTTGCTATATAATTGTTTTAATGCGACGATTAGCGCACTATTTGCAAATAAAATGTTTGAGTTTGCCACGATTAAAAATGTTTGTTAATAGAAAACGATAATAGATAAATATTGCACAAGAACATTAATAGAAGAAAATTTTGACAATTGAAACAAATAATTATTTCTTATTTTATCCATTTCAGCTATTTTTTATAAACATTCAGAAGAGTTCTATAGAAGTGCTACTAAGTTTTTGTAGTCATTCTATGCCGTATAAACATTGAGTTATTTTATTTGCAAATATTTTTATTTGCGAATAGTCCGGGTATAAACATAGTAATAGAGTAGTTTTGAGACTACTCCGATGTAATCCAAAGCTGGGTTATATGGTCCACCCCTTGGACATCGTAATGTTAAGTCGGCCATGCTTTCTCCCTACATTTGGGTTACCTTTTGATTAGTCTTAGTTCTCTATAGAGTATACTTTACATGCATGTATGGAGTAGTCACGTTATCTGCAGGGTTCTTCTATTAAAAGTTAATGCTACTTTTACGCAATATATGTAATTTATAGAGTCCGACCAAATATTCGGTTTCGTATTAGGCCAAACTGTGATTTCGGCTAATATTCGGTTTAGGTTAAATGTTTGGCAGAATGCCGAAACCGAAAATTTTTATTTAAAATATGTCACCACAATGAATTTGTTTTCCCCCATATCTTTCCAAATTGAAAGAAAATTTTATTTAGTTTTATAAAGGGCAACCAAAAGATATAGTACGATAATTTATTCAACTGTTTGCTGCCAAAATAAATAGCATAAATTATGGAATTGTAAACCGATTTCGGTTCCATTCGAAAATCGACTTTGTGTTATAAGAAATCGGTGTTTCGCCATGGAATTTACGTGTTCCATTTTGTACTGAATTGGTCTTTTAAAATAGATTTTTTTAATTATACCCAAATATGAAAAAGCTCATTTTCATTCTTCACAATAGATTTAATAATTTCGAGAAAAATTATTTATTGTGTATAGCATCGATTTTGCGACCGAGTTTCAAAAAACTTCACTTTAGTAGCGATGTTTTCGTATAAGTCAAAAATAAGTAAATATTCGACTTTCTTATAGGCAGATTTTGTGAAAAAATTAGTTACTAAACGTTTCAAATTTGTATAAAAAATAACTCTAATACGTTTAATAAAATAAAATTGTAAAACAATAAAATTTATAAAAGTTTTGTTGTTTTATGTGTATTTTACTTGTAGATTTGTAACTTGTATTTTTTTGAAACGGGCCCCTTTTATCTTATATATCTTACATATCTTTTTACTTATTCCGACTCAACTTTTTGATATGTGCTTTTCTTAAGCAGAAATTAACGCAATAAAGAGAGTGTGATTATTAATCACTGAGATTCAAGGTTGACCTTGCATTACAGTATGGTTGAGCGTCGCTGCGGGCTCTCTGCCATCTATCTCAGAAACGGTTAGGCGTATGAAAAAATGTTTAATACGAAATTTGTCGCAAATTTTATGCTCTACAATTTTTGTTATAACTGTTAACATCATTGGAGCTATAGAAACCAAGGTAATCGCGAACAACAGATCTTTGTGATCTTTGACCTTTAATAACTTACGGCGCAGACACGAGATTTTATTTGACTTTTGAGAGAACTTTTAGAACACCGAATTTTCAGCTTATTATCTCTCATTCCGCAGTTGGCCCCTTTTTTCTGCTTATTTGACTAGGATATTATGCTAACTTCATCCAAGTTTTGTTATTATTAATTCTTATAAGCTATTAAAAATGTCAATATTATAGGCGGGTTAGGCGGAATATTCGGCTTTTTGACCGAATATTAGGTTAGGTTCGGGTTCAGCCTCAAAAAACTGGTTTCGGTAGAACTCTTGTAATTTACGTTTATGATGAGCTAGACACAATCACTCTCACGCAGCTACACACGTACAGAAATAATACCCAACACGCTCGTTTGAAAAATGATTAATTACCAAAGAATGAGCAACAGCAATTTATTGTTGTTTATAAAATATCCATTGCGCCATACTGTGTATTTGTGTGAGTATTTGTAAAGTATCCCTAAAGGAAATGACGATAGTAAAACTGTACCGACTCACTATTGTCTTTGTCCCCATGTAATGTTCTGTGCTATAGACATTTAGCATCGGAACTATTGACTTACTGCAGACTAGGTGGTTCTTATGGGACCACATTGAGACATTGGCATTAGATATTTACTAGTGTATTTTAATGATTATAGTCAACACATGTACAACTTTTTACTAGGTAAGGCAATTAAATTTGTTTTTTTTATCTTCAACACAAGAAAATGAGCAGTCAAAAACGTCTCTTCCCAATAAAGGCTAAATGAAAATTGTAGACGATTCGTTGACAATGTCCCCAAAAATTCACCAAACATGTCTGTCGACAAAAGTGGTGATTTAGAGACACTTGGCCTCTGGTTGCCTTCAGGGATGTATGCAAATTAATTCTACATGTGTTTTCCTTTTTTTTGGCTATGGAAAACCAAATTAAAACGCAGTAAGAAAACTTTGTCGACAAATACTTACTCCATAATGGGGAATTGTAGACAGATTGCAGGCAGATTGGTTTGGAGCTTTAATGGGAAATAATAATGTAACATGCTGTTACCAATGATATCTGTTATAAATACAGAATAAATGTGGATTTTTTTATATGCTATTATTAATTTTTTCAAGTTTGTGTTTTTTTGTGTTTTTTCTTCTAATATTTGTCATCTTCATACATATTCAATTAGTCGTAGAAACACTTGATTTTACACCATTAAATATTGTTGTTCCTTAAAATAGGATATGTTCAAAAATGCTATGTAAAATTTGGTATATAAATAGCAGAAACCAAGCGCATATGACTATATATCTTTTGGCAAAGATAAGTACTGAAAAGTTGTATGTATGTAAATTTTAGTTTGGTTGTAGCTTGTATTTATGTTGCACATGCTATTACAAATACAAACAATAAAACTCAAACGGGCAGTAGTATATTAGGGAAAATAATATGCAAATTTTATTTCTTTACACATATGTAATATGAGTACATATACAGAAATACTAGTACATATCGAGCCTTTGCTGCAATAGAGTCATTACATCGATTTTGTAGTTATTTTTTTTTTAAGAAAAAACCTTTCAAATTAAACCTTTCAAGTTAAAAATGTAACATAAACTATAATACGGCTATTGCTGAATGGTAGATACGTCAGCCTATCAGTCAGGAGGTCGCGGTTCAAATCTGAACGCAGCCAATCGTTTTTTTTAGTAAAAACATTTTGTTCAAAAGTAATGCGTGTCTAATTTTAGGTCGATAATAATCGGTAAAATGTTGACGACTATTATCGACCTAATATTCAACAAAACTGTTTTAGAGTGTAAGTAAGTAAGTAAGTAAGTAAGTAGCAAGTAGTCCAATTTTTTCTATTAATCTTAAATTCATTACATTATTTTGCAGTGCAAATTTGAATACATTATTCAACTGAAGGCCATGCTAACATTTTTTGTATAAAAATGTTTTGTATTTTTTACGCAATTAATTACAAAATAGTCTTACGAGAGCCGCAGACCATCTTATAGAATGGAAAAATAGTTAGGAATTTAATAAAACGTTTCCTGCGTTCATAATTATCACAGACTAGGAACACCATTTCCTTTTCCAAAAAGCATATTTCCCAAAAATTACCGTTTCTTAAAATACAAATGTTGAATTAAGTAAAAAAGTAGTTTTCTCAAAAAGTAGCATCTCCTAAAAGTACACTTTAAAATATGTTTAAAGTATATTTTTAAAACAGTACCTTTTCCAAAAAGTATCTATTCGAAAAGTACCAAATATATATAACCAATGTTCCCCTTTAATGCCGATGTTCCAAAATTCACTACATCAGTTAAGCTTTGGTGACTAAATAAACCTGAGGTGCAAATTTTCTGAAAATTGGCCTAATAGTTTTGAATGGAATTCATTTTGCTTGGTTTCCCTATTTGGTACATATTTTATTCCTTTTGTAAAAACAACTATTTTTCTAAATTCAGTTTTTATTGTGTAGCATGGATTATGAAATATTAATTAACACATAAAAAATATATGCATAGAAAAAGTACACAGAAAAAAATAAGTTTCGTTTTTGATAACAAAAATCCCGGTATTCAATAATTTTTTTTAAAATTTCCTGTGATAAAGAATTCCCCTATATTGATAACAAAATTATTTCAAAATAAAAATATATATATAAATTAAAAAAAATGTTGACATGGCTGGAATACGAACCCGGGATTTCCGGACGTAAAGCATACACTCTCTAGCTGAGCCATATCCCATTTATTTTTTTATGGGATACAACTTGTTTTAAGTACTTATGTATAAAAAGAAAAGAAATAACCGGCATGGAAAAGAAATACTTACAACGAAATATTTTATTATGTTAAAGATAAATGTTATTGAAATTCATATTTTTTTTTTTTAATAACATGGTTTTATTGAATATAATTCTTGTCTATTTTTTTCTGTGTATCAAAATGAGTTACGGTTTTTATCCCTTATATGTTCGAATTTCAAAAAAAGTACCAAAATATGTTTGAGGACTTTTTAAGAATAGAAGATAACAACTTAAATTTCATTTCTATCATTTCTATCATGGATTACCAAAAAAGTACCAAAATTTAATTGTACTCTTTTGCGCCCTCTAAATATAGTAATTTCAAAAAAGTATCTGTATGCTTATTTTTTGATCTAGTAATGATATTTATTGAATTTTACGGCTAACTTACATAGATCTGAAGATATAAGGTTACCGAATTTACGTCCCAGCAAAAAATAATCGAAATTTTGGAAGCAGTGCAAACTTTTCCTGTTATACAAATGCGCTTCATAGTAGCGACAAATGTATTTCCTGAATATAAGCAATAGTGTGTGGCAAAAAATGCTTAAGCTTCTTATATTTTTCTTTTCGTCCACTTAAATTTTTTTTTCCACATTCACTTACAGTGGTGCATTCAAGGAAGCGCTACTGTAAGGCAGAGATTATAAAAATATACATTTTACGAAGAATGACGATGAGCTACGATGTTAAAACGACTAAACAATAATATGATTTTATTATATACCCAATGCGCTGAAATAAACGTTTAACAAGAAATGCTCCAAAGTGGGACATCGCGAACAAATATCATGCAATACGTAAGCATGTTTGTAAGCTACACCAACAAAACTGTCCTTTACAAACCTGCTTATCTCGAAGCAGTAGTTTTTGCTGGTCTGTTTTTACCCCGTTTTATCCCCTTAGATATTGTATTCCGAAAATCCCTTCTTAGTGGGTATATAAATCGAAATTTAAGCCTACGTGCAAAATGTTTTAGTACTAAATGTTCATAAAAAATAGTTGTATAGAAAAAAGTATGTATCCAAAAGAGCTACAAATTTTACCCTTTATGTATTCGAATTTCCGAAAAGTACCAAAATGTATTCGATGACTTCTTGAGGAAAGAATAATAAATCTGATTTTCATTTCTATCTTTACTATTTTAGGAGATAAATGGGTTATTAAAAAAGTACCAAAAATTTCAACAAAAAAAGGTACCAAACGCCTGTCTGGTTATTTTTTGGCGTTACTATTACGTTTTTTTAATTTTATGTCTACCTTAATTAGATCCGGAGATATAAAGTTACTGAATTTACTAATTGTTACCCGCTTTTAACCCCTTAGCATTTCAATTTCCAAAAATCTCTCCTTATTGGATCTATGCAACGAGAAGGGAGTCCGCTTACAAAATTTTAGATCGCAGCCCTTAGTCGTTTGGGCTGCGCGATGATACCCCAGTCAGTCAGCGAGCCAGTCAGTCAGTCAGGTTACTCTTTTGTATATGTATGTACATATATAAGATGTACCTGACGTTAAAGACATTGAGCTGCAACGTATTATGGGCTTTGTCTTCACTACACAATGCGCCAAAAGGTTAAATTGAGTCAGATAGGATTCTGCTACGTAAGATTGTATGGTATGTTCCTTCGTTGGTATGGTATGTTCTTTCGCTTTGTCGTACTTTTTTCGCCCAATCTAATTTATTCAAATTTCACATATCGTCTTAATGTTATTTTATCCAAATTGTACGCCAGCTAATAAAAGGATTACAACTAATTTAAATGAGGGTTTCGAGCCGCAAGCTCCAATCTCTTTAAACACTACAAAAATATGGTAAAATCAATAACAACTAAATCCTCAAGATGAGACGGTATATTTTTTGATTTAACTTCGTGTAGATTTCATTTAACACCACTAGAGCAGCACGTGCGTGCGTGAAGATTACAATGACGTTGCTATTGAAATTCATTTTCAACGACTTTTACATGTTGAGGGTGTTTGTAAAAAAAAGGATCAATTACTCTGTAAAAATAATGCAAACAATGACAACAATAAGACACTTTTTTTACAAATTTGACGACAAAAGGATTTGTGTTTTGAGGCTTATTTGTTGTTGTTACGATAACCGTTTAAATAATTGTAAGATTTTTTCAATATTTATTTTTGTTGTTTCAAAATATTTTGTTTAAAATAGATGTATAAAGGGTGTTTAAAAAACTTTTTATCCACAGCACACTTTCGACTTAAGATTTCTTATATATATTTTGAAAAGCTCATTAAAATGTTAATTTTTAAGTTTTAAAGAGCTTAGTGCATTGGTACGAGTATTACCTTAACTTGCGATTCAGTCATTCCTAAGGCATACGCTAGTTTAGCTCTCTCTGGTCCAGCCAGATATTTGGTTTGTTCGAAGGTTTTTTCCAAGGCAAATATTTGTTGACCACTAAATGTTGGGCGGGTGTGTTTTTTCTTGCCATCCTTATCATTGGATGAATGATGCTGGTGTGATTGTGATAAATTGGCGGTCACTGGAAAGAAATTGCAAAAAACAATAATATGAAAAACATTAAAAGTCAGCATTATTTAATGCTTTAACAAAAGAAAGTCGGAAACAAAAACAGGTGCTCGTAACCTACAGAGCAAATTTAGGCGTTGCCTACATAATTCAAACGAAACATAGTGGGGCAGAATAAAAATATTTTAAAAAATATACCAGGCATTTCTAAACGGAGACTCCTATCAAAATATAATTTCACATCTATATAGCAGAGTAAGATTCCCATTTACGTTTTAAATACTAGCTTTTCAATTGCTTAGGAGCGGAGCTATAAAGTCTGAAAATTGCTCACTTCGGCAATGTTTCTCGTTTCTCATCCGATTTCAAAACCTGTGTTGCTATATAGCCCTTAATAAGCTCTAAAAGACACATGTTTAGTTGTACTTTTATTTTTTACAGGTAGAGAGTTATACTCATTTGAAAATTTAAATATCTCAATTTCTCAAAACTTTGGTCTAGTGTTTTCAAGATATCGGATAGAACATTTCAACCGATTCTAAAATTTTTCTTTTGTTAGTTAAAGAACAAAATTTAAAAACGTTTAATAAATCTGATGAAATTCTGTCGTCTAAGTGGAAAAATAATCAACTTTAAAGTTGAAAATGTAAAAGATGTGTTTTTAATATGATTATTCGAACTTATTAACTCATGAATCCAAATTGATATTAGGCTAATAGTAGAAGGCCAATGCAGGGCTGCCAGATTAGGGGTTCAGACCCAAAATCAGCACAAAAAAGTTGAAAATATTCACTTGTGGTTTGGGGCTATTTAAAATATACATTGGCATTTTTTGGGGAAATTCTTTAAATGTGATGGAAATCGATTTTGAAAGCGAAGCAGTTTTAATAGCCCTTTTTAATACACTTTTCATCCAATTTTATAATTTTTGTGATAAAACTATGTTTAATAAATAAATCTTTGTATAATATTTGTGATAAAATTGTTCTTAATAAAGAAGTTGTATTAAAAAACACCTTTTAAAATTGCTTCGTTTTCGAATCGATTTCCATCACATACCTCCATATTTAATATTCAAGTTCACTTTTATTAATAATCGCAATTATAAAAGTCTTATGCATTAAACACATTCGCCACAGTAGACTACCGAGTACAACCTGTCAAAAGTAGAATACACGTGTGTATATGAAAATGATTATTTTCACGACTGCATGGCTACACGACTGCAGGTTGTTGTCCATGCTACTTCTGTCGTGTAGTCAAATTAAACTAATTTCTATTTTTGTTGGCTACAAAACAAAAACAGTGTTAACAAAATATCAAAATATGTAAGGCAAATTAGTGATTAGAAATACTTTTTATTGTAAAATAAAAAAGAAAATTACAAAATTTAAATGTTATAATATATATGCATCAAGAATATTTAAATAAATAAATTTATTTGTTTTGTTGTTATATAGAATGTTGACTTAAGTCAAAAATACCAACATTATTGAAAATTAAACAAATTACAGGGTAATAGACTTTTTTAACCTAAAAGTTTTGGTGTAATTTTTTCGGCGCTCTCTTGATTCCGGAGTTACGGGGTTCGAAACTTTAATATATTATTGATCATAAGTCCTACAATAGAGAACGGATATAAACGATATATACTACGTTTATACGCACGGGTTATTTGAAAATAAAATTGTAAATTGTTGCCACGAAAACTATTCACGATTAACGCACTATTTGCAAATAAAATGTTTGGTGCTGCGACGCTTTGTTAATAAAAAACAATAAATATAAAAATATTAATAGAAGAAAATAATGACAATTAAAACAAATAATTATTTGTTCTTTTATACATTTCAACTATCTTTTTTTTGTAAAAATACAAAAGTCTTCTATAGAAGTGCTACCAAGTTTTTGTATTTTGCTATGCCATATAAACAATGAATTAACTTAATTGCGAATAGTCCTCGTGTAAACGTAGTAATAGTTATCATTTCAAAATGCTCTAAAATACCTTTGCACTGGTATATACAATTTTGAAATCCATTAACCCATTGCGAGCAAAATGGAATTTAAAACATTTTTTATATGACTTCTCACGTAAAAACACCGTTATCTTAAAAAATGGCCGTTGCTATGGTACTTAAACATGTATTTAGTTTAATAGAGAACATTTCAAGCTTTCATTTGATGTATATTTGAAAGCTATCATCGATGAAATTCGTAAGTTATGGCACTTTTAAAATGAGATTTCGTAATTAAACTAATTCATTTACCTCTTAAACTCATCTTTAAAGTACTATAACTTACGTATTTCATAGGTGACAGCTTTCAAGTATACACCAAATAAAAGCATGGCAAGTTCTCTATAAAACTATACACATGCATATGTACCGTTGTATCGACCAGTTTTTAGGATAACGGAGTTTCTGCGTGAAAAGTCAGATAAAAAAATTTTAAAATTGCATTTCACTCGGAATGGGTTAATTGTTTTAAAAAATGTGTATACTAGTAGAAAGGTATTTTAGAGCAGTTTGAAGTGATATCCATATCGCTTATATCCGTTCTATATTCTAGGAGTTATGGCTAATAAAAAATAAAAGTTTTGAACCAAGTAACTCCGAAGCCAAAAGAGATCAAAAAAAATTACACTAAAATTATAAGCTTAAAAAAAGCTATTGCCTCATGAGTTTTTTTTTTAATTTTCAACGATGCTGATATTATTGACTTAAGTCAATATTCTATTTTATTAAACATAAAAAACATAAAAAAAGTATTAAAAGTGTCATAACAATCAATAGGTTTTAAAGAAATAACTTGATTTTTCATTTTGCGAGATGTAAGAACATTTAGATTAAACGATTTTTTTATACAAGTAAAACTTTTAAAAGTGGCACCACTGAAATATGCACTGCAACAACAAAATGTCAGCTGGTTACGATGTAGCTGCCGTGTTCAAAATAATTAAGTAGCTGACTACACGACGACGATTGCTGCCAACAGCATTTGTAGTCCTGTAGCAGTGTAGCCTGCTGTGGCGAATGTGTTTATAGCAATATTATATCTATGTTCTATAAGAACAGGATGATTACAATATTATAGTTTTGTATAGCATAGTCCCTGCAAAAATCGCGACAAGTCGATATATGCGTGTAAGGAATACTCCATAATGGACCAGGACTAGTCCCAGGCTACCCCAAACGTATGCATTAGACGTGGTCCATTTAACACTGCGATGTCCTAGGACTGGACCACGTGGTCCAGCTTTGCATTACATCGGAATAATCGAAAAACTAGACCATGTAACTACTCCATGGAGCACCTACAGGGGCTAGTTTTGAAACTACTCTATGCCACTATTCCATGGTTCACAAATAGAAAACTAGATTTCATTTTCACTTTGTAGTTTACGTAAATGATTTTCCCTCTGCTTTAATAAGTCTCCTTTTATGATAGGAGCTACACTGCATTTTTGATTTATTTTAAACAAAACTCACTTTTATTTATATTTTCGCTTTTACCAAAAAAACTTTTAATTACAAACATTCATTATAACCACAAATAAGCTTTTGTGCCATCAGGGCTACCATATTGCTGGTAATTGATGATATTTTATGAAATAACATTCTTGGCAACACTACATTTCGTGCTAAAACACGAACATTTGTTTGAAAGTCCATACCTGCATTACATAGGACCATGTTCTAACTAGTCCATATCAGCGAAAATGGACTATGTAGACCAATAATTTTTGCAGGGGTAGTTACACATACTAAATTATGTTTTGTATAACAAAGTAGTTACACTTAACTTAATACGTAACATCTTCCTTCTTTTACAAATGTTAAATTAAATCTTATATAAAAATATAAGTTCAAAGAAATATACTACATGCATACTTCAAAATACATACTTTCATTAAAAATAAGATTGCTCGGAATACTTCTTGAATAAAGTACATTCCGCTACTGTAATGATATTGTGAGTGTATGTGTGCACATCTCGACACATTATCGACTGTATAAACAACAAGAATTGGAAAAAAAATACAAGCAATGGACACAAATGCCATGTTTTGCCTCTGAAAATAACAAATAATTAAAATGCCGTAATTAAAATACAAATAAAATGGAGCCTTAATTGCCACAACTGAAACAGCAAATAATAAAATATATAAACAACACAATCATCTGTAGACCGTTAAAAAAGCTTCACAAATTTATTATCGTCCATATTATTATTTGGGGACAAATTAAAATAATAAAATGAAATTAAACCAAAACTAATTGACCACAAATTAATTTATGTAAAAAATGTCTTCCAAAACAACTAATTAAATTCCTGGGCTTATTTAGCAAAGCGAAGAGAATGTTAACTAGCACTGAGCAGACACCAAACGAAACAGAATTAAACTTATCAATTAAAATACACCAACTGCTAGTGAAATTATGACAAAACCTTTCGAATATAATTTAGCAGACCATTTAAATTGCGAAACTTAACAAAGGCACTTCAACTCTAGTCATTTGAATTCCAACCAACACTTGCAAGCCAGCATTAAGCCAATAAAAGGCCATTAGAACAAACAAAACGCCCCCATAGGAAATGCTGTTTAACACAACACACACAGACACATTGACACACACCGGAAATACAAACCACTATTATTTTTCTCTTATACTCTGCCATTAGCCATTCTCATGTATTATTAGTAACGGTTATTTAAACCAACAATAAAAACATTTACTAGGCCAGTGCAAGTAAGTATGTGTGTACCGTTTTTACATCAAGGTTGCTAGCGTGAGTGGTTTTACCACAATTTTAACGATGAGAGAGCAATTAATGTCACCCCATTATTAAATGAAGGACCCTTAATTATATTAAATACAATTTTATAAAATCAAGCTTAATATCTTCCCCTCCTTTGGCTGTTTTTAAACATTTAAGGAAAAAGGTAATTTGAAAATATGTCCTCAACTATGTTGTCAAGAGTTTTCAAGGCATTATAAAGTCACAAAAAATGTGTTTACGGCCATTTAAACATCCTGGGTTTTATGTTTGTAAATTTATTGTCGTTTGTATTTTCAAACCTCCAGTTGGCTGTTAATGTTGGTGGTGGCAGTACCACGTATGAATTATTAAGGGTTGTTTTAATTTTCCTGCTACTGTGTTTTTTTTGCAGTGAATTGAAATTTTCGGTTAACAATTTCGTATTTTGTTGGAGTCCCTTAATGACTATTTGGTTTACAGGATTTGAAGGTTGTGTTTTTTTTTTGTTAAACAAAATACAAATTGAAAAATATTAATTTAAAATTGTTGTTGTATGTAAAAAATAGCAGGTTTATTTTCATCTTCAAAATTTCGTTTGTGTTTTATTAAGTGGGTTAGTGGATCATGTAAAGGTTTCATATTTGAATACAGCGTTTACGGAAAACATATTAAAACGCAATAAAGCTGTTTTTTGCTTTTCTAAAAGAAATTATAATGAAAATTTAATACCTACGAAATTTAAGCAATATTTAAACAATATCAAGTGTTTTCTTTGGATAATTACAATTGATTGGAATATATATTCATATATGTCAGTTAAACTAAATTCCAAATTATTCTTAATACAAAATATAATTTCAAACAAAATCTCATTTTCTTACAAACTTGAATTGTATGTAAGCTTTTTTGAAATAATTATATTAAAAGTATTAAGCGTTGAAATACGAAAGGAGAAACTTTGGTGAAATTTACATTTAAGTATGAAAATAATATTAAGAGTTTGAATTTTAGAAGCATCAATAAAGTACAATAATAATAATTGTTTCAGTTTAATAAACATGATAAGAAGAAATATTGGAATCTTTATAGCACACACATATTTATGGAACTTTAGCGTTATATTATTCGTCAAGCCATTCGTAGCATCCTCTCAGATTTTTTCCGATATCGTTGTATAGTATAATCATAACCAAATCTATTTAATTTATGATCAGATTTTTTTCCTCTTTATAAATAAATTTATTGTCAACCAGGCGCGGATTCAGCTTGAGCTCTTGGGCGGGTCTTCTAACTGAAACATACTATTTTGCAAAACTTCTTCTAGAAACTCTATAGAAATTGGATATATTTTTCTCGTTTTGTGGATGGGGGATATGCCGTTTCTCCCGTCCCCCCTCTCCGTGTATTCGCGCTTGTTATCAACTAAAATTTTACTATTTGTCTAAATGTGCACCTTTACCATGGTCTTCATATGTAACGAGTTAACATAAGATTACATTGTACTAATGAAGACTGCACTCTAAAAGACAATAATAGTCGGCAACACTTTACAGATTATTATCGACCTCTAAATTACACAAGCATTATTTTTCAACAAAATGTTTTTAAAAAAAGCGACTGGCTGCGTAAAGGTTTGAGCCGCGACCTCCTGACTGATAGTATGACGTATCTACCATTCAGCCATAGCCGTATTATACTTTATGTTACATTTTTCCATTTGGACTAAATATATTTAATTTAAAAGGTTTTTTCTTTAATAAAATAACTACAAAATCGATGTAATTTTAGACAATGAGAAAATTTCAACACAAATTTAGACAATATATAATCGTAAATTTGAAGTAATGTTTTAGAGTGTATTTCGTAGAGTTTCATATAAAACACTTCATTGATTTCGTGAAACACTTTCATTCCAAACATGAAATAACTTCATCATAAGAATATATGAAATAATCGAAGTAAAATAATTATTCAAATGTATTTCTACAGTTTCAGTTCATTCGCTTACTTAGCCACGTTTACAAAATGCGCAATCAATTAGTTAGATTGTGAGATTGGAGACGTTGTTTTAATTTTTTGATTCGGTTTTATAAGAGTTATCATAAGTGCAAAGTATGCATTATGAATTATAAATTTATTTCACAAAATTCAGTTCGATTTGAGAAAAGCGAAAAGTTTGAGAATGTGGCATTGCGCTAAAAATATTTCAGGTGTCTGGGACAAAGCTATGGAAGAATCACCGAAAGTTTATGATTTCAAATGACTTGCAATATTATACAAATTCTTTGTTTAATACGAAAAGAAGAACTAAGCAACAGACAGATTTTCTTTACTAAAACCAAAGATTATGAGATACCATCGTAAAAGCTTGCATAAACTTTTTAAAGCTCACGATATCTAAACAAAGTAAATAGATACAAGAATATGTCAGTGAAAGCTGTTCATATCAATCTTGGCATTCAATACGAATACATTTTGCTTGTATGGGTTTTATTTTGCAACACTCGCTCTTACAAACTTTTTTTTAGTGTATATCAAGCAATAGCAAGAAACAAGCGATAGCACAACCTGCTTGTTTGAATGTTCATGGCACACTGATTGATTTTATTTGCTTTTAGTTAATACTTGTGAGTGCATACGTGTGAGAGTAAAAGAGTAAAAAGACCCACGTGATATGTTTTGCCGGCTCCTGATTGAAAGTTAACTCAGTTTCTGACAGGGTCGTGCTTATGGTTTAGTTTTGTTTTTGGTTATTCTGTTTGTTCGTGCAGTGACGACTAATAGCATACAAACGTCGTATTACATGCTGCTGGTGTATACTGAATTTTAGCTTTAATTCTTTCTATACTCAGTTAACTGAGTTGTCTAAGGCGTTGGTTTACAAACATGAAGAGTTAAGTTCAATACCAGGAATAAACAAAAATAAATTTTAAATTAAAACAAGTAATTAAAAATATTATATTTGTAAGTAGTAAAAATATTAATTCTCAAGTCTGTTGCAGGTTAAATAGGTAAAAATAAGCCTGATTCGGGCTTGATTCAAGTACGCGGTAGGATTGATTCAAGTACGCTGCAGAATATGTTCAGGTACCCGCGGGACTGATTCAAGTATGCAGCGGGCTTGAATCTAGCATGTATACGACGTTTGTCGGCTATGCTTGATCAATGAAAATAAACAACAACAAGAGCACAACCAGTGATGTTAACCGTACAGTAATTACGGTTTTGTACGGTAATTTCAGGCCCAAAAAGGCAGCAAGGTAATTTAATTAAAAATAAGTAGTAACTTAAAAATTCTTTAAGTTTGGAAACTCAATTAACAAAAATTACGATTTCTATACAACACACACACAAAATTTGAATTTTTGCTGCTGTATGAAAATCGTGATTTTTATCAATTGAGTTTCCTCATTTAATTGTGAATAAAATCAGATCGATTTTACTTTTTTTGTGGTACACTTTTAACTATCTTAATGTTCACCAATATGGATGCAACATGTCGTCAGCTTATTATTGGTTTGTCCCACCGCCCATTTAAAAATATTAGTCAGCAGTAGATTATGGTAAAAATTACAAACAAAGCTATCGTATATATTTTCAGAAAACTTTCTTCTTCTTTGATATTTTTCTCTATTCCTAGTTTGTGGCATATGCGCCAAACTAATAATCAGGATATAAAGCATTTTCTTTTGTTAGTTTGCTGTAGCAGTAATAAAAAGAAGAAGATTCTTGAATAATAATCTTCTATTTCCTTAAAAATTTGTTGTTAGTTTAAGTTATTCCCAAAATTTTTATTTTTTTTTTCGCTTTTTCGACAAATTTTACAGGATATTTTCAATTTAGCTCTTTTTTGTCCCTTTTTCATACATTTTTGCGCATTTTGGGTTTCAAAAGTTGGCATCACTGTTTAAAACGATCGCGGTAACAGACTGGTACAGATCTGTGCCTTGGTGCTAAAAGGGCTAATGTCAAAACAATCACTTTTGAGAAAAAGGCAATTTAAGTTTAAGTTTTCTATATGAGTTCATAGCAACATTGGCTAGCAAAATCCTTATGAAGCTGTTCTGGGTTACATTCCACATTGGCTGTTTCAGCAAAATAAAAGAGAGTAAGAATAGAAACCTAATGCAATGATTAACTCAAAACAGGAAAATATCGATATTGGCCCTTTTAGCACCAAGCTATTGAGATAGTCTACAAAGCCCTGTGAAATAACGAAGCAATTGGAAGAACTATAGAAGTAGAAGCTGACAATATTGACTGCTGGTCGTGTACTTAGAACCAAGATGTAGCAGATCTAGCAGGTGGGATCACTACGTCAGCTGACTCACCTGATTAAACGTCAAACTAAGTGCTGCTGATGAAATGCTCATGACATCACCACTACCTTTAAACTATTAAACATCATACGCAGACTTCCTTCTGTGTGGTGTGTGGCATTTACTTCAAGAGATATCTGCACTGATAATACCACCCGTTTTTTGATAACTGGTAAGATACTTTTACAACCAATTTTCTATGGTTTTAGTAATGCCCGTACCTGTTCCATATGCCTTGCTTAGAACATTGTTGACAGAAGTTTATAAAATTGTAAGTTCACATGCTATGTATGTATGTTTTACAAGCGAGTTTGTTAGTTTTGGACCACTCAACCTTCCCATGCTTTCATATATAACACACAATATCACAAATTCCTAGGAACCTCGTGCATACTAAGCACTATTCATTTCTTAAGGAAATATTGCCCACGCAAAATAGCATTTTCCACTCATTTAAACGTTTATGTTACCTTAACCTGTGTAATGTTCCCAAATCCAATTCAATTAGATTTGAATGCAACTGTAATATTGCAGTTCTAACCGTGATTACATGCTTAAAAGTCCATGAAAATGTATGCAACAAAAAATGCACCATAAAAACATACTTATTCTTGTGTTTATTAAGGCAACAATAATGACAAAACTAAGCAACAGTAGACTGGCTATAAACATTAACATCCAACACAAAATTAAAACAAGACATAAGAACTTCAAACAGGCCAACAGCAAGAATTTTTAATAGGGACACAACAAAAAATCACTAAATGCTGCTTGAATTTTAATTAATGGCCGGCCAACTTTTGAAGCTTAAGCACATGTTAACACAGACACATTCACACACATGTATAAAGAAGACGTGCTTTTTCATTGACCAAACCCATCGCTACAAAAAAGATAATAATTTCTATTCAGTGTTGTGTCTTTTTCAAATTGGTTGTGCTTGCGGTTGGCTTTCGTATGGTTTTAAAAGCTTTGAGCCTCATCTACTGATTAGTACAAGTAAATAAGTGCGAGTAGTTCGTTTTAGTACTGCTGACTTGTATATACTCTCTGTGTGTCTGTGTGTGTGTGTGTGTGTTTGTGTGCAAAAATGGAATGGCTGACAGTCCTTTCAGGAAATAATTTTGTTGTTACTTTTTGTTTTTGCTGTTGTTGATAATTCTTGTCTTCATTAAGTTTAATGATGGTGTCAAATGATTTTTTTTCTTCGTTTTGGGGGTTTGTCCTTGCCTGAAGCTTCTGGTAAATAGATTTGTTCTGGCTATTTGATTTTCAGGCAACAATAGAGGAAAAGTAATTAAACCATGTTCTAGTTAAATGATGTTGTCAATTGAAGAAAATAAGTATGAGAAATTAAAATGAAATTGTTTAATTGGCTTGAAATTGAAAGATATTAAAAATATTACGTTTATTTGTTATAAAATTAATTAATTGAAAATAGAGAACAGTTGAAGGTGTGTGAACTTAAGTTATAAAATATAAATAGTTTTTTTTATTAGACTACATTTACATGATGAAATATTTCATGAAATTTTCTTCATGAAACTTTTTTAATTTGTCTATTGAAAGCACGGAAAAGCCAATTTGACAAAGAAAGTTGACAAAAACCAACTGAAATTTTATATTCAACCAGTTTTTCAAGCAAACTTGCTTCCCTGTCCATTCCATTATTCACAGAAGAAATTATAACTCGAATTTTATATTACTTTACCGTACTATAAAATTAATTAATAAACGGCTCTTAATCTGTTGGCTAAATTTTAGTTTTCTGTTTACGCTTAGATGTAATCCACACCAAAACATAAATTAGAAAGTAAGCCTAAGTTCCTATCTAAAAATTTCGGCCGTAAAAACTACTGAGGTCAAACTGAAGAACAAGTTCTTGATAGGTACAATATCATTTCATTTCTAGGCAACCTGTTAGCTTGACCAGATTTTCCCCATAATTCTTTACCATATTAGAAAGGCAAAAAAATATTGCCAATCTAACAGGCATGGCTAGAAATGAGATAATATTGCTCCTGTCAAGAGCTTGGTCATCATTTTGATCTGCATTCTTTTTACGGCCGAAATTTTTGGATAGCAACTTGTCCTTATTATTACATTTATGTTTTTGTGCGGATCTCACTGCTTTTTTTAATTTTTTTTTGTACAATACCTATCACTATAATTTTCCATAATTTCCTAGTTGCTCATTAGAGTGCACCTCACATATATGGTGCACTCCTACCCGCTACGTGATCAGCCTATTACTTCGCACAATAGCCCAATTCACAATATTGTGAAAATGGTCTTACATCGTAGCAATTGCAAAATGGTATTGCATATTTATACTCACCATTTAACAATTGTTAGTGGTGAGTATAAATATACTATACCATTTTGCAAATGCTACGATGCAAGACCATTTGTACAAGATTGTGAATTGGGCTAATATATTTTTTTTTTTGCGAAGAATATTTTCAGGACGATTTACAATACAAACTTTAAAAAATATACATACATATATACATATAAGCTGAACACTAGTGCCCCTAGGTACAAAGTTCTTGTTTTTAGATTTTGCTGATTACTTACTCATCAGGGCCTATTTGTATACTAAAGAGCAGTTTGATCTAGCTTTATACACGAGCATGCTCATGTTTTCATTATAAAATGTCTATGTTCGCACACAATGTAACTTACATTGCCACATGTTTGATTGATCTGCGACGTCAGTAAGTAAAAGTTTGTTCATACCATCAACGCATGAACTCTCTTTCTTATTAATTGAATGAGTTTTATACTCATGATCATGTGCCTGTGTTTGTGGGTATATGGTTGTGTTCGAACTAAGAATTTTAAATGTTATTGCATTTGAAAGAAGTTTTGGATTTATAATATAAATATAAATAATATAAATTGTTTTTATATTTGATTGATGTATATGCCGCCTACCAACCTATACGGTGCTAAATAATTCTTGCAAAAAAAACCGAAAATAGGCGTGGCACTGCCCCATATCTTATCATCATGTACTGTTACGAGTACTAATTGTGTATGCGAAGTTTCATAAGAATCAGATAAGTAGAAGTATTTAAAAGGAATATTTACTTTTCATGGGCGTCGCACTGCCCACTTTTCCAACTACAATTGCGTATTGTAGCGATAACTAAGTGTGTATGAAAAGTTTCAAAAGAATCGGCTAAGTCGAAGTAGTTAAAATGGTTATTTACTTTTAATGGGCGTGGCACTGCCCACTTTTCTAAACATAATGTTATATTGTATCGATATGTATGCAAAGTTTCATAAGAATAAATTTAGTAGAAGTTGTTGAAAAAGAATATTTACTTTGCATGGGCGTGGCACATCCCACTTTTTGATCCTGATGTAGTATTTCAACAGAAGCTTAATGTGTGTGTACAGTTTCATACGAATCGGTTGGGTAGAATGGAACCAATCTGGAAGTACATTCTTTTGAATAGGAAAAAAATCCGAAATCGGTACAAAAAGAGCGGAGTTTTGAGGGAACATACATAGAAAAAAAAAACACACGACGAATTGATAACCTTTCTCCTTTTTTTGAAGTCGGTTAAGAAGTGAAGAGAACGTTTTCTTTTTGTTAAACCAAAACCTTATTTTCTCGTATTTGTATTTGATTCTTTCAACATGTCACCGTGTTTATATTTGCTCATAGTTATTATGATTGTGTCCAACTGTGTTCATGCTCATAAACACACATGCTAGTTTATGTTCATGTTCATGCTCATACTTGCTCGCTAGTGTTTGTAGTTCATACCATGATCCAATAACTAGGTCTATGCATCTCTACAACAAAAATGCCATAATCGTGAAGATGTCAAAGAAACTCCATATATAAAAAAGTTTCTTTATATTTTTTTATATGGAGTCTGACATCTTTACGCTGGTAAACCAAAAACAGCTGTCGAGTTGCATTGACCTGATTATTGGATCATGGTTCATACATGTTTATTCATCGTTGCTTCAATACCATGAGCAGAGTCCAGTGAGCATTATACAAAAAACAAGACGATCGTCTTCAAACCTGCTTTTTCTTTAGTTCATACAGGTTTTTATGTTAAAGAAAACTACTTGTATCAAATAAATACGTTATTTAATGATTTTAATGTGTCGAATATCTATTATAATTAACTGTCAAATATTTTCAATAGAATTTTTCATTCCAAATAAATTGTTGAAATTGTTTGAACGTAAATAAGTACGAATTCCTGTCGTAATATTTATTCCGAGGAACCGCAACAGGCTATAGGGGCAGCTAGCTACATATTACAATGGACATATTAAAGTCGTTGTTCGTAAAACTAAATAGCGAACCTTATCTTATTGAAATATATAAGTTAGAGCATATTTTAAAGCGTGAAAAGATATGGAGCTATGTAAGTGAAGTTCCACGAACACCATCAACACCAACATTGGTTATAGAAAATGATGAGGCAATAGCTATCATTTGGTTTATCGGTGGAATACCCGCAACTGTTTTTAATTAAGAAGGCGAAGTCGGCACATGAAGCTTGGAATATTCTTATAAGCCACCATGAGAAGGATACATTGGGATCCAGTTTGCGTTTTTCTATGGAGCGTGATATTTCCGAACATATAATGGAAATTAAAGTTTTGTTCGAAAAACAAGAGGCTTTGGGTGATGAGTTTACGGAGCGAAGGTTTGTGGCAATGTTGTTGAGCAGTTTACCTTCTTCGTTTGATACAGCATGATGACAGCTTTGGAAGCACGTAAGTTGGATGATCTAACCATGAGAGTAGTAGAAACCAGCTTAATCGAAGAATATCGACGACAAATGACATAAGGACAAACACCGCAATGAAATCTACTACTCAGGATTGGCAAGAGCAAAAGGCAATGTCATCATTGTAAATTGAAAAGCAAGATAATCAGAGGCCGGTGGGTGCCGAATCCAATAAAAGTCATATGTGTTTTGGTTTGACAAATGGTGAAAACAACTGGATTTTGGATTCTGGAGCAACATGTCACATAAGTACAAAAACATCCGATTTTGTTGCTGTCAATGAATGCATAAAAGAAAGTGTGACTGTAGCTGGTGGTGAAACAATTATATCAAGTGGAAAAGGTATGTGCAAAATTCAAGTAATTAATAGCACAAATCAAAGGCAGACGGTAATGACAAAGGATGTTCTGTTTATTCCGAGTTTTCATGGCAATTTCTTTTCAGTTAATAAAATGTTAAAGAATGGGTTTCGGGTAGCTTTCCAAAAATCCCTATGCAGTATTCAAGATAGTTCCGGTAAAGAATTTGCAGTTAATAATAAATAATTATTTATACTGCGTACATTTGGAGCTGAGAAAGTGTTGGTTGCTGAATACAAAGAACAAAAATGCCAGCATTATTGGCACAGAATTTTCGGCCATAAAAGTATTAATGTAATGTAAGAAAAATGCAAGATGGAAAAACGTAAGCGATTTTAAAATTATTGACTGTGGTATTAGAAAGAGCTGCGAAGTTTGTATTAAGAGTAAAATTGTCAAGAGTCCTTTTAAAAGTTCAAGTTCCGTAACCAATAATGTTATGGATTTATTTCATAGCGACATCTGCGGTCCAATGCAGACATGCACAGTTAGCGGATTCCGTTATTTTATAATGTTTGTAGATGATTTTAGTCGATACACCGTAGTTTATGTACTTCAAAATAAGGCAGAAGTTTTTGGAAAGATAAAAATATGCTAGGAAGCTGTTAGAAATAAATTTGAAAAATATCTGATAAGATAATGGAGGAGATAGGATAATGGAGGGTAGTACACTTCTTTCTAAACGATGTAAGGAATTTTTAGAAAGTCTTGGAATAGTTCAACAATTGACGGTTCGCTATAACTTACAGCAAAATGGGGTCGCCGAAAGAAGGAACAGGTCGTTAGTTGAAATGGTGAGATGTTTATTGACTGATGCAAAGCTTCCTAATTACTTGTGGCGAGAAGCTCTTCTGATAGCAAATCACTTACAGAATCGATTAGTGCCAAGCTCCATCCCCAAACCCCCATACGAATTATGGAAAAATAAAAAACCTGAAATGGCAAAGGCTTTCGTCTTAATTCCTAGAGAAAAATTAAGAAAATTAGATAACAGGAGTAAATAATATATCTTTGTGGAATATGACAGTCATTCTACACTCTAAAACACTTTTGTTGAAAATTAGGTCGATAATAGTAAGCAACACTTTACAGACTACTTTCGACCTAAAATTACACACGCATTATTCTTGAAGAAAATGTTTTTACTAAAAAAGCGATTGGCTGCATGCAGGTTTCAACCATTACTTCCTGACTGATAGTCTGACATATCTACCATTCAGCCATAGCCTTATTATACTTTATGTTGGATTTTTTGCTCTGGACTAAATATGTTTATTATGGAGTTTTTTTTTTTCTTTAATAAAACTAGCTACAAAATCGGTGTACTTTTACACAAGGAGAAATTTTCAACACAAATTTAGGCAATATATGATCGTAAATTTGAAGAAATGTCTTAGAGTGTAAAGGTTATCGATTACTTGATAGATCTACGAATTGAAGTTAGCGGAGATGTTAGATTTATGGAGAACTTTGAGAAAATTCCTATAGAAAATCATAAAAGAATGAACTATGGGTCTGAAATATAAGTAGAGTGATTCCACGTAAAACGGCCCTATGCAAGGACAAAAATAATTGTCTCATTTTTAATAACAATCTCTCAATTGATGTTTTTTTTAGAAAATGACAATTATAGAAAAATGAAATAAATACTTATAAAATACTTAATATAATAAATATTTAATATATTTTAATCAATTTGAGGCACATTTAAATGATCATGCAAGAAACATTTTGCTCTCCCTCTTTGTATGTTTAATATTTATTTCAGATTTTCTTTTATTGCCTTTCTCATTATTAATAAAAAACCGTTATATCTGAAAAGAATATACTTTTTTTGCTTTTTATTTTATTTAAAAAAATATTCAGCTAAAGTATTCTGCTGTCTATAATAGAACGAACAGCAAATAACTTAATGTGTTATTATTTTCTTATGAGCTCATCTTTATATTATTTATATTAATTAAATCAATAAAAAGCTTTATTTCATACTATGTCACATCCATCGGTTACACCTGTCTCATTTTAAAAATATTTTTTTTTTATAAGAAAAATAATTTTTTGTCAAACAGTAAATACATAATACATTTAAAAACACTTTGAACAGATATCTATACCAAAATTATGGTGTACCTTATAATAAAAATTTTACAGAATTTATACGGAAAGTCATAATTCTTTAAAACTAAGATTTGTAAGGTCACACCCGTCGCAGCTTTCTGACGACCATTCTGAGCAGAAATCGTGTTCTATCAATGTGTGTCCGTTATTCAACGACTTTAAGCTTAATGTCCTTGCGAGCCGCAACGTTCTTTTAAGTAAAAAATTTTATATTCTTGATTTATAACAAAAAAATGTGTGCAAAATGGTCACACCCGGCTAAATGGAATTACATATTTCATTTCAAGCTATTTTGTACTCAAAACTAGGGATGTGCGATTAATCAAAACGTTTGATTAATCAAAATTGTGATTAATCAATTAATCGATTAATCAAGAATTCGCATTAATCAAAATGCTTATTAATCAAATTAAATTCGATTATTCAAAATAAGGATTGCTTGATTAGTCATGATTTTGAATAATATATATTTTTAACAATTGAATAATTTGTTTTTTTATTTTTTTGCTTTTGTCTTTTTAGTTTTTTGTATTTCTTTCGTTTTATATTTGTTTGTGTTAAATTCATTTTGTTTGAAATATTGTTTTTTATTATTTTGAATAAAATTATTCAAATTTGAATAATCAAAATTAAAATTATTTGATTAATCAGCATTTTGATTAATCAGAATTCTTGATTAATCAATTAATTGATTAATCAGAATTTTGATTAATCGAAAAATTTGATTAATCGATTAATCGCACATCCCTACTCAAAACACTTAAATAAGCAAAAAAAAAAAAGAGTGGAAATATATGATAACCTTTTTTATGATTTGCAATCTACATACATGCAACAAAGTTTCGTGGAAGAAAATTAAACGGGTTCTTGTGGAGAAAAAAAAATTCTGGAGTATCAAAAATTACACTTATAAAAAATCTGTTTTTTTTGTCTCAATGTATTGCGAATTTATTATAAACGGCAAAAGCTAGTGCCAAGATTTGGAATATTTATACAAGCTGTATATACAAAAATCCATTAAAATAATATTACATTATTGACCAGATTTTATTAATAGCCCTTTAAAAAACACATGAGTTTATAAAATTTTTAATTTTGAAAACATAGAATTCAAAAACCTAATTTTTAAAGAGCTGTATCTTCTAATCTATTGCGAATATCTTTAAAATATTTTAGGCACGCCTTGCCAGGGATTTTTTCTTAAAAACGTGTTCATTAGTTATTCCATTTTCGCACTTTTAGTTTAACCGTTTATGGCCACCCTTACAACACTGTGCGACGATATATTGTGAATTGAACAATTATGTCTTTCAACATTGTGTATCCTATAGAACTGTTTGCATTCATGAAAAATACATACATAATTACATACTATTCCTTTGTATACATAAATATATGGATCCATTTAATCACTTAAAAAATTTTTTTTTAATATATATATATAAATATTACTTTTAAAAATCATATCATTCTGCGATTTTAAAACAGACAGTCATTTTAAATCTCCACTAAATCACTTGCATCATTTTCACCTACACAATCGCTGAGATTAACAACAAATATTTATCAAATCAATTGTTTCTACCAATAATACCACAACAAATCCGCCTCTAACACGCCTCATTGCACCCTCTGTTTTTCCTAGCAAAAAAAGAAAACAACTCCCTCAAAAAATTAAAAAAATGTATACGACAATGAGCTGTGTTAAGCCATTTATTAACACGAAATTTCATCAATACTCTTGTACTGCAGTAGCAGGCAGCATAAAAAACAAAAATAATATTAAAAAAACGTACGAAATGGACCCTTAGGACAAAATTTTTTTATATTGTCCTAAAAAATAAGAAAAATTGCTTTTTATTATGCAGCTGAGGTCTACATCAAATATTTTTCTTACATTTTTGCCAACCACCCAGACCCTCAAATGAAAGGTAATAATGACACTGACAACTCTTAATACCCAGCAAACAACTTGGTGTATGTGTGTTTATTTTATTAAATAATTTTTTATTTCTTGTATTAATAAAGCCCATATAATAATGCGCATAATACGTACTTATTTGCCTGCTTGTATTGTTTTTTAGGGTTCTTTTTTTTCGTCAAAAAAGCAATAGAAATTTGCTTGCAACAGCATTTGGAGAAGCAGCAGTTGTCTCTAATCGCTTAAGTCACCCTGTTTATTAGTGTATAAATATTGCCTTCATATAATTGCCATAAAATAAAATTCAAGTCATAATTTTTCTTCTATTTTGCTACTTAAACCATGTTCCGGTTTTACTCTGTTGTTGCTGCTATTTTTATGCTGTCATTACTGCATAAAATATCGGCACAATTGAATACGTGCTATTTTTATTTAAGGGATTGATTATTTATATTTTCTATCTTTATATACATACATACATACCTATATATTTCTATGCAGTGCATTGCTATAATATTTTATTAAAAGAGCTAATAATGACAATTTGTCATGCCATTAATTTAATACCTTTGTCAAAATAAATGCACATTTAATAGCATTTTTAATTTTATCAGGCATAAAATAATAAATCAATTCAAATGAGCTACAGTTCTTTGCAAATTCAACAGTTTTTAAATGCACGTTTGAAAATCGAAGTCCTTTAGGAATTTAATTGATCGAAAGTGATCAAACATATTTCAACAAAGAAATTTTAATCCAAATTGATTATATAGACTAAATTTCATATCGTTTTGCTCAGAAAGAGTTAGACATGATCAATATTTTCAAGGAAGAAGGAAAAATCAACATCAATTTAGTTTTCAACGTACACAGCAGAAAACGGTGTTTTCGGTAGCCGCTACATTTCCACCATCAGTGCTCATATGTACAACACGTCGTGATAAGCAATATATATCTTGCTTATCACGACGTGTTAGGTGGCTCTGTTGAATGCGATTGCAGGTGGCATGTCATAATGTCCAGTGACATAATGTCAACACAAAATTTGGAAAAAGCGTCAACAATGCTTAAAGTATGTCGTATATTTGGTATATATGTATAAGTATATTTGGTAATTAATTGAAAATGTTGAGAAATTGTACTTTTATTAATAAAGATTTTCTGTACACAGAGAAAACAGATTCGTTGTGGTAACCGAATTCGTTGCTAATCGAATTTTGTCAGTTCCATGTACTATCGGATAATTCGATTTCCGTTTCTGAATGAATGCAATAATAGGACACGAATATGTATAACAGGATGAAGAATATAATAAAATATTACTATTGTGAATTAAAAACAAAATTTTTAAAAATTCGTATTTATTTTTTTCCAAGACGCAAACCAATTGTTCACAAACAAAATAAAGATACATAGTATAAACAGTACTTGAATATAATGCTTGAGTTACGACTACTATTATCATATCTTGTTCACTATATAGAATCTATATCTCCAGGAATAGGAATATTATCGATCAGCCAACCACTTAATTGATTATATAACACCCATCAAAGAAGAGCCCCAAATAAAACACACAATTCGATTGCTTCTCTCAAAAGTATGCGGTTCGAGTCTACATGAGCAAAAGATGTTAATAAAAATAATATTTTCGCAATTTTCTATATAAGAATCTTACCTTTCTTTAATGCCTTTTTATGAAAATCAATCTTGTTTACCAAAACCAATTTAGTTTTCAGGTAGTTTTTAGATCTTGCAAAGGCATAAGGGATGTATAAAAATCATGCAAAAACTTAGCACGGTCCGAAGATAATATAGTTAATCAATAATACTTACGTATTCCCACAACATTTTTAGGACAAAGAATTAAGCAGAATGATTGGCTCTCCTCGTCATATAAATGGCGTCAAAATAATAATATTTTGCAACTGAGCTTTATATGTGATATTGTCCGTTAATGCTTAAAACATTATTTTATTGCGAACGTGTTGTTTGTTGTATCAATTCCTTTATTAAGATTTTTTATTTAATTCAAAAAATTTGACAAATAAATTTAAAGCATAAATATTTTGTTCTGCATAGTTCTTTATTGGTTGGAAACACCGAATTGTTTTTAATAAAATAGATTACTACCAAATTTAGTACTATTGACAACTAAAAAATCAATTAAACTTAAGTATTAACTAATACAAATAAATTTTTAATTGTGGCTAACAACATATAGTATGAATTTGTAAATTTTATTGGTTGTCTCTTTCGTTTTTGTTTAATTTATTTTCACAATTAACAATTTTGTTATCGTAAGCTCCATAAGATCTCGGATAATGTTATGTGTTTTACAACAACGATTTTATGGGTACAAAGAAAAACTAGTTTTTCTAGTAAGGAAATTTCAATAAGTTTTACTGTATATTGGTTGACTGAACTAAATTTTTACAACTGGAACCATTTTCTAATCAGTTCGTTTTCTCGGCCGGGGTTCGGCCGGGATTCGGCTTTCTTACCTCTCGGTATATTGAAAACCGGCTTCACTGAGTAAAGTTCTTTGCATAGACGGCCTTCGGCCGGTCTTAAGGATTTTCCCCTCTTAGTATATCGAAAGTCAGCTTCGCTGAGTAAAGACCATAGCAGGCCATTGGCAGTGCTTAAGGATTTTCTGCTGACTAAGCACAAAATCTTAGCTCTGCGAAGCCGCTATTCGACATACCAAGAGGGGAAACACTTAAGACCGGCAAACGCCGGCTATACAAAAATCTTTTCACTCTAAAAAGTATCATAATGTCCATGGACCTTACGATACTGAACTCATGGACGTTGTGACACTTTTGAAAGTGTCATAATATCCATGGATGTTATGCCACTTTTTGGAGTGACATAATGTCCATGGACATTATGCCACTGGACATTATGACATGCCACCCGATTGCAATGCTTATATATACAACTTTTTCGAGAAAATTGCATCATGTCTAATTCTTTCTGAGTATAACGTTATGAAATTTAGCCTATATAATCCAGGTAGATTTATTTACCAGGTAGTCGCAGTTTCTTGAAAATGTCAAATTATTAAAACACATACACAACATAGCTTGTATATTTTGATACAAAATTGACAGCCACAAATAAAGAAATGAGTAAACAGCTGTGGAATCAAGAGTACCTGGTAAATAAATCTACCTTGCTATATAATCAATTTGCATTAAAAGCAAATTAGTTTGATATAATCACATTAAAAATTTACAATTAGCTAATATCTTCAGCTATTCATATGTTCAATGAATATTTTTTATTTAACATTTGTCATGTACCAAAATTTACGAAAATTAGGACAAATATAACAAAACTATACGTGTTACGTTGGGCCTTCAAAAGTTACGAGAAATGTAACAAATGTAACCATGCGGCATCACTGATGAACAGTTATTGATGCATAATGCGTGCTTCATATCGAAAACGTCATTGCCGAAGGTACCCCAAAGCCGCAAATGCACCAGTCTCCCTACATATTAGGAGGATGCTCCCGTCTCCTGGTAGGCACAACATGCCCACCAAAAAGGTAGGTCTGCGGAAAAAGCACTGCATGATGTCGTCGGCACAATAGAGGGTACCCATGACAAGAAGGAATAGGTTATGGTATCCTTTCTAGATATAGAAGACGCCTTTAACAATGTGAATATATCTTCTATAATGGGTGCGGTCTGTGTAGTCTGGGCGGACCGTTTAATTACAGGCAAAGCAAAGAACATGTGTACGTCTGCACTCCTGTGGAACCTTGTCGTAAATAAAATCGTAATCAAATTGAATGAAAGCGGCGCAAAAGTAGTAGCCTAAGCGGTTGACGCAGTGCTCCTTATCAGAGGCAAATATAAATAATAAAATTTATTTGGATTATATAACTTGGATAAAGTGATTTTCTTCCTAGTCACTAGTATCCACCTTCACAAGTGTTAAAAATTGAACAAGGAACGCTGATGAGATGGTGTAGCGGCCGTTCTGGCTGTCTGATGATTATGATATTAATATTCTAATTTTTCTTTCTTAATAAAAAAAATTTATCATAAAATTCTTTACTAAAAAGCAGTTTGTACATTAAGCCGAAATAATAACATTCAATATTTTTATACTTCATAAATAACTCTACTTTTTAATTTTTCAAGCTTTCCGTGTGATATAAGCTTTTCAAAAATAAGTAACACAATATCCCTTTATCGCCTCCTTCCCTTTTTCGTTTGTTTAAATTAATTTTCCCATATGACCCCTTATGTATGTCATAACACAATTCCGCAGATTATTATCAAAATTAATTACATTAAAGTTTTTAAACTTTTCTTCGTTGAAAAATAGAAACCCTTTTTTAACATTATCCTAAACAAAAGTATATTTTAGTTCATAACACAATATTTTATTATTTCGATATGAAATAAGTTTATAATTGTATAGTACCTTGGGGAATTTTCCACAGAGTTGACTTAGCAATTAAGAAGTCAAGGACTAAAACAGTTTAAAGGAAATGGAAAGAAAAAGAGGAGATAATTTAGAAAATATACTAACAATTTAGTTTAAAGAGTTTGGATTAGAAGCCAAAAATTTACGGGCAATATTTCACTTCTCTTAAACTTAATTTACACATTGACCCTTTAATCGTCACTAACAAATTAACTTACTTCGTGTAATTGAATTTCATTATTTATTTTATGCTGAAAAAATAATTTATTTTATGCTGAAAAAATATTGTAGAAAAATCTAAACTTTTCCATCATTTTTGGGTTGGTTTAATTAAAAGCATAAACTTTTTTATGATCTTGTTTACAATTATAAGTGAAATAAAAAGTTTATTCCTTCAAATATATTTTAAATTATTTAAATACCAAACAGTAAAACAAGCGCTGTAAACAGAACATTTCAAGAAAAAGAAACAAAATTAAATCTCTACGAAATTTTAACCACCACTTAATGATGCTGATGTTAATGATGCACATGTTCCAAAAGAAATGTTTCATTGACATTTATTAATTGTTTATGAATTAATTTCTTTGCTAGAAGCTAAATTCGTTAAACAGATGTGCTACCTTAAACAAAAATAACATCTTCTTCAACCTGTCATTTGGGCAACTGCCCAGTAAAAAAAAGACACTCCAAAGAAGTAATGAAAATGTTGAGTTTGCAATCCGGTAGTACTTCAAATTTGGATAATTTCTAATGATTTTTACATAGGGGTGCCATTGCAAGAAGCTCTCCTTTTCGATACCTAATCACCGAGTTGGAAGAGATGTTAAGGAAAATTGCCTTTTTGGCTTTCCATAATAATATTTTTATTTAGGAAAACAGCTAAAAAGTTACCCATTTTCGCAATTTATTTCTTTTTATACGAACTTAAACGCAAGACAGTGTTTTCATGTAAATTTCATTAAATAACTATCAATTTTTCAACGAAAATTAGTTCATGAATTTCTGTAAAAAAAAAATCGATTTTTTAAACAGGTTGGTGGATATTTTCTAAAACTTGAAAAGATTTTTATATGACCGAAATAAATTTTTACTTGCATTTCTACTAATTATCTGCATATTTTTAATATCGATTCTTTGAAAGCAATGAAAATGTAGTTCATTAAAAATTAATTCTAATTTTTTATACTGGGTGAGGTTGTAAAATATTCAACCCTCTTATTAAAGATTGTATGGAAATCTTACATTAAATATGTAACAATAACATTATAGTTTGAAATTATTCGAATCATTTCCTTTATTATAGACCAGGAACAGTCACTGACATCAACTGCCTGTTCAGCGACGTTCAAAGGTTATATGAACGATAACTTAAACGAGAAGTCGAAAGAATATGTTAAGTGTTTTTATACACAGCCGATTCAATTACGTTGAAGCAATGCGAACGCAACGTCAAAATCACAAACTTACTGCTTAACCCACGATATCGACCGCTATCGCTCGCTTGCATTTTCAACGACAAACAGCTGATTTGCGGCCAAGTAAAAACTTTCAGCACGACAAGTCGATCGACAATGCAACGTTTGTCAAGCGACAACAAATGTCAAAATATCAGTCACTTGTGTTGCTGATGTCGTCAAATAAAAAAGTAAAACAATAAATTGCTTAAATTTTTTTAATATAATAATAATAAAACAAAGTTAAATAATAATAATAATAACAATACATAATAATAAAATAAAGTTAATTAAAAATTAGCTTTAGAAGTTTTATAGCCGAAAAGAACTAGCAAGTAAATGAATAGCAACAAAAATATGTTTATAAATCACATAAGCAAATGTTTGACAAACAAATCATATTTGCACACAGAAAAAATTATCATAGCTTTTTAATTTAACACGCATGTGTTTGAATTTGTTTTTAAATTTTATTATATTTTTGTATGATTTTTAAATATTCCAATAGAAAATGTGAATAGAAACTAACTTCGATTTTTTTTCTTATTAAATATTTACGAATTTTAGTGTTTAATTTTACGAATTTTGTGAAAATGAATTTATGAATTTAGTAATAGAATACGAATTATAGTTTTTTCTGTGCAGTTGGAGTTTCTGGTGTATAAGAAGTTTGCTATTTATTGACAATTTTTATTTATTTACAATTTTTATTGTGTCACAACATTAAAACATACATATGTTTTTTGTTTATATTTATAATAAGTTTAATTATCATAGAGTTCCATTTTTTATGGTACACCTTTCACATTTCAGCGTTTTTTATTTTCAAAGTATCGTTTTATTTGCGCAATTTTTGGTGTGCCAATATGTTAATTTGACAATGAGTAAATGAATTATGTGAACAACGTAAAGCCTCACGACCGAAAAGTCTATACACGGAAAAATTTATCACCAAAAAATTTTCAAACAAAAGTTTGTTTAAAAATAAATTTAATTTTAAGTAAATGTTCTGTACATAATTAATTATGTAGAATGCAAACACCAAAATCAACAAGAAAAACTGTGTTGTAAAAAAACAACCCCGATGACGACATACACACAATAAACAAACACAACAATGATAGCAAAAGGAATGCGATTGTACCAAGTTTGTTTACTGAAGATTTTTGAGTTAATGAATTCGTTAATGTCGTTGTGTTAATTCTCATTCATTATTTTAGAGTCTTTAGATAAACATTCAGACTTGAACACATTTAATAAAGTGAATGATGATGACCCGGACAAAAATTTTGTTTGATATATTAAAAAATATTTTTAATATTTTTCACAAAATCCAGTAAATCTTTTTGTTTGATTAAGTTAATTGTTTTGTTTACAATTTGCAAAACTTTTTAGAGAAATTGTTTTATAGATTTAATCAATTTGGTCACTGAAAAAATACGTTTTTTTTAATGAAATTGTTTAGATATTTTTGTCTATATTCACAAATTTGTTTTTATGTCCGTTCCTAGACAAAAAATTTACTACTTCATTGAATTCCTTTACAGAAAATGAAAATTTGTTTTTTCTGTGCAGTGTCATATCAGTCCTATTTTTCATAATTCGTATTATTTTATGCATGCATAAAACTTTATTTAATATGTTCAAACACAAGTTTTATAAAATTTTACACATCGCACTTGATCAACAAGAAGGTATTAACTCAATATCTATCTACTGTAAAATTTTAAACATATTCCGATTACCCTTTCATCTCGAAAACAACATTTGAGATGATTTCCGTAATAGTGTAGTGATTACCTTTATATCAACAAAAATATATTATTTTGAGTTAATACAGAAGTTGAAATAGAAATGCATCGTGTATTTTCATAAAAAAGGTATTATTTTGATTCGAGCCTTTATTCAAGTTCAAGATAATCAAATTGTTTTATTTAAATTTGGTTGCATTTTGAGTTGATACTATTTTGTTGGTAAAACTTGTTTTACTTTATGATTTTAATTCGAAATGTGACGGTTTTTATGATAAAATTGTTAAAAATTTTTTTTGAGTTGTGACCCTTTTTATGAAATAATTTAGTTATAACCATTTTCATGCAATAATGCAATAATATAAAAGAAAAACATTGTAAATATATTTTCAAATGGCATTTGCTTTTTTGAAATTCTCTTAAAATGTAACCACAAACAGTTTTTGGCCTCTACTGAAAATTTCAAAATTTTGAGTTAATATCCTCTTATTGATCAAGTGCGACATGAATGGCATGTGTTTTAAAAAAAACTTTATTTCATATTCCATAATTTTCTTTCAAATTTTAATGTTTAAAATGAAATAAATTAATACAAAATGTATAAAATAAATAAACAACATTTTTTGTGAAATATAAGAGTAAAAGGCATCGCAATTTAATACGCGCGGATTATAAAACTAACTTTTCTGGAAAAATAGAAAAATAATTATCGTTCTGAGACAAAGGCTGTTCAAAGCATCAAGTACTATTTAAATACAAAATATGGGATAATTTATAAGCACAAATATTTTTTTTACAGCAATAGGACTTACCACAGAAATCGAAAAACTAAAAACTAAATTTCGTTAATATTTATTAATGCTGACTTTAGACGACATGTTTTTACATATGGCTTGTTGGGTGTGTGAGACATATGTAACTTCGCATGTTTATCAAAATTGTCAATTTACGGTTTATGATTTACGGTTTATAATATTTGCTTTCACACGTGCATGTGCAATTAATCTGACATAACCTCTGAGTGTTCACAACAGCTGAGTTTTTGCACAATTTTCGTAAATATATAAATCGCACTTTGCTTTTTAATGTTTTTTCAGCCAAACCACACTTTTGATAATTTAATACAGCTGATGTCAGATGCCTTGTCAGATGAAAATAGAACACCCTCTAATTGAAAAATTTTCATCTGACTTTGCTTCTGTAAATGTCATCTGACAATGTTTCATATGTTTCACACGGCAAGTATCACTTTTGCAGTGGGAAATTTGACAAGTCAGATGTAAAATACATGTCGTTTAAAGTCAGCATAAGAAAACAAACACATTTTTTTCTATTAAAATATTATACTGGAATATTTGCAAATCAAACAAAATAATAATAATAATAAAATTTAAAGCCAATTCAAACACATGCGTGTTAAATAAAAACATATCATAATTTTTTCATCCTTTAAAAGTGTCGGAGTTGAGGAACTAGTATTATCATTTACTCTTACCGAATGACCAAATGCGTTTACTATCCCGAGGCAGTAGGAACTTTGGCACGAAGATGATACTCGTAAAAAACTTTTTGTAGTCTTTGTTGGTATACGTGGCTGCCTACTGTACGCAAGCAATCAAGTAGAATCAATAAGATTCCATTTTAGAGTCTTAGTACACCGGCATACGAAGATCTGCTCGTTTTGCACAGCGAATCAGTATCTGAATTTAAGTTACTACGCCAGGGATGGAAAATGGCTATTATGATTTTGTACCAACTATGAAAACAAAATGTACTTTTTAGACCATGACGGTACCATTTTTTAATATTTATTAAAAACAGAAACTTAACAAAAATGTGTATATAAATTCACAAGAACACAAAAAAAAAATAACATAAAAATAATAAATATTGCTTACATAAAGGTAAATAAATATTGCTTTTCAGTTCTAGAGATCAGTTATTAAAAAAATTATCAATAAAATATTTTTAGATAATAAATTTTCAGTTATTTTAAAATTGAAACAACATCAATTTTTTGACTTCAATGAATCTTTCGTTTGTATCAAATTGGAAACAGTGGGAACGTGTAGTTTACTTCTTTCCTTTGTTTTAATTAGGTTTTGGAAAGAAAAAACACGTTCGACATTGGCCGACGAATGTGGAATAGATAGAATTCCTGTTACAACTCTTGAAATATCTGGGAACATGAACCCATTTAACTCGTTTTTCATCAGCGACACTTTAGACCAAAAACAGGAAATATTTGAATCTTATGATTTATGTTAATAAAAATGTGTAGCTTTTATTATATAATTTCCCTACGATTCGTGAATTAGGTAAATAAAAGCTACGCATTTTTATTAACATAAAATACTTTACGCCTCATTAGCTTATCACAAAACAAACTTCACAAAATTGACCGGGCCAATGAAATATTAACAAATTAAAATTTAATTTGCTTTTGTTATATTTCACTTTGCACTTTTCGTTTATCTTAATAGAGATGCCACATGATGTCAGATTTAAACAATGTTTTGAAGTCACAGAATCGTAAAGTCGTTAGTGCAAACAACTTAAGAAGTTGACAATATAACAACTGTTGTTATTGTTAAAAGTTACAAAATCTCACTACTGGTATGAATTCGCCTCGAGTGTCAATGGACAAAACCGGCATAGTTGTACTTAAGGCGAAGTAAACAGAATTAAACACTGTTGTAGTAATAAGGGTGTAAGAAAATATAATTTTGAAATTATGCATGTATTTATAAAAATCTTGAAAAAACTTTATATAAATTTAAAACTTTTTGGCACCTCAAGATACTTGGAAAAAAGGGAAATCTTGACAAATGGCAACGCTGATTCAGATACAAAATTGATAGCTGCAAGTAGAAAAAGTGGAAACATCTGTGGAATCAAGAGTACCTGGTAAATAAATCTGCCTTGAGAAAAGAAAAATAAAAAATTAAAGAGAACAAAAAAAAATTAATGTTGCCATATAGTGAAAAGTTGAGATTTTTAAAATGTACCAAGCAAGCCGCGGTAGTACCACGGTACCAACAAGGTCCAAAATGTACCAAAACGAGTACAATTGTACCATGATTTCCATCCGTGTACTACGCCAGTTATTGAATGCTTCCTCTCTGGATCTGACTCAATTTTTGCAAGTCTGATTAAACTGTGTTTAAACGGTATTTACTATCTAGAAGAAAATTTTAATTGCTTTTATTTACATAAGTGCACTCGCAAAATTAAGAAAAAAGCTTTATACAGACTATATTTTATATATTTATTAAATTTCTTTTTTTTGACCTTTGATACGAAGCTGTGCTCGTTCAGATTTGACGACAATTACTTTAATCCCTTATGACACTACATTTTTTCTTCATTTTTCAAGTTTTGGAGAACAGTGCAAATAGAATATAATGGGAAATTTTACCAGGTGCAAGGAGTTCAGCTATATTAAGATAAATACCAAATTGTCAAAGCTTTTACTAATGTTATCGATAAAAAATGGGGGCCTGTCACAAAAAAATTTTTAAATGTTCAACTTAAAATTGACATTTCAAGCTTGAAACATTAAAGTGTTGCCAAGTTAGCGGTTTATTCCTGAATTCAGCGACTTAGCCCCTCTTTTTTTCAACTTTTTTTTCTTTTGTCGTTTTATTATAAATAAAAAGTAGGCAGCACTTAAAGAAGCCATTACGTTTTGTTTACATTTTGTATAGTTGTTTCTTTCTATCATTTGCCATTTCATTCTTTCAATTCTATAGCAAAACAATGCAAGAAAAATGTAGTGTCATAAGGGCTTTATTACCCACTCAGCTATTATTGACTTAGAAGTTTAAGCGACAAAAAGTAGTTTTCATATACAAACACATGTTGACTTAAAAAATGGTTATCTTCTTATTTTATTAATACATATCAACAAATTTTAACTACTTTAAGATAATGAGAAAAACACGTACTAATTTTATTAAAAAATAGATACTAGTTCTAATTTGAAGCATAGTAATAAGATAAATAAGTAACACTCATTACTATGTAACCCATTAATAAAGTACTACCGATTACAAAAATGACAAAAGTTTTTGCTGGGACATTGTACTTTTTTCTATATTTGACCTTTTGTTTATTAATAATATATATATTTCAATAATTTTGCTAATATACAAAAACTTAGAGTCATAAGAGTTTACGGTTATTTTTAATATGAACTAGCTAGACTAAACAAACAAAAAACTTAGAAAAAAGCAAAAGCAAGTTGAACTTTTTATGGCAAAATATATTTGTTAATTAATAAATATATTTTATGCAAATAGCATTATCATAAATATTTTTGAAACTTTATTATCTTATCGTTAATAAAATTATTAATGACTTTTTTTATAATGATACAAAAACCCACTCATACTTTTTCGAAAAAAATCAACCACTATTTTTTTCAAGTAATCAAGTATTAAACATCATTAAATTTGCAATATTAACAAAATTGAACAATAAAAAAATGGTAAAATTAAATGAAGGATTTTATTGGCAAACAATACACCTGTGTATATCAAGTGTCAATAAAAATTGATTTAAATAATACAAACTCCTCCGCTCGCCTCATACATGCAACTCAAATATAGTTTAATGATAATTTGAATGTAATTAGTATAAAAAAAGAAAATTATACATTTGTACGTGTGCTTTAAAAAGGTTTGTTTGGGTTATTAAATGTTGCTGCTGCACAATGTGCACCAGACAGTTTTTGCACATTAAAAAAATGTTTAAAAATAAACATAAACGATAAATAAATGCCTGAATAAATACAAATAATGGTCTTTTATTGCAAATAATGAACCAATATTTAATGAGATACAAACATAATTAAATTTAATTAAATTTTATTATCATAAAATTGAATCGAATCAGCAGCAATAAAATTATTTTTATTTTTGTTTGCACTTGGTATTATATTTTCATAGTAGTCAGATTTTAATTTTAATTAATATAAAATTAATTATATTTTGTTTCATTTATGATTTATTAAGAAGCGGTTTGACAAGTTTTTTGTTAAATAATGATAAATGCATTTCTATAAAAAAAACTGTAAAGGATATTAAGATAAAAATAGTAAGAAGCAAATACAGACTGGTGCTGCAAGACCGTATTATTTATTTAAATTCAATAATGAAAATGTAGGAGTGAAATGGTAATATGCGTCAAAATAAAAAATTATTAAATGAAAAAGTCCCTGAAATGCTAAGTTAGTGACCAAATTCTGAAAATTCTCCACATATGTGAAATATCTTTAAAAATCCGAATATGAATTTGAAAACTTTACAAAAAATTTAACTAATTTTTTAGCGCCTGCTAGCACAATCATGGCACAGAGAAGTCAACAGAAACGGCTATACATAAGGAGTCCCTTTCCTAGCAGGTAAATACAGCCTGGTGCTATTCCCATATACCGATATGAATTTCAATAACTATATAGAGTCATTTTAATATTCTCAAGAATGTATAAATTATTTCCCGCTGTATGTAATTAGTACTTCCACGCACTGATGCCAAGTTCTTTGCAGTAAAATTTAAAAAGGGCACAAAAAAGACATAATTTGCAATAATTTAACCAAAAATGGATCAAATTAAGGGTTACAAAAGGGTTAAGTTACAAAATCATACAAATACAATACAAAATGTTACAAATGTTACTTTTACGAAATTCAGGTTTTTAGATTATTGGAATTGGACAACAATATTTGTGTATAAATTATAATATAAATATTATTTAAGAGGCAATTTACCAAAAAAAAATTTATTTGTAATCAAAAATTGTATTTTTAAGATCGAACATTCTCTATCACATCGTAGGCGTTGGTTGGAAAAATAGCACTTCTAATATATTTTGTTCTTAGGTTTTTTTTTTATATTACAAAAAATTTTTTTGTTTGATTTTGGGAATACGTTTAACGGCCCTTTTAACAATGTGTGATTAAAAGCTAATGAGGACTTTAATGGCAAGTTCGACATACAGTTCCAAGAATGACAGTATGAACTGATTAAAGGTAAATGATATTCAACTCTTGACTGCAAACCATCGCCTTTGGTCACGTGGTCTGTGTGGTAAAGAACTCTGACGAGAATATCGGGAGCTATCGAAACATGGCCGTTCAACCCTCCGTCAAATTTTTCTTTGTCTACATGCTTCACATTTATCTCTAAATAAATATATAATTGAAAAATGAAATTAAAACCGAACTGAAGCCAAAATAAGTAAATTTTTTGGATGAAAAGATATTTCATGAACAAACATTTGTTTCAAATTCAGTTTTAATTCAATAAATAGTTCATCTGATTCAATATATGTTTCTGTTTGTGCTCTTTCTTATTTGCAGTAAAAAGCAACAACAAAAATCAATTTCATTTTCAGTAAAAGTGTTGTTTGATTTTACAAATATCATTTCAGTAAAAAAATTTTCTGAATATATTTCGCTGATTAAGAAAAAAGATTTTTACACAATTATTTTATCTGATTCAATAAATTATTTTTTTTGAATTTGGTTTTCTCACAATGGAATACAACAACAAAAATTTCAAGATATTTTAATAAAAAATTTGTGTAAATTTATGCAAATGTTTCATCAGAATTTACAAATGTTTGTTATTGGACCAAATTCTGCATAATTAAACTTAATTTTTTCAGTATATTAAAATATAGTCACCGACTGTAGCAAGCACAGAAATTTCCAAATTTTTTTATGATATTTGCTCACAAGCCTCTCTAAAAATTTCATTCAAGCTCTTTTATACATACCTAGTGGTAAATGAAACGAAGTACTTAGATAATAATCAATAATGTCAGGATGGCATTCTAATCGAGCATCTAAGTACTTAGATTGTAATGTAAGTGTAATCTGATATGTCATTTACTAATAATAGCTTCGATTATTTTGCATTGTGTATGTGAGTATTTCGTTGTATTTCATAGAATTTATCCCTTATATGTTCAAAGTAAAAACTTGTGGCCTACATTTTGGCTATATTTCAACGGCAAGCTCACTTGCAGTTCTATTTATTATGTAAACGCACTGTAGGGACAGGTACTGACATCGTAGCTTGCTTTGTGAGCGAGAGCGCACAGCACTGAGTATATTCGCCTAATACCATTCTCTTGAAAAGAAAAAGATACAGTCATTAAATATGTGTGGTTTCACAGCAAACATACACTATCACATTCTGAGTTTGCGTATGTGCATCATAGATAGGCTGTGAGTCTCATCCACGTTGTACGTGTGCTGATGGTAAACACAACCTATGACCGAATGCATAGGAAACTGAGCGAATAGCCGCCACTGCGGCACAGTGCTTTGATACCATATAACGATGGGACAAAACTAGAAGGAGTTGTCGCAGGGTTTTGAAATTTGGCACACTACTATAAAATACTTTAATTAAGAAAAATTAAGTTTTTTTTTAAAAATCGGACAAAGGATACGCCTACCGCCCATATATGCCAAAAAATAAATTTTCAATATTAGCTACATAAACGCACACAAAGTCGTCAAAATCCGTAGATGTTTTACATCCCATGCTAGTAACTTGTGTGGTAATTGTTATTGTGATTGAAGAAAGGACACTAGATCCTGCCATATATCCTTTATCGTAAAAATACTATAACTCTTACAAAATGTGTATTTTTAAAAGAAGAGTTAGCCCAATTTTTGCTCAAGTATAAATATTTATAGATAATTATTTTAAAAGATAAAAATTTTTTATTTCTCCATGTCAACCCCAGCTAAAATTGAAAAAGTGGTCATGACTTTTAATTTTGTGCTGAGATTATTAAATTTTTTGTTTTTAGAGAGTAGATGTATAGTGCTTTCAAACACTATACTCCTTTTTTTGTGATGTATTTTTTTCGGCAAAATCATTCCCAGCACTACCAAGAAATCAAATGTAACGCTCAATATACAAAAATTTTAAAAAATCGAAAAATATAATTCTATTTCAGAATCCAATGAAAGAGGCGAAAACTATACCTACCTTTTCATCGTTATGTATATTAGTTACATTGGTAAAAAAACAAATTCTACGTTTAGAATGAGATTCAGCCATATAAAAATGGCTATCTTCTTGTACTATTACAAAATAAAAACATGATTTTGAGTTTAAGCAATAACCCAAGTGTAAAGTGGATCATAGAACTTTGATCTGATATATATATGTATATCTGAATTTTACAAATACTTGTATTTTTAAAGAACCAAACCAATATATCTCAAATTATGTAATAAATTTATATGACAAGAATACAAACACACATATTATTCATGTGTAAATAAACATATTGCACAAAATAAATAAAATGTACACAAATAATAAAACCCATGCATGAAAAAAACCTTGAAAACATACATACACGCCATTTTTTACGAAACACAGACAGAAAAGCTTTATAGCATTAACCCAAAATAAAAGAATACAAGAGCTTTCTTTCTTATTTAATAATAAAAATGGTTTAAATTCAAATACACCGAGCAGTTTGTAACAAAACAATACACACATATACAGAAAGCAAACACCAATACCGATGTGCGTGTGTAAACAACCCCCAAAATATAAAATCTCCATTTTACACATGCCAACATTAAAGAAACATTGAAACAAATATTTAACCCCACTTAGAAGTTCTGACAAGACACACATACACACCAGTTTGTATGCATTACTTACTCATTTTAAGCAAATATACCAGATTTTCTGTTTATGTTGGTGTTAGTATTGCTGTTAACATGACAAGCTACAACAAAACAGGAGCAACAACACCAATCTCAAAAACAAGATTTTAATAATCATGAAAATTTATATACAAAATGAACCATGTGAAAACGTACAAGAGAATAAAAAAAGAACATCATCATGCTCCATTTAAGAATTTATTTGTATCTTTATCTCCCCAAACACACAACATTCAGGCTGACACAAAACCAAACAATCGGAACAATCCCGTTTTTGTCCACACTTTCCTTTTGCACATACTTTTAAGGTGGCACACACACGCATTCTGGCTCAGCATATGTGTGTGTGTGTACCTCATTTCTGATTTTGAGAATAAGAGAAAATATGTGAGCTAAATATTGTTGCTGTTGTACACATAATAATGTGGCAACATATTTTTTCATTTTCCTGTTCTTAAAACAAGGATAAATTTATATATTTTTATTATTTGTAAACTTTGTTCTTGTCTATCATTTGAAGAAAGTTTATTTAGTTTTGACTTTTCAGCCAGACATATTTACTAAAAACTTCGTGTGTCTTCTTCGAGGGTGATCCTTAAATTGCTCAACCTAGTAACGTAATCGCTAAATACATTTTCACACAATTTCCTTACATTAATTTTCACGAAAAATTTTCCGAAATCAAATCAATAAACACCTACTTAAGAAACATCCTGGCATAAAAAAATCTGAAACTTAAATAGAAGTTGGCTTCGAAGTACGTTTTAATTAGGGATGTAACGAATACCGATACCGATACCGATATATCGGTGATACTTCAGATTTTCCGATACATCGGTATCGGCGATATTTTACTGTCGATACGACGATACTTTTAACATTTTTTTCAGAGTTTTTTTTAACAGATAATTTATTTTTGTTCAATTTTACCATGAATTAAACTCACTTCGTTATTTTTTAAATCTTATTAATATCAATTTTAAAAATTAATAATATTTTATGCTGTTATTTTGTAAAAAAATTATTTACTTTTTTGTTAATTTTACCATGAATTCAAATTCAAGTCGTTGTTTTTTAAATCTTATTCCAGCAAAAAAAGACAATCCAAAGAAGTCATGAAAATGTAGAATTCGCGATCCGGAAGTATTGCAAAATTTGGATAATTTCTAATTAGTTTTACATATCCTTGCCATTGCAAGAAATTCTGTTTTTCGATTACCAATCACCGAATTGGAAGCGATGCTAGGACAAATTTCTTTTTCTGTGCTCTATAATGATTTTTCCTCAAGGAAAAAGGATAAAAAATTACCCATTTTCACAATTTTTTATGCGAATTTAAACTCAAAACTTTATTTTCATGTAAATTTAAGTTAATACATATAAACTTTTAGAAGACTTTTAATAATTAAGCTATTAAGTTATTTAGAAGAATATTAGTTGATTGATAAATGTTCTTTAAAAATCGATTTTTTAAAAAGCATGGCGAGTATTTTTTAAAATTACAAAGGAACTAAAAATTTTTTCTTGCTTTTCTACTAATTATCTGCATATTTTTAATATAGATTTTTTTGAAGCAAAGAAAATGTAGCTCCTTAAAAATTACTTCCAATTTTTTATACTGGGTTAAAAACAATTTTAAATATTCTCTCTTACAATGTAATTTTGTATAATAAAAAAATTGCACTTGAGTTTTGTTGATCTAAACTTGAACTCAATTTCAATATTCGTATCGGTATCGGAATCGGTATCGGCGATATTTATTTTTAAATATCGGTATCGGTATCGGATCGGCAAAACGGCGTATCGTTACATCCCTAGTTTTAATATACCATATTCACTTCAAAATTATTTTTGGAATGCATGTCTGCTAGTAACGGAATCTGAAAAGCTATATTTCAAAATTTTTTTGCCGAATAAAGATGAAAAAAGTCTGCATAATCGTTGCTTTTTAACGACAATTTATTATGTTTCTTCATTCAAAAGATTAATGTAAACTTCAAACTTTCGATCACGCGTTATCGTTTTCCTCGCCTGATACTTTTACTATATATCGTGAATTTTTTTTTTTTTTTTGAAGTTCCACTCTCTGTACATAAGTTTGGTTAGTTTTTGAGTGTCCCTCGTTTACATATTATTTTGAGCTTTCGCAAACTACTAAAGGCATTTTCGCCAAAATCAAAAGAAAATTTAAGTTGCAACCTTAAGGTGTCTGGCATATATGTTTTAGACAAGATTCATTCTATAATTTATGTAGCAAATAGAAAAACAGAAATTGTGTGATACGAAAAGTCTGTTTTATTTAAATACAAATATGCTTCTTTTTAAAAGGCAGCAGTTGATTGTGATTTTGTGCTTTTCAAAAATTATGCTAAAAACAAGATAATCATCACATAAAAAGAAATATGTTAGAACGTTTTACTACTTGTATACAAAATGTTAAATTTTATAACGTTATGATTTGATAAAAACTCTTTAAAAGAAAGAAAAATACTTGATTTAAATGGAGGCAATAAATACATATTTATGTATGTATATATAATATGAGTAGTTGTCGCTTTTTATGACAGATACATACCTTGAGAAGCGAAAATTTTATAACTCTTTACTGTTTCAAGGCAATTTGTAGCTTTTAAAAATAATTTTATATTATTATATTTACATTATTTACATACATAAATGTCGAAATGGTATAAATGTAATACAGAACTTAATCAATATTGTCACATTTTCAAAACACGTATCATAAAAAAGGAAGCTAGTTTTATAAACTTTTAACATCTGTATAAAATACTTCTTAGTTCTACTGTATTACTAAAAGCGAAATTTAAGAATTTATTTAAAATTTTAATTGCCGCATACTGCGCTGAGGTCCAATTCGAGTGGCTGATAGCCGGCTGGCAGTCGCCGCACACTGGGGATTTTTGTATGAAGGTGAGGAAAAAATTATATTTATCAAAAAATGTAGTGATTTCATCTCAAATTTAGTTTTATTTATATAGTAATACACAAAAGTAATCAAAATAAAGAAAGTTAGAGAAATATATATCGTTAACCATAATGTAAAAAGCCCTAACTAACAAACAAATTTAAATGATTTTTAAAATTTTTAATTTATTATTTATTTTAAATCTATTTTTAATTTCATCACAAATTTAGTTTTATTTATATAATAATACATAAAAGTAATCAAAATAAAGAAAGTTAGAAAAATGTATATCGTTACCCACAATGTAAAAAGCCCTAACTAACAAAAAATGTAAATGATTTTTTTAATTTTTTAATTTATTATTTATTTTAAATCTATTTTTAATTTATTATTGTAAAAGAGCCTTAACTTCGTCGCTTATAACACTATCCTTTTTCTGGCTAAATGAAGGAGTCAAATGTAAGATCATGGGATCTGATGTTACCATCATGCGGTGCAAAATATCTTCGTTCGTGGCAATTCGACTGCATTTTCTGGAGTGTCTAAGGCAATATTTTTTATAGTCTTTGTTACGACTTTCCTCTTCGGATAGTAAGCCTACAGGAAAAATACACTTTTCAATTATATCTTTTCCATGAATCAGAATTTTGTGAAGTGTAGGTGGCATATTGTACCACTCGTACAGTGCAACAAACTCTTTTGCCGTCTCCAGAAAAAAATCACCAAATTTTTTTGGATCTACTACCTCGGTGATTGTTATAGCTTCGAGAATTATTGAAAACCTCTTGATTATGTTTTCATCTTGATCCGTGATTTCGGAAATCAAACTAGGACTAGCAAAGAATCTTCGTGACGTATTTCCTGAATTTGTCGTACCAGAGCATTGCTTAACAGTATCAACCTATATTCTAATTTTCTCTTTAAGTTCACGCTTTATCAAACATTTTCGGGCTCCTTTTATCGGACGAGTATTTGAGTCGACTCTCCCACGTTTAAATTCAATATTATAAGCTAAATGCAAAAGACACTCCATCAGCTTAATACGCGCATGAAGTGCTGTTCATTTATGGACATAGCTTGAACTTTTTCGATTTTATTCATCTTGGATGTTGTGGCTCCACAAATAAAACAAGGAGATGCTGCTGGTGTTTCTGTTATTGATTGTGCTGTCTTGCCGTCAATCATTGTAAAATATAATTCATGTTTTACTTTAAAGTTACGATTATTTACTGTTAACTCAAATTCTTTTAGTTGAGATATCTCCTCATCGACT